>JACTOM010000562.1:1533939-2115908 GCA_015832385.1 Elymnias hypermnestra | reverse complement strand
ACGATAGAAACGCGTGGGAGTGAACGAACTGCTCTAATTTGAATTGAAATATATTAAACTAATATGATATTGTAATGATAATGATAACAAAAAAACAAAACACCCGACTGAGTTTGTTGTGGGCTCTTCTCGGATCAGGGCGCGAAGGAACCCTCGTAACTTTAGATTTTAAGTCGTTCTGGAGTATCATCATCAGACGTGCATTAGAATTAGAGTGTGGAAAAGAAAAGAAAAAAAATATATTTGACGATTCAAAAGTGCTGTAATATGCCTACTTGAATAAAGATATTTTGATTTGATTTGATTAAGTCTTAACAAGTTAGACGAAGAACACAGCACAATCTAGTGATAACAAAAGTGACCAATTTCGTTAGTTACGCAATTTTATTAATAAGTTTATACGAATACACAATTTTAATTTATATAGATATCACAAATAAACATAACCTTTTAGGGCGGCGGAAGCATAGGAAATCCTTCCTTCATAAGAAATATCTTGTATACTTAATTAATCTATTATATACGTATATAGAAACAGAATTTTGCTCCTTATAAAATTTTAAGGGAAGATTTTTTTGTACGTAAAAAAAATTAGGTGACACATTTGTTTGATTTTTTAAATCTCCGTTCACAAAAAAGGTTGTCTGTTCGTTGAACCAATTATAAAGAATAAGCAACCACTCGAAGCTAATAAGCTTTAATATTTATTTTAACATGACCAACTCGGGCTATTTATAGATTGCTCTCAATTACTCTCAATTCAACAATGGTCGAGTTGTGATATGAACAATTGCGTTATTTACGGGTATGTTATATGTGGTAGTTAAATCGTGGTTATATAAAATTAAGAATAATTGATTTTTATTGGACGGCGGGCTTAAACAATTTGCTCTTTAATTGTTATGGGTAATGTTTTTGCTTCGCAATCCTTTTTAGGGTTGTATTTGAAACAATAATTTAGTATTGCTTCGTTATACATATAGCGACTCTTATATTTGGAAATGGGTTTTTTGTTTGTATGAAAATTGCTTCGTATTCCTTTCAAGGGTTGCACAGTATACGTGGAGCCCTATAATTTCAATATTGTATTTGGAAATAGGAAAAAATCGTAACAGTAGTGCGTGTAAGGAATTGATAATGAAACCATAGCTAAATAAGCTTTACAGAGTATCAAGTAAACGACCTGCTACTAAAAATTATTTAGATTAATTGAAAATCTTACAAATATCATTGCAGATAACAATATTTTTATCTAAAACATATATTTAATGTATTTGTACCTAAACCACATCTCAATACGTACTCTCCCAAATCAAAAGGCATGTGGAAGTGATCTCTCTTAAGAGATAAAACATCCTATGTATATCTAATATCATTATATACTGTTTTTATTAGTTTTGGTACATAAAAAATTAAATATGTATATGCTATAAAGTAAGAGAGCGTATCCTGTGAATATACATGTACTATATTATTTATATTGACTTTTAAAGATAAAACCAGACACAAAGATAGAAGAATACTCTATAGTTTATAGTGAAAAATGTCACAACTTTTTAAAATCCGTACCATATATTCGATCTTAATCTAAAAACATTGACGCTTATAGACACTTAGCGTTTAAATAAGGCGCTTCCGTAGAGATGCAGTCATTACGCAATTGAACAAGCAACTTTAGCCCTAACGGCTTGTTCTGGCATTTAGGGCAGCCAATTTAGAGATTTGGTTTAGGGTTATCATTAAAAATCTAATTTAACTAGCTAATTCTTGTCATTCTTTATGACCTCTTATATGATCCATACGCATACAAGTCATACTAAAAAGGAAATCAGAAGCATTCGACATACAAATAACATCTGTATTAACTACATTTTTGGGGCCCACAAAGTACAAATAACAACCTTTTTGTATAAGTTCCGTATAAATATGCTATAATTTAAAAGAAGTGGTCGTTTTGACAAAACGAACCGTAACTACGGGTTAATATCTTACTCAATATCTAAAAACGTAAATTAAGTATGCATAAGCATTTTAATAGTCATTATATTTAAAATATTATAAGCAACAGAATATAATAATTAATTCTATTCTTACGATTACTTGACACGCCCCCTACACATGTTTTAAATTTTCAGGCGTTAGTAGTGTATTTTTTTGTCATCCACTCAAGGTTCGTATATATAATATATTTTTGACGTAAATCATCTATAGCGGTAAATGAGACGGACGCATGCCGTGGCGAAGCGTCGCCACGTCACCTATCTTTCGACGATTCCCAATCTCTCTCTACACATACCTATACTGCATAGAGCGTTTTATTTATAACGGCACACTTTATTAATTTAACTTATTTTGCGAAAAAATTGTATACACCATTTAAATATTTATTTATCTCTAAAAACATCCCTGGTAGATGATGTAGGAATTGACATGAATTGTCTTTATTATCAAATAAGTAACCCTAGAAACGATTAAAGTTTTCGTTGAAATATGGTATGAAAATGCGATCGAAGGAGATAATATGGACAATTATGTCTATGATACATCGTGGTCTGTGTCAGTTATTTCAAAGCGTAATACTGTTTTAGGGAATTCAACATCTCGTTTGACCTTTGTGTTATCCATTTTACGTAGAATCCGAATCACTATTAACATCCATACATAGATGTGAGTCTTTAAGTCACAACGATATCGTAATTAAATTGAGCCCTTATTATGTTAAAGTGAGATTTGATTTGACTATAAAACAATATCACAAATAGAAAGCTATAATTATCAAATATTAAAAGCTTGTTTTTAACCTGAATTTTTTAAATAAGAATCCCGAATTTCGTTCAAAACGACGTTTTTTTTGATGTTATGAAATAACTTTTTACCCTAAAATTCTTCATAGTGTGAATTGTTAACAGACTTCGCCTCACTGAACTTAGCCGGGTTTGCATCGTTATTGAAAGTAAATTGATTTAATATTCTTTAGAACTTTTAGGCCTTTACCAACTTATATTATATCATATCATCTATATCTCAGTTTATATAGTATCAATAAAAAACTCCTCACTTACCAAGCTGGAGAAATCACAGTCAAGATTTAACCTGTTCTCAATAATCTAAACATCATATACTATTTCAATGGCGCTATAAATATGTATATAGCACGATCGAGTAATTTAAACAGAATCATGCCTGTAGTTTTATGTTAAGTATATAGCTACATAATTATACCTTATATCTAGCATTAAGTATTATGACTTTATTAGTCTTTATGCTTCATTAAAAAACATTATGATCTGTACTTGCATTTGACTTCACCAATATACAATCTTTTTATGCAATCATTAGATCCGGTATTGCAAGATTCTGAAACCGGAAACGAGCCTCGGACAGCATCATTCTTAAGATGTTGATAGAAAATTTGAACTGCTCAATTTTTAATAAATAGATTTAGTTTCGATTTTAATTACTATACTTTTTATTTCTCTTTAAATTATATATATAATTTCTTGTAATTACTTTATTTAATATAACTAGAACGGTATTGGGTGTGACTGTGTTGAATATTTACTTGAGAAATAAAGATTATTATTTTATATATATTATATTCATTTATTTATTTATTTATACACTTTATTGCACGTCTACAATAATAATATACAATATAATATTTACAGTTTTACCCCTAATTTGAATCTTTATACATGAAATTCTTTTTATTCAAAAATTCTTTGAAAAATAACGAACAATATAATATATAAAATTCGGGTTCGTTACACCACTTATAACTCAAGAACGGCTACAATGATTTTAACGTTTCATATTGGATTCGTCTCCTAAATAGCACAATAACTATTAAAATATCGGAAAACATCACCGATTAACTTGGAATTTGGCATTTTCATTTCGCGCCTACCAAGAACGTGTCATATAATCCCATGAGATCGAAGTATATAAGCGAAAAACGATCGCTTAATGCTAGATCTTCAGTACTAATACTATTCACCCATTGTCTTCAAATGCGGCTAACACGTTCTTTCTGGCCACGTGGACATTGACAACGCGTTGCCTGTATCCCCACGCGAGTGACACCGCAGGGAACAGCTAGTATTATAAAATTTAATACATATTGTAATGTTTAAGAAACGGAAGCTCGAAATTCTTTATGTCCAATGAAATACCCATAATCATTTAATTTGAAGGAAAGAGCACGGAGAACTTGATGGATAGTATTGAGTCAGATGTCAAATGTCGCGGTTACTTTTAAAAATGCGACAATATTCAGTAACGTCCATCTTACGTTACAAGAATTCCAAGTTGTAATTATCACAAGTTAATTATACAAATTACGTTTTTTTGGAACGACAACAAAGAATGCCTTATGTGTTTCAACCTCTGCTGTTAATTATATATCTTTTAAAAATCGGAAGTTTTAATTAATTAAACTTAAAATAAAACAAAAACGGAGAAAACTAACACTTACACAATTTACACACACGTAACTTTTAATTAATATACCATCTCACTACTATTTTGAATAATACAGTAGAAGTTAAATTAATAAATAACATGCTCTATTCTTGACTAATCCAGTAAACTTGAGTGCGTATTAAATTATTACAGCTCGGTGTTTTTTAATCCATTCATAAAATAATAACGAGAGAATATTGTAACAATCTTTTCATATACTAAAATAAATATGCTTCAGGATTAAAAGTCATAACAATTATAAATCAAAAGCCGATTTAAGATAACAAAAACAGAGCCTTTTATTTAGATTCATCCGGTTTAATATTACCTTCATTAAATGCCATTCGTTTTGTTAACCTACGTACCTAACCCGACAGTTGTAAAGTTCATCGTAATAAAAATACGAACGTAAGTCGTGTTACTGTACAATTAAAAAGTGATCATATCGCGAAAAAGTGTTTCTGGGCGGCAACAGCATAAATCACTTCAATGGAAAGAGACACATTAAAAATTTATGGGTGGTATCATTTTATTGATTAATCCTCGTCCGGGCAAAATCTTTTATAAAGGATATTTCCGCGGCTTGCTCGACAAAACAACTGCCAATATTGAATATACCTGCTGATTTAGTAAAATAACAATAATAACACTGATATTTTTTAATGAGAACTACTTTGCATTTACTATAACATTTTTTTGAAGAAATATAATTTCTTAGATAACATATTTTACAAAATATGTAATTACATAATAAATAAATATAAAATATATGACCTAAAGATGATACATAACTTGTAAATAAATGTTATTATAAATTATGTTTGAAAACTCTTTACAGCTATATTTACCAGAAAGCTACTCTGTCACTTAGAAATAACAAAATAAGATAAGTGTTTTTATTTGCATTGTTAAAACAGTCTAAATATTGATGATTTAAATATGACACGTGAAACATTGGCAATATTGTGAAATATACCAATTTTTTGCCATTATACTGTTTGGTGTCATAATTATACACTTCAAGTTTTTACGTACAAATTAAAAAAATATATATTGTTAATGATGTTGGGGTCCAGTCCATTTAACCACTTAAATAACTTTCATGTGCATAAGACTTTACTTTTGGCATTTTTATAGGCTCATATCTGGTAATTTGGTCAAATGAAATATTTCATTATGTGGCTACAACATTTCCAGTTCGCAGTTTTATGACACTGGGCGTGTCTCAATGATTTTAATCATGCTAAAATAAAGAGGATTTATTCTGATTTATATTTCTAGGTTATACATACATTTTCCTGTTTAATTTTGAAGTGAAACTTCTTTAGGCGCATGAGGGTAAATTTTTTACGGATTAAACGCGTGATTAGCGTCACGAAGATGTGTAGCGCGTTTAATGCTAATTCGTTTGAACATTTACAAATAACATGTGGCATTTTAATTTGCCACTCGTCATGTAACAATTTAATATATGAGTTTTCATAAAATCTCTTTTGTACAAAATGTAATTAATAATTTCTATTATTAACAAAAAACACGTGGCATTTTTATTTACAATTCGTTATTTGAGATTTCAAAAAATTATTTGTATTAATTTTCGACACTTTTAACATTTTAATGACAATTAAATTATTAACATATCTTCCTTTTTCCCTCCCTCGGAAATGTAAAGTTTTAGATTTGGTAAAATATAATAAACATTAGTTTGCCACAGAACTTTCACTTTTGACATGTGTACTTTGTATGTACACAATTTTTTTTTTGTATATTACTACCATAAAGTTATTGTACTATGATATTATAAAAAGAAAAGGTATAATTTGATGAAATGCTACATTTAATAAACATTTCACTGATAGAAAGCTCATTAATGGATATTTCATACATTATTTTTTAACCAGAAATTAAAATTGGAATAGGAAATTAATTTGTTTTTGTTAAACTCCTATATGGTTAGACTGATCCGAATTTATTTCGGCATAATTAAATTTTCACTGACAGAAAAATTTCCAAGATATACCCAGAGTAAAAAGAAATTCATTTTTTCCTGCCAATCTCCGAATCACCAGACAGATATAACGTCTCTTTCTCTTGATGATATCTAATAATATATATAAATAAAAGGTATTTTTAGACAAGTATCTTCTCACGAGAACGGGACATACATTTGCTATTTTCCCTCGCAAACAAACGGCTGGGGCGATTTTATCAGAATTCTCATTGACAGACATTAATAAATTACATTTATCCGGAAGTTTTCACAGGAATGAGTATTGTCAGATTTGTAAGTAATATCTTAATAAGCTATAACTTAATATCTATGTACTTTTTATGTAAGGATTTTATTATTTTGTCGGTGTATGAAGTTTACACGAGAAAATTGAATATAAATAATATTTTATCATAAATTATAACAAAATCATTTACGATTTTATAAAGTACGAAATTTGCAAATTTATAGCCTCATATATTCCATTAGGAATAACTTACCGTAAATTGATTTTGACTGTTACAGTGACTAATAAATAAGTTTTCACACACTATTTGAACGACTGACTCAACGTTTATAAAAGCGATTTAAAATAAAATATAAAACAAGAAAATCACAAGTAAAATAACAGCTTCAATTTACATTTCGGACACGCCTATAATTATTTAATTACAATATTTAAACTGTACAATATCGTGCATGTGAAATCAAAATGTCAGGGGGCAACTGTAACGTGTAATTCCTATAGTCACTTATCTGACACAAGTATTGGTCAAGGTTGAAACGTTTAGCGTTATGTTTATTTATATGTGTAACAGGAATGACTTTATCTCTAGCATCTTAATGTATCATTCTAGTAGTAAAAAATCTACATATGTATACAAAATAGATTATAATCGTTACCGTTATCGTTTGAGGATATATTTTGATAAATATCTACTAAGCTTTAATTTTGTTTACAAATGTTGAAGCTTTTTCTTCTCATGTGTATCAGGACATAAATCATAACAAAAAAATTGATATGAGATGGTATGCAAAGTATAATTGTTATTTACTTTGAGATTTGATTTTATAGATATTTAAAAATATAAATAATTATAAAATAAATCGCGGTCTTTTCTGTTTTATTTTGAAATTAAATAAAATAAAAAGGTTATCCACAAGTCAATAATCCACGTTTTGCTAAAATACGATCAAAATAAGTCAGCCGTTTTTGAGAATACGTTGCACAACCTGACACATATATAGATTTATAATCGTTTTAAATTAAATTGATTCTGAGTTAAATGTATAAAAAAATGAAAGAACTTCTGGAAAATATGTTTTATAATACGAAGACTATGTAAGTTTTCTTGCCCAACGTCCATTAATGCCTATAAAGAGTTGGCGAAATAACTTGTGTAGTAAATTTAAAGTTGTATATTGACTATATAAGCAAAAGGGTAATGTTCAAAGATATTTAGATTATCGTGACACGTCTTATACAATATGAAAAGAAATTTAAATTGTTCTTAAGTGTTTTCACAAACCCGTAATCGCTGTTTGTACCATAACTTTGCAGTTTAAAGTGCTTGTAAACTGAAATTCTTTGCATCCTTTTATCATAAAGCTATTAAGGCTTTTAGGGCGCAATTCTCGAATTTATTGTTGTGTCATATAGTTATCGGAGACATGCGAAAAATATTCGGCAAACAGCTTACCACCCATTAATAAAAAGTAGTTTCAAGCAATTAAAAAGCACATCAGCATTTTTTCCGTACCTATCTTATAGAATAGTCTTTCTCTGTTTATCTTTAATGTGACAATTTAAAAACAGTGTCGAATGGATTAACTAAAGTTCATTAAAATAAACAATGTAAAATTTGTCATTACCTGCGCTATCAAGCGAACCTATTAAAGTGATTATATAGAAAGAAACCTTGCAACCTCTTACGTGAGCTTTCTATAGAAAATACGATTTATAAATTAAATAAATTTAAATATTGAATTGACATTACAAGAAAAACTGTATTCGCATCAAGTGTTAAAATGTATTTTAATTTGAGTGAATGAATAAAAAAGTATATCATTGATATTTAAAATTTTGAACACCATCTATATCTATAAAAGAGATATCCAGGTATCTATTGGCTAATCACTATATCTCTGGAACATTAAGGCGTAGATACTTGAAATTTGGTAAGAATATTCCTTTTACCGAGTAGAGGTCAGCTAAGTACGGATTTTTCCAAAATTCTACCCACAAGGGGGGTTGCGGGGGTGTTAACTATTGACTCATTGGCTCATCACGATAACTCTGGAACCATAAGGCGTAGAGACTTGAAATTTGGTAGGAATATTCCTTTTGCCGATTAGAGGTCAGCTAAGAACGGATTTTACGAAATTCCACCCGCAAGGGGGGTTGCGGAGGTGTTCACTGTTGACTCATCGCCATATCTCTGGAAACATAAGACGTAGACACTTGAAATTTGGTAAGAATATTCCTATTGCCTATATTAATGAAAATGCTACCCAAAAAACATTCCACGCAGACTAAGTCGCAGGTTTAGTTAATATATATAAACAGTAATAATAGCCTTGTGGTGAGACTCATAGATTCTCTTTTAGAGAAATCGCATTCTGGGTAGACATCTTTAAGTTTCTCATTTATAAAAATAAAACGTATGCGCTTGATTGTGATTTCTTATCCCTCATTGCCCTTTTCGGCGAGGGAAAACATGGAGAAAAAACCTACAAATCTCAGCAGGAAAAGCAAGGTAGGTTCTGTAAAACCTCCTTTACTATACGGGAGGTGGCCTTCGTCCAGTAGTGGGACGTATATATGCTACTTACTTCACCCATTTTGTATATATAGAGAACGTGTAATAGTGGGAATAAATTTATTATGTCTTACAAATTTAATAAATACTTTATAAGATTTATAACTTTTTTAGATAAATATAACGTTTTCGGTAAAAAACTTACGATAAAAAGATAGATTACGTTATACAAGTAGCTTGTAAAAATGGCTATAACTTCTAAACAGCGTAGGTGGTCTAAGAAAAGTTGCAAACAGTAAAAATCTCCATTAAATTTTTAAGCAGCTTCTTTCAGTGATTCATAAACTACCGTTGCAACCAGTGTTTCCTTCAAAATTCCCATACATTGACCAAAAAACTGCGTGTGCAAGCGATGCAGAAGTATTTTCTATATTTCTTGGAGTAGTGATTCCGCCTTAGTCTAGCTGTGTTTCAATGTGATATTATAAATTTATTTAATACTGAAACTCGTCTCTTTTAGTATAGATAATAACATTTTTTCTAGAGGAAGCATTATATTCTGTGTGTAGATAAATATTTTACTTGGTTGAACCATTAACAAAAAAACTATTAAAACATCCACTTTACATCCGCTGCTAAATATAAGCGATAGGTACACATGAAATGGCTTATTTTTTGATTCACATTCAATATGCAAATTTTGATCATATAATTAAAACAACACAACTGGCTGCGCACGAGTCGATCTATTATATAATAAATTTTGACACGTGCCTGATAAGTGTTTATTTTTTAAATATTGTCTAATTTAAATACATTGCTATTTGATTATGATAGTACTATATCAGAGTTCCGTAGATTTCAATCACATTTAAAAATATCAAAATACTATAAATTTAAATAAAAATGTGTTTGACGTACACTCTGATGCAATTTTAAAAGAAGTTGTTAGGGACTCTCGAATATATTTCACATATATAAGGTCCCAGGATTATTTACTAGTAGGAGAAATTAGAAAATTGTATTTTCCGATTTGAAGACAACTGTATTATCACTTACTCACTTACCTTATTTGATTTCATATATATTTCTTGAAATAGGTTAGATAAGGTTAGCCCTTTTCAAGAAACATATCCTAGTTTAGCCTAACCTTAAATATTCAGTGTGTGTAAAAACATAAGGCACACTTATAAGTATGTCTAAACAGTTGATGTCTAATTTGATTCAAATTTCACGGATATCCCTAAATATTATAATGACCTCTCATATGAAAAAAAAAACTTCATAAAGGTCAGCTATCAAATACGAGTTATTTTTTCATAAGACCATCAATTTAAATGTTATCAAATGTCGTTATCTTAATAGGGACCAAATTGACTCTTATAATTTTTATAGAAAATGGAATACGCTTTTATATACACAGACTCTAATAATAAAATGCTAAACGGAATTTATAGATGTTATCAAATTCAAGCATCCGTAACGACGTCAAATATTGCGCAATATTTATTTATTTGGTTGTGCAATATTTTTGCAAAAAGTACCAAATAGGTCTTCGATTACGAGATCGTAATAAAAGTATTGACAAAATCTTGTTTAAATACCTATAAGACGTAGTTTCTTGGTAAAATACCATGTCAAATTTATCTTTATACATGGTTTTTATAATAAACAAGGTTTAAAATTTAAAAAGTTTTCTTGACAGAAAAAATCCAGCTCGATTTCTTATGACCTGTTCAGTGTCAAGTAAGGTATATACTTTTAGGCTTAAGCAATGGCTGACCTGATAGTTCCACGAACGTTGCCCTTTCTTTTCTCAGGGGGGATTATTATTATTTTTTAATATCGTGTTCAAGTTCAAGTCATGTGAGAATCCCTGATATAACCTCTTTTTTACGATTGAATTGCGCTTGATCAAGCTGGATAGACAGCCAAGCCATGATGAGGTTTATGCTAACAGGCACTTTCTTATATAGAGATTTGCCTATTCATCCTCACTTTGAGAGTAATAGAGCTATAGGAGTCTGGATATATAGACGTCTAAAGGAGCCTAGAAAATGTGACGTATTTTGACTTGTACCAAAGTTTATGTACAAAACAAATACATGCAACATAAGGTTAAAAGTCTCGCGTCTGGAATCTCTGACAAAACCATTTCCACGTCTTATTAACATCTGACAAACTGTCGGAAAAATTTACTAGGCAGATTATATCTTTATAAATATCTTTAAAAAGTAGAGAAGCGCCTTCCCATATTTATTGGAGATTAATCGGACCAATCATATGAAGGGTAAAATAAATAAAAACAATAAAGCTACGTCATCTTGTCGTTTAGCGTGCAAGCTGTAATTGAAACCTCGTGATGCCTTCAACTGACAATGTGTTGCGTGTGCCATCTAATTTACGATAAAATGTTTTCTAGGGTGAACGTAAGCCGTGCTAATATTGTACAGAAAAGTTGTTTATTCTGTCGACTATATTGTTGGCTTTTTAACTTAGTTTAATATGCCATCATAAGTATTTCACAGCAAACGCTGCCGTCAACTTATGGATCCAATAAATAACGTGTTTAATTAATAAATATAGAAAGTTCAGTCCTATAAAATCGAATATTTTTATCTATTATTACTATATTATAGATACTAAATAGAAGACCATAATGGTTAGCTTTAATATCAGAAATTCCGCGTGCAATACCCGGCTAAAAAAATTGTGGTTCTTTTATTTGTTTTTATATCAATTTACAATATTTTAATTTCTTCTTTAACGCTTTCAGTGTGTCGTTTGTGAAATTTTCTTACACTAACACGAAGTCAATAACAGTTTCAAATTAAGTACAAAAATAAACAAAACATAGGTATTTAAATGCCAACTAACACATTGTTATAAAAATCGACTGCGTTATATAATACTAGCTGAACCCGCGACTTCGTCTGCGTGAAATGTTTTTTGGGAGCATTTTCATTAATTTAGGCAAATTGTTTTACAAATAAGAAATATACCCGCACTGACCTTTGAAGGTGGCCAAAAATTTACTTTTGATAGTTTCCATTATGTTAAAAATAATTTCTGACCAAGTTTTACATGCCATAAAAGATATAGCCTGTAAATGTGAAGTTTAATTTTTTTCATATGAAAATTTAATTTTTTTAATTACCATGCCCAGGGGTTCCCTTGCGGGTAGAATTTCGTAAAATCCGTTCTTAGCTGCCCTCTACTCGGCAAAAGGAATATTCCTACCAAATTTCAAGTCTCTATGCCTTATGTTTCCAGAGATATCGTGATGAGTCAATAGATACTTGGATGTCTCTTTTATATATATAGGTTGATACTCCAGGCGTAGTTAAGACTATCGGAAAGGCTCAGGCAAACAAAAATGGAATAATGTGTCAGCCAAAAAATACGACAAAATGTCTTAAAGTATGAAAATAAAATGTAAATGAGATGACAGGTATGTCGGTGACGCCAACTAGAGTGTGCCTTAATAATACACTTAAACAGTACAAGCTTACACGACTTAATAATAAAATACAATGTGTAATAATAAATTATAATGGCTGTGTACATGAATAGAAACTATAATAATTTAGTTGCTTACATTCAATATGTAGTGTAAAAGTAGGAAATGGGTGAAAAACATACTAGAACTTCATTGTAGTGTGAAATCCTGTTATTTATAGAACATTTATGTACTGTTTTGTTGGAGTAAATCGCGTAGTTGCCAAAGCTGTGAAAATATGGGAATATCTGGATTGAATTGTCTTCAACTTTGGTTGAATACAAACAAAATGTAATCAAAATCGACCCAGCCATTTAGGATTTCAGTCATATGCCTTGTAAAGATGTCATTCAATAAATTTAAGTTTTCTATTAAAGAAAAGCTAATTGAAAAATCGTACTATAATTTGAAGAATTTCTTAGACGATACACAAACGTGGGATTCAATTATTTGTTCTACTCTAAATAAAATAAATTAAAATTTATATTGTAATGATGATGATGGTGAAAATTGATCAACAAACTGAGTTTGTCGTTCTCTGAGATTATCATTAGACGTAATTGCGCCTTCTTTATCTGTAAGTGAGACGTCAGGGGATATATTTGCGCATTGCTCCTTGGTATCCTGGATGAAGCCGACTAAGGATTCAATAAGGCGGGAGCTGGTACGCAAATATGCGACGCCTAGTATCGTTTCCATCCTGTTTCCATCAGTAGGGAGAGGCAGCATGGATTCTTCAGGAGAATGGTTTTAAAAGTTTTACAAGAGAAATATTTTAGAATTTCATACAATAATTAAATCTACAATGATATATTGATATTTTGTGGTACCACAGAGTCAATTTTGACGTACTGGTTTAAAGAAAAAGATTAAGGATTATTCTGGATTCTTCCTTAACTAAAAGGTTGAAATAGTTTGGATTGTCTGATTGAGCATTCAAAGCAGCGATAAATTCTTAATCACTATCTCAAATATCTAGACGTTTAATGTCACAACAAAATGAATCACTTTTTTTCTCTTAATTAGGTCACTTTAGTAATAAAGTTGTTGGTACGCAGTTTCAATTGATTTTTATGTGATCAATGATATTAAATATTCATGTAATCGTTACGTTGATTGGTTCATAAAATTGTATTTTCGCTCGAGCGCTTTTAACACTTTTAATTATCCATTAATTTTATTGTTATATTTTTCAATAAACAATAATTGATTGCTTCAGTTTATTTATATACGGTTTATATTCAGGCGCCTGCCAATCCGCAGTGGAGCAGCGTGGTGGGTCTATGTCCTAAAAACCCTCTTTCCTATGAGTGAGGAGGCCTGTGCCCAGCAGTGGGATGTTAATGAGGTAAATAAATAATCTTACTTTTAGTTATTATTCACGCATTATGTAATGTATAAGAACGGATGACATTTTCCAATTCGACTCATATATACGTTGTATAAATTTTCAATTGTTAAAAAAATACTTCTTTGTTATCCAATAAAATGAATAAATATTTTTATAACTTTTCGTGGATGACGCATCATGTTATTAAAGTTTTTTCAAATATTAACCTAATAATATAATCCATTTTGCGAAAAATTGTACTGCGCTAGCTATTGAAAGTTCATGTAAAAGTTTTAAAAATTTTATGTACTTGGTTTCAGAAGTTCGTGTCGGATACAGGAAGTTACATGGTTTTGTTGATATTAATTGTTTTTTTTTTTTTAATTTTTACAAATACATCCGTGTAAAGTTCAAATATCTATAATCTTTATATAGATAAAACAAAAATTTTATACAAATTGTATTTTATTTTATTCTTTATTTCTAATCAAACAGCGTACAATTAGGACATTTTTCCACATTTCGTTTTACGCTTAAAATAAGGCCATGACAGATTACATCTATTTATATAACAGAAATAAAAAATAACAGAATAGTTTAAATAAAGATTCCAACAAGTTTTGTGTGTGTGTGTGTGTGTGCATTGGTATATGTGTTTGTGTGAGTGCGTGCATGCGTGGACATATTATATATAATATAAGAGATATCCAGGTATCTATTGACTCATCACGATATCTCTGGAACTATAAGGCGTGGAGACTTGAAATTTGGTAGGAATATTCCTTTTGCCGAGTGGAGGTCAGCTAAGATCGGATTTTGCGAAATTCCAGCCGCAAGGGGGGTTGCGGGGGTGTATATTAAAAAAATTCAGATTTTCACATTAAAAAAATTGGAACTTGACATTTACAAACTATATCGTTTATAGTATGGTAAAACTTGGTTGGAAATATAATGTATAATTGTTATGATATCCCTAATAAGAAAACTTTTATTATTTTCAATCTTTATGAGATAATAAAATATATTTTTTAAATTATTTCTTTTTTATATTGCGACTTATTTATTTATTTATTGTTTAGTTATTAATCATTCTTGCTATCCTATTTTATTATATATAAGCGTATTTGTATAAACTTTAAACTAAGTAGCAGACAAGGGCTCGGCAATAACGAAGGTGCATAATGAAATACATATTTACACATTTTTAACGATATTTTAGACTATATTCAGTTGTGTGATTATTCATGTAAAACAGCTATCTCTTTCTACTTTACAACCAAAAATATATATCCTCACCTTAAAAAGCACTTGAAAGGAAGTGATATGCAGAAGTAATATTTATTCTAGGTCACCACACATCACTTGCACTTGTTAAATACAACGACTGTTAGTTGTTTCTTATCTTAATCGGGCACTGTTTCAACACAGAGCACTACACCGGCGTTTTGTCGGTCAAGATCTTTGGATTAGATTCAGGATCAACGGAGACGAGTGCGCGTGACACAGACGGGTGGACAATAAATTTATATTGTACAAACGACAAGTGTACCAAGTCATATTTACTAGTTTTAACCACTTGTAGGGCGGAACAAGACTGAAGCATAAGCGTTATAAGTTATTAAAATCAAAATTAAAATATTCTTTACTCGGTTAGGCACAAAAAGCACTTTTGAATCGTCAATAGTCTGTCCATTAGTGATAAATCTACCACTTGTTCCGAAATTTGATTACGCTAAAAAGAAACGTCAGAAACTCGACGGTTACTCCTTTAAACATATGTTATACGTTACAATGTGTTTTGCTTTCATGTGCAACTGGAATCAAGTTTAAACGTAATTGTCGCTTAAATATACTTCAATTATATAAAATGTTTTTTGTAATAGGACGTTTTTAACATATTTCTTAAAACTATGTGGAGTCAGACTCATACGCGATTCGGGTATCTTGTTAAAAATGCGTATGCTCAACCCGACAAATGATTTCTGAACCTTCTTTACACTAAAATATGGCATTGAAAGTTTGTTCTTATTTCTTTTATTAAAATTGTGTCTCGCTCCATTTGCTGTGTAAATGAATATTATCACGGACATATAAAATGTTATTCAATATAAATTGCGACGGTACTGTCAGAATTGAAATAAATTTACCATATACATCGCCTCTTCTTCTTCTGCCTCATTGGTTTAGTGATCAACTTGATCCTGCAAAGCTGACGTCCTGTGCTGACGTCGTTAGGTCGGTAAGCGAATATTCATATCTGTTAAGTACTTGGGAAATTGGCGGTGTCCTCCATTCTGGTTCCTACGTTATGTTATCGATCCTGCACTTGATATTTCTCCGGCCGTTATAGATTTCCCAATGGACATATACATGTGCACTATAGCGTAGTAAATTACAAATTGACAATAAAAAATCTTACTTTTCGTATTAAGTAAAATGGCTATATATGAAATAAAAAAATATATTTTACTTATTTGATAGTCACAAACCGGTTTTATTAGAAAAGCCGCAATGCTAGGATGGTTTTAGTATACATGATCGATATCTCACTCATTAATTTCTAAAATTATTCGCGTGATTAATTTGAGATTCAGCAAATTGATTTCCTTCACAATGCAGTCTGGGACTAGGGATTTTTCCATATTTCCACGTATAAAGCAACTACCTGTTTGATTTATATATTTGGATATGGTAGCGGAAATCTTCCTTATTTTTTACCCCAAAATAGCTAGTTTCCGTCGGCAAGTTCTTGTGTTGTTGCGCAAAATTACCATAGATTTTTTTGTTTCAATTCTTGAATTTATATTTTAACTGTTTTTCTTGGTTTATCATAATTGCTTTATCATATTATGTAATTATTGCATAAGTCTTTTACTGACATTTGTACTATGTAATATAAACAACATTGTCCATTTTTTTTCTTTTCGTTTTTTTAAATTTGACGTGAATGTTGTTGGCTTATCTTATAAAATAAAAAAGTAGTTTCGATGATTTCAAAGTGTATAAAGGATGTTGTTAGAAACATTTTTATGTTTGATATAAAGATTAAATTAGAAAATCGCAAAAATTAGGGTAAGGACCTCTCATCACTTGTACCAAGATCAATCTATCACATGGATCACTAAGTATCACGAATAACCCGTACGTATCAATGTGTTTGCGCTGTCGAGGCCGCACTGACATATTATGACAAATACCGTTTGTACTTTATTGAAAGCTTTTTATTCAATCCTTCTTAAAAGAGCCTCAGTAGTTCTTTATTTGTATCAATAAAAATCAATATTTAAGATATAAACATAAGATCAAAATAAGAGTAAATAAATAAAACTCAAAGCTATACTCATTGCAGGAATAAAGAGCCATCTAGCGACGAGTGGAGATAATACGTTGTTACAGTCTCAATAAATGGTTAATAGATGGCACTATATTATGCATAAAAATTACATGTGTACAATATCAATTATATTATTTTATGCAGCTGCAATATAAATAATTTAAACATTTACAAAACCATATATCGTATCAAAAGAATTATTGAACAAGTATTTAATTATACTAAAGAGAATCAATTAACCTACTGCAACAACCTAAACGATTTCAACGCCGTTAAGATAAATCTAGAGTTTGAAGGTTAAATTGCTATTTTTAGAACAGAAATTAATAAACAACCAGTAATTGCTTTAGCGTGTTGTTAAAAGCAATAATAGCACACTCATTTTAAAAGAGATTTTAGCAGTGAACATAAATATTCAAATTGAAGGTGGATTAAAGTATTCCATGAATAAAATTAGCATTTATTCCATGTAGGTAAAGCTACGGTACTTCTATGTCTGATGGTGGAAATGTCGTAACACGTAAACACGAGACTTGACATCTATCTTTTATTCATTCTTACTTTTAGCTAGCTCCCTCTCTCGCTCCCTCTTTCTTTCTTTCACTCCCTCCCAGTGTGTTTCTCTCGCTCCCTCTCTGTCCCTCCCGCTCTATATTTCTCTGTTGTTCAAATATTTCACTCGTCAATAAAATACATTTTAATTTATCCACTCGGGTTTTAATTCATTTTTTTAAATTCAGTATATAACAAGTTATAATAATAATTTTTTTTTTCAAATGTCAATTCATTATTTATATTTAATTAATTAATAATAGTACATGTGAAAAGTACTTTCATCCAAGCCATCCAATACATCCATGGCTTTCAATACATCCATCCTTGTATTGAAAGCTCGTGTAAAATGTTTAAAGATTTCTTTTACCGAATAAACAAATATTTAAACGACAAGTATGTAAAAATGTAGTTTGTAAAAAAAGGACGAAATTGCAAAACGTAGCAGAATGTTTTTACTTTTATTGTAACAAATGCGCCGGCAACGGAGTGCTGGTAATAAAAACTGATAGAAGTTTATAAATAAATCCATATAACTACAGAATGACCTAATCTTTCCGCGTTTTATTTTTAGCTCAGATAACGTACCGTGCCCTCATATATTATTGCCAATAACACGTTATACACAGTTTTTATATTTACATTATTTTAATTGAAATACTATAATATATTGACATTAGTTTCTATGTCTATTAAAAAGGTTTTAAGAAGAAAAAGTGTACGGTCAACATTCTTTTCTTTATCATATAATAATTTCAATAGTTATAGGCCAAAGATTGTATGGAAGAAATCTTTATCGCCATTTCTACATCTGGGTTTTGGTATTTTTAAGGTTTTCTTTATAAAAGTTTAAAGAAATAGTAATCCTCTTAGCTTAGTTATAGAAATATTCACTTATTGAATAACATTAACGAAAATCAATTATAACACAAGAAACTAAAAAGACTATAAAAGCTCTAGAAGTCATTTTGCATAGTAAGATGTCAAATTAATTCTGGATTTATCTTATGAGTTCAAAAAATATAATATAATTAATAATAAAGAGCAGAATTATACGTATAAATCATTTAAAAAAGTGATATTTTATAATTGTTTAAATATATATTAAAAGAGTAACTGTTGAGTTTCTTAAAGGTATCATTTCTATAGAATTAACCTTCTGAACCGTTGGTAGATTTATTATTTACGGAGAGATTCTAAAGATCTCGATAAAAACTTAGCTTAACAATAATTTTCTTTTTACTATGCTCTTAATGGGAAATACGTCGTTTATTTATATATTATACATTTCTGAATGGTTTCTATTAGTATATTCTAAATGTAACGACCAATTAAAATGAGAAAACAGTTCTAATTATAAACAAGAGATATATCTTACTAGGATATCCTAAATATGTGTATATTGACTTAAAAACGAGCGTTGAAAAGGCGAGCGCGCGACTTTTTCAGAACAAGATTTGGCCAAACCGGTTATACTGGAGCAGGCCATTGCTCTGATACTGATAAGGTAACACTATTCAATACGCGCGATGGCTCGTGTCATGTGTATAATAACATTATTTCCATTTCATGAGTATGATAATTTATTACTTTTAAATTTATTCTACCAGCTTTAATTCTGAAAAGACGTAAAAAAGTTGTGACACTTGTTTTAGAATTATAGTTGTTCTGTGTTTTACGAGTTTCGACACACGTGCAATTACACATACTCTTTATTTCTGAAAAGTCATATCGTTTTAGAAGAATGTTGACATAATTAAAAAATAGTGTGTGTGTACTTATGTACACGCGTCAGAAGGTATACTTCTTTGGCGTAACAAGATAAAAATCTATTCAAACAATGATAAGCAAAAACTTTGTTTCGGAACTTTTAATTATCAGTCATTTTCATTGGAAAGCACAACTTTATCGCCATTATTTAATGTCTTATTGAAATACACGCTTGATTGCATAAAAAATGCAAAATAATATATAAGCAGCAGTTATTATCTTCGAAATTTTAACCATAAATTCACGCTGTAGTTTTTGTTGCTCGTAAAATCAAATACATACATCATCTCATATTTAGTTTCTATAGTTAAGTCTGAAAATTATAATTTATAATGAATAATATTATAATGTAATTAAGGTGTTATGTAATTCTAAATTATTTAAAAAACTAATATGTTGACTATAACTTTGTGACGGTGTGCGCGCATCGTAAAAATTTACCCTCATCATTTTTTCCTAACGCGCCAAAAGAAGTATAACTTCAAAAAGCTGTATCTAAAGAAGATTCGATTGAAAATTAACAAAATATTTTAAGCAGCCAATACCATAATGATATTATGATTACGTAGCGTTTACGTTTTAACACAAGAAAATACTAATTAGTTCTTAAGAAGTTCTCATTTGAAAATTATAGTTATTATGTGTACTACAAGTAATATCTGAATCTTTAAGCTTTTAGCTTTAAGAGTTATTAGTAATAGAAAGACATAAGACAAAGGAATTATTCGGACTCACTAAACCAAAAATAATCTAGTGACAACGTCTTTACAACATAAGGTCCTGAAGTCATTTGTACATACATAACATCATGCCTCATTCCCATGGGGGTAGGCAGAGACCACGTCCTTCCACTTGCCACGATCCTTACATATCCGGTTGGCGGTGTGATCCACCCCCGTGCCTCGGAGAGTAGATTAAGGCGTTGATCCTGCACCTGATCTCCGGTCGTGTCGGATTTCCGTCACATCGGACTATGAGAGTGAAGCAATAGAGAGTGCATTTGTGTATTATGCCTGCCAAAGCGCAATGGTGCAGCGTGGTGAGTCTATGCTCTAAAACCCTCTCTCCTGGCCTGTGGCCGTGCTATAATAAAACGTTAATGGGCTACTACTTACTTACTTTTACTAACCTATGAAGTTTTTTTTAAAAAGAAGAAATATCATCTTAATTACCTTAAGAATATCGTAATTAAAAAAAAATGATTTGATTAACAAATTTTTAAACTCGTCAGACTGGTATTTGATTCGGCGGTTAATGTCCAATCTTGAACTTCAATCTATCCAAATGTTCCTTAGATCCTTGATTTTATTTACATTTACGAGTTTTAAATTGTATAGAGATACTTGCGAATTGCATAAATTTTATATAACATGAAATAATATGCAAATTATCTCGTGAGCACTATGATGAAATTCACCTTTTTATTGACATTTCATCGCATATATAAACACGCAACCTCCTTTGCTAAAAATAACTTTAACTGTACGAGTACAATCTTTAACTTGCCACTTCTTTATATCCATTACTTTCGAAATTAAATTACCTTGTGTTATCCTGATATATGTATGTCGAAACCATAAAAAGCAATCACATGCTTAACATATTTACACATTCTATGCGAAAATTCGAGAAATTCCGGACTCATTATCATGACAGTACAATGAAGAAATATTAAGCAAATAAGAAAGAAATATTAGAACTTTGACCACCTGATTCCAATTTCGGTTGACCGTTAAAGCGGAGTTTTTACACTTCAAACCCAGTTTTACGGGTAAAAAAACCTTAAAATGGTTCTTTATCTCCGAAATTTATGCGCGCTTCTTAAAGCTTTGAACATAAAATGCTAAAAATATTACAGTCTTTGTTGGAGCACATTAACTATATGTCATCAAGGTTGATTACAAATAAAACATTCGTCACATCTTTTTTTAACAAGATTTTATTGGCTTCACCTCTATCTATATCGTTTAGATGTCCGATTTACTTCAGAATTTACATACGTGTGAAAGACCAATGACAGGATCATCGGGATTACGAAAAATCATTGTATATTTGCATTAGTCAGACACATGTAAACAATTCAGAACGATGATAAAATTGTAAATAATGATTATCAGTATTTATTTTGACTATATTAACTATTTCATGGTAGAATACGAGGAAAGTAAGTATGCAGCAGCCCATTAACGTCTAACTACTGGGCACAGGCCTCTTCGCTCATATGAGAGAGGGTTTTAGAGGGTTTTAGACCCACCACGCTGCTCCACTGCGGATTGGTAGGCACAGTACACAAGTGTACTCTCTATTCCTTCACTCCCATAGTCATGTGACGGCAATCCGACAACACGACCGGAGAGAGAGATCAGGCGCAGGACCGACCGGCTTAACGTGCTCTCCGAGGCACGGGGGTGGATTACACCGCATAATTTTGAGAAAATCTTAATAGAAAACTCAATATCGATTTCGAACTGGCCTGACCCGGGAGTCGAACCCAGGACCTCATGTCTGTAGTCGAACATGCTAACCACTAGCCCAATGAGGCAATCGAGAAAATACGAGGAAAACAGGCCATGAAATGATAGTGCAAGGATTGCTTCGTGTGAATTCTGAAAAACCTTAGTTAAACTCTAAAACTAACCTCTAAAATCATTAAGGTTGTCTAAATACAATTTCAACAAAAACCATTTTAAATTCCTACTATACGGCCACACTTTAAACAAAAGCTCGAAGTTTCAATATTCTTTTTTATTTGTCCACTCAAGTTCAAATATATTTCTTAAACTCGTAGTGGATGGCACTTTATTTGAATACAGTTTTTTTTAAAATAATTCATAAAATTAATTTATTTTAGGAAACTTTGTGTAACGCTATCTATTGGAAGCTCACGTGAAACTCGTAGTTGTCATTCTATGTAGTAAGCTCGCGCTAAATAACATAGGCAATGATTTTATTTTTTCACAGTACATGTTTTATTTATTGTAGTGAAACTTCTTAAGGCGCATGAGGGTAATATTTTTACAGATGAAACGCGTGATTAGCGTCACGACGATGTGCAAAGGTTGTTATACTAATTCGTTTGAAGATTAGGTAGGTTTAATATTTACAAATAATATGTGGCATTTTGATTTGCCACTCGTCATTTAATAATTTAATATACCATTTTTCATAAAATATAAAATAATAATATTTCATAAATTCTCATTTCCAAATTTTAAATTCAAAAACCAATTTTAATTAATAATTTTAAATATCAAATAATTAAATTTCGATATTTTAATGACAATTAAATTCTTAACATATATTTCCTTTTTCCCTCCGTCTAAGTGTCGGAAATCTACAGTTTTAGATTTGTATAAATATAAACAAGACTTTGCAAGAAAATATTTTTCACACAACAAAGAAAGAAAGTTTCACTTTTGGCATGTGTACTTTGTACGCACACACTTTTCATTTTTTTCTTTTAAGAGAAATGATTATATCAAAATTTAAAAACTGAATTGTAAATACAATTACGGTTTACATCGGAAATTATAGCAAACGGCAATGAAAGGTATATTACGGTTGTTGTAATTTGAGAGCTCAATTTAAATTTTTGCTCAAATTTTATTACCCTTACTCATGCTTTTGCTTGTTAAATGTGAAAGACGCCATCCGGCTCGATCTTCGGTTTATTATGACTGTTGTATATTATTATCAAACTTTACAATGGAAAAATAAACTAATACGAGAAGATCCTAAATTAATATTATTTACCAAGAATATAACTTCTGTAAAAGTACGGATTGTGAAATTTTTGTGTAACTGCCTCAATTTTTACGCAGCAATTGTTACTTAAAATGCCTATTTTTAATATAACCTCAGGTTTTTCAAGTAATTTGATAAGTTTGTAATAATATAAATAAAAAATAAAATATTCTTGTTTCTCTCCATTTTCTGAAGCTTTAAAGTACTTTTATATGAAGTTGTTTTCACGAATAAATCTTAGGATGCTGAAATAAAAGTACGAGCACACATTCTTCGAAACTGCTTAAAAATTTTCTGATAAACTGATAATTTGCAAGACAAATATTCAACATTAATATTTTCATTTTTTTCAGTCAGAATATTTAGGGTTTAGAATAACAATTATGTACCTATAAACTACTCATTGGTCTAGTGGTTAGCATGTTCGACTACATGAGGTCCTGGGTTCGAATCCCGGGTCGGGCCAATGCAAATATCAATATTGGAGTTTTCTATTAATATTTTCTCAATATTGGCCCGAAGTTGGGAAGTTGGCGGTGTGATCCACCCCGGTGCCTCGGAGATCACGTTGGGCCGTCGGTCCTGCGCCTGATCTTACTCCGGTCGCGTCGGATTATTAGAGTGAAGGAATAGAGAGTGCACTTGTGTACTATGCCTGCCAATCCGGTCTGGAGCAGCGTGATGGGTCTATGCTCTAAAAACCCTTTCTCCTATGAGTGAGGAGGCTGTGCCCAGCAGTTAATGGGCTGCTACTTACCTTACCTTTACCTATAAAACACAAGTTAGAATGTAACCGTTACCTATAAAACACAAGTTAGAATGTAACCGACATATTTCAGCAATGGCATCAATTTTGAGGTGTGGAATATAGTAAACATAGTTAATTTTACACCCTAAAATCTTGTTGTTCTCTATTCTACTAGTAATGCATCAATTTTTTTTTATTTTAAGTCTCTTTAATATAGACACACTTTAACTGTGACTTCTATTGAATTACACAGCTTAACATGCAATTTAATTATTTATGGTTACAGGAATGGTAATAAACTTTTGCTTGGCACTTCTTACTTGTAGTGCGGGTAGTAACTGTGGCTTAAGCTTCTAATCTATTCTTTCCTCTAACTTAATTTATTCAATGAATTAATTTAAGATAGCTAGACACGTGATGACAGGGTGGACTGATTTATTTTGTGCAAAAAATCATTAATTTATATTTAGAGATAAAAGTTATAAGCTGGTGTGACTTGTGCGATTAGATAAGGATTTTATCTTGAGAGGTGTTTTTTTTTTTTTGCAAATTTTGCACTTTATTAGAATTATATCTTTATCTCCTTCAACTTGTTTCTAATAATTATTTTTTATTATAAAATTACGGACTTTGGACCTTTGACATTGGTCAAGTCAGTTTAGGAAACGGATATTAATATATTATAATATTGGTATAAAACAATAACTTAGAAGATTAGCTAAATTCAAGGGAAAAGAAATGTACCCAATGGTCTTATATAAATTTACGCATTAAATTAAGACTGTATAATTATTAGTCAGCACATAAGCTGTGCTTGTTAGGAGTCATAAGAATGAAGTTTCTAAATGGGATACAGATAGCTTCCGTAATATTTCATATAACATGATAATGTATTATTAAAAGCATTCACTAATAAATATTTAATTAGGCTAATTTAGACAAAGGTGGCGATAAAACTTTCTATATCCTATCAATATGACTTAGGACTTGAATGATAATGGAACTAATTAATTTTAATCAACCGGAGACAATCCATCAAAGTTAAATGTTATCGTCAAATTTGAATACGTTATTAAACTATGCATAAATTTAGGGCTGCTTGTTATAGACTTCAATCAAGTTTCATATCCCGAAATTCATAATATTTTGGTTTAGATTTACTCTGTGATTTATCAAACCAATTCTTTTTACTGTTAACGTTTACTATGTTATTGTAAGAGAGATCTATTTTAAGCACAATATCTTTAGAGCTACATTATCTGAATAAGTAATTAATACAATATAAATGACGTTTGTCATTGATTTAATGACAGGGTGACACTTGATTGATTTCAAAATCCAACTTAGTCTGGTGGGAACAGCGGTGGAGAAGCGTGACTTACTAAGGCAGTTAACAACGTGAATTATTGTTATATTAAACGTGAAATGTATCATTGCACAAAGTCCATAAAAGGATTGACGTTGGTGATGGCATTGTATGTGATCTATTTCGGGATACAATATCTCTCGACTTGTACATATGGTCTGAATTTGTAACGTATATAAATGGCAGTTGCCACACTAATGACATTTTCGTGGTCGCCTTGTGAATGATCTACTAATATAAAGCTCTGTATATGGTGTATTGAAAACCCAAGGGCAAGAACTTCGTGGCACTGTTATAACAATAGAATGTCACAGTAATGGCTAAGCACAACACTTTATAACTATCCAAACAGAGAAAACTTCTAAAAGGTTGACTACTTGTTG
Source organism: Elymnias hypermnestra (assembly GCA_015832385.1). Taxonomy (NCBI): domain Eukaryota; kingdom Metazoa; phylum Arthropoda; class Insecta; order Lepidoptera; family Nymphalidae; genus Elymnias; species Elymnias hypermnestra. Next base: position 2,089,972 of record JACTOM010000562.1, on the reverse strand, counting down.
CAGATCTACTTTAAATTTTTGAAATATAGGATTATTGCAAAGGTACCCTCTTTCCAGAAATATAAAAGAATTTTTAGACACAGATTTGGATAAAATAAGGCGAACTTGTAGTTTATCTTCTGAATAAACAAGTATGTTACTTTTAACTCGGATAAAAACAGGTTAGGATAATCAAGGCATTGAATACACAATAATTAATTACAAATCCAATTTAATTCAAATGTTTCAAATGTTTGAAAACATTTCGATATCTTATTATATTCTTAAGTAGTTAACAAGGGAATCTAATTTCAACAGAATCTTATATTCATGTTTATTTTCGTACCTTTACGTTACATTGTTCATATTCTTATAGGATTTCCATTAGATGGTTCTATGACCTATTAAGGGAGTTTTAAAAACGTGATGTTGGAAATTTTACCATTAATATAAGCATTAAACTGGATATCGGCGCTTCGCGATTGCGAATAGTGTAATTCTACAAGTTATAAATGATGAGCTATGAAGTAAATCTAAATGTAAATTATAAAATCATATTCAGTATAATGCAAGTTAAGTGATTTAATTCATAAATATAATAATTTATAAAAAAAGGTTCATTTGTGTTTAAATATATTGTAATAACTCATTTTGCATTAACAATCATTATACATACAAAGCTATATTTAACTGTGCTGATGAAATAAACATGATATGACGCTATTTTTAACATGGACATGTAATAAAGCAATAAATGTAACGAGACGGATAATTTATATAAATATACACCTATTAATAGTTCATTGTTTCGGACTCAATACATATTAAAAACTGAATATTATATTTGTATAGCAAAAACACTACAAAGAATCTATCTCCTAAATTAACATTTTATTCATTCAAAATGGTGTAAATTCATACATATTTTTATCTAATGTCATATGCCAAAATGTAGCTCTGATTATATGGTCATAAAAAAGTTTATTTCTGGAATTGATTTACGAATGAAAACATTATATCCGATAAGATTTTGATAAAAATTCAATTTAAAAAAATGATTGCAGCACGAAAATAAATTGTATGTATAATATTTTGTGAGTAATATCTTAAATAGTCATTGTGTTTCTAAGAACTTCTAATCGCTAAAAATAACTACCTGCCACTATAACATTCTCATGATTTATACGTAATTTGTCATTTGTAATGGAAAAATAACTAAATGAATATGACTATTTATACGGTGCTTAAACAAAACGTCTAATTTTTCGAATTTTGTTCCAGCTTTCGATCTATTTATTCTAGCTTATCTTCAGAATGTTTGAACTGGATTTGATGGGACTCTCTAAATTCTTGCTATTATAATATATGTTCCCCCTTATCTTTGAAACATCTAAACCGATTTTGACTGGATTTTTGTCCCCCTATTGCAGAGACTAAGGAATGTAATATTTGTTATTAAAACTTTTGGGGACTCATACAGAACGGGAAATCCTAGATGTAGAATATCAAAGTGACCTACAACGAAGCATGATCGTAATCTTGTCTATACATACTCGTACATTTTGCGAAGTCATTCTATAATATATTATCTTTTTTAAATATTGGATAATATCTTATAAATTAGCACTTCAACACCAAAACAGAGATAACACCCCTTTGATAGAACAGCTTTAATAATAGAAAAACGTCGTTAAACAAGAATATTTATTGATGTGCCGGTGATAAAAAATTGCCGAAAGCTTAACCTACATTTAAATTCAAAATGAATCTGTTTTACAGATCGCATAAAATGAAAATGGAACAATAAAACTAGAATGAGATACCAAATTAGATAATCTACACGCACATTAAGAATATATTTTTATCCGAGGGACTGGATTAATAGTATTAGCGTATGCTAAAAGAATATTTAATTAATAGATCTAGAATCTTCAAGTTGGACTTTTCTCTAATATTACGTATTAATTTATATATTTATTATTTACCTATATGACTGAAAACCTAAAGGGCAGGACCGATTATGATGGCATTGGTGTTTGTTCAGGTGTATTTAAGAATAGCTTATTTAACAATTTCAATCCGGATTTTAGCACTTATCCACGAGATCAATAGCTAGTTTATTAACAAAAATGTTCGGAATATTTTGTAATATTGCAGTAAAAGAAGAATTTTTATTTTTTTTTTCAATCTTATGCGCTAAAAAAAAGATTGAATGGATTTTAGAAATTTGTGTCTACCTGATAGATGTTATTATAAGTAAGTAAGTACGTAGCAGCCCATTAACGTCCTACTGCTGGGCATAGGCCTCTTCACTCATATAAGAGAAGGTTTTCTTTATTTTCTAAAGAATGATAACCTCATTTAACCACGGGGACATGTGATTAAGGATTATTTTTAACATAATAAAAAATCAAATATATTTTCACATTAATATCAAATTATTTTATATGATGAAATGCAAAAAGATTATTCTTAATGGCTGGCTACCTTTCGCAATCATTGTTATACTATTAAAAGGATATCTTATGTAGACACAACGTAAAAAAATTAATATTAGTGCATAGTAAAAGATTGTAGTTTATATGGATATTCAAAATTTACAAATGAATTATTTTCCGTCTCAACAGGATAGTTTTTTGTGGGGCTCATAGTATAAACGCGGAGTACAAGAAGAAACTTTTTATATTAATGAATTTAATTACCCTGTGGATATAAAAAGAACAAGGCATGTTTTTAATTAATTCAACATGACTTGCCTCTTATACCTGAAGGTAGTTTGAATGAGAATTTTATTTGTAGTAGTAATTTTAATATATATTAAACAAAACGTTTTACTATGCCAATTACAACAGTTTTTACCCTCTTCTAGTTGAATAACCAAATTTAACTGTATATATATATATATATAAATGATCACGTAAACATGCAGAAAACAATATTATATACAAGTTACATATATAAATAATACTTTATACCATAACGTTAGCACAGGTACTTATCACTTAAAGTAAAATTAGAAGTAAATGTACATGCATTATAAAATATTCGTGATAAATAAATGAAACAAAATATGGTTGAATAAAAAAAATAATTGCGTATCCTTTTATAGTGTTCTTCGTATTGTTATATTCGGAGTCGGCGTCAGCCAAGGTAGATGTTCCCCGCGTGTCCACTTGGCAACTCCCGCGTCTCTCCCACCTGTAGGTGCGTACATGCAGGTACCTTGGATGAAACCGACTCCAAATATAACAATACGAAGAACACTATAAAAGAATACGCAATTATTTATTACTTTTTAGAGCATATTTATGTATTTGTAATTTGGTTTGGAGGCGGTTCTATTTTTGTTAAAATTCATATTTATTTTTGATTTTTAGTGAGTTTGAAGTAAACTAACAAATTTGTCTAAATATGTGTACACCTAAAAACGTCTTGCTCATATGAGATAACACCGTTTAAATGAAACAATTTTACAAAGTTAAATTTACATTAATATCGCCACACCCGGGATCGAACCCGCAACCTTACACCACCGCCTCACACCTAATTCACCTTTCAAATATTGCAACGCAGCAACAAACGTAAGGTTATTGCCATTTGATTACAGACAGTTATAGACTTTGCCAAAAATCACACTCTTACTGTAAGCCGTTAAGGAGTTCCATTGATCTTCATATTTAACTACTAGCACTCGACCATACCGAAGTTACGGTAGGCAACTCAAATATCTGGATAGCCTATAGAAGATTCTGCCGAGTATCGTTGATTTGCTCCTAAGAATTGAAGAGTTCCGTCACTTTGTCATGGATTCCATCATCAGAACCTTACCAAACTATCACAAAACAACCCTTGAAGTATATCCTTTCTAATAAAAAATGAATCATCGAAATCGGTTGGCGTGATCTTGAGTTATTCGTCAATATGTTGCGAAGGTGCTTACGCAAATTTAAGACAAAAAAAATCATCAAGATCGGTCTACCCAGTCGGGAGATATAAGCTAACAAATATAAAAAAACAGACGAATTGAAAACCTCCACCTTTTTTTGAAGTCGGTTAATAACCTACATCCTAGAATTTAAAGTACACTTAATTGTAGGAGGTATATTATTGTTAATATATTGTTTTTTGAGAGAAATGAATAAGATAACTTCTACTTATGAATATAAATTGTAACTGCGGAATATGAAACATGTTAGTCTGATGGCGAGAGGCGATTGAAGAATGGAACTAATTCTTAATTTTAACAGCAAATATTACATTGTCATATTTCTTATGCCACATTAAATATTACGTATACCATACCCTCTTAAATATAAATAATCGATGTAGTGATTAAACATTAAAATGCTTTTAAAGGCTTTCAACTTATGAATATTATATTTAATTCACTTATCATTATCTATAATATATTTATCTGATAATACAGCTCTGAATTAAATGTATACATTAATGACAGTACAGTATACAATAATATTCAGTGTGTATTTACGTTTAAAGTACCAAAATAATCAAAGCTCCTTAATATCATTGAATGCATGATATACTTAAAATAAAGAAATCAGGTCAACTCCTGCAAATTCCTTTAATTCATTACAGAGAAAGAAATCTGTAAACCTATAGAATGAGCTTTCAACAGATGAAGTATACAATTGTTCTCAAAATTGTTTTATTAAGATATTATTTATATCTGAGAGATGGTGAACTAATAGTACGAATAACTGCTACCAGCTACGAAAACTACAGTAAAAAGTTTTTTTTTAATATATTCAAATTATTATAGCCCGAACGTCATAAAAACCCGTATATTCATACGTATTAGAGAACGGCACTTGCTTAGAATTTAATTAATACTTGATAGAAAGGACGCTCCATAAAATATGGATTTTTCATTAGACTGAAAAGTAAAAATTAAAAGAAATAAAAGGCAGGTTAAAGAACCTTTAAATTTATGTAAGATCGGTAGATAAATGAGATGTTCACTTCAATAGTCCCAATTCCATCATTATTACCATGTATTTATAATATAATCCAATCTTAAATAAATTTAGGTTCAGCCAAATTAATATATTTTATATAATTTCATAATAAATGGCACTGACGTCCCTGAAGCAGTTTTATTTTAAGACATTTCTATGATACAATGTAAACGGAGAACAGCCACTTATAAATAAATAAACTTTTAACGATTATGGTCGTAAAACATTATTTTAATATACTTCGCAGATAAAACAGCGGACGTGTGAATAATCTCGTGTAACTATTTTCATCCTGCCACAACTATTTTTAGATGACATGGTGTAAATATAACTAACCAGTTGGAAGTCGAACGAGTTATCGTTATTGACCATCCCTGTGCAGTTTATTTTTAGATTCGGTCTGTCATATGACCATTTAAGAGTGCGTTGCCATGGGGCTATTTAAGGATCGTATATATTCAACAATGCCATAACACGGTACTGTTTACACTGATATAAGAATGTAAGACGTCCTTAAAGTATAATATAGCAGTAATCAAATTAATTATTCCGTAATAACAGTCTCAAATATCTAGTTTACAAAATATTAGCACATGTCCTGGCATCGCACGTGTAGTAGAGAATATTCCTACATGTTACTTGTATATAATTTTGACAACTTCTGCAGATTTCGATTGGCTAACTTAGAAACAGTGCGCAATGATCAAGCAACAGGTGACTATAATTATTACGAAAATATTTTTTGAGTATCTCCAAAAAGTATCCATTTACAATATATGCGGTATAAGATCATAATAATATGAATCAAATGCCTAAATGAAGAAATGTATTTAAGTCACAAACTGCTTCATGGTCTAGTGGTAAGGTTCGAAAGATATGACGTCTTGGGTTCGAGTTTCGGGTCGGGCCAATTCCAAATTGATATTGAGTTTATATTCAGAGTTTGCCCAAACTTCGCGATGTGCTCCACGCCTGTGTCTCGTAGAGCACGTTAAGCCGACGGTCCTGCGCCAAATCTCTCACCGATAGTGTCTCATTCCTGTCACATTGGACTATGAGAGTGGAATAGAGAATGCACTTTTGTTCTACGCCTGCTAATCCGCAGTGGATCAGCGTGGTGAATCTACGCTCTAAAAACCCTCTCTCATATGAGTGAGGAGGTCTGTGCCCAGCAGTGGGACGTTAATGCCTTACCTTTTTTCACGTGACATTATTTTAGTAGATAAAAATCTAATGCGTTATTTATAAATTTTATAAAATCCCATCTATAAAATAGGAAAATCCCATCATGTATTACATTTTAAATATCTAGATATGGGATTAGTTATCTTCTTTAATGAAAGCGCCCGGAAAGCAATATATTTTAGACATTTTTAACAATTTTCGTAATATGTCTTGGGTTTATCGCGAACTGACAGACCTTACCTTTAATATAACAGTTATCATGTAAATTATTACGTAATTCAGAATAAGTAGTTTATAATATATGCCAGCTATTCAGTATAGCCATTAAAATTTTATGTTTAAAGATATCGCTCCTGGATGTATTCGTATTCTTCAAGCCATTTTTTTATTTTTTTTGGATATTGACATGACGTTGGCATTCCCAAGAACAATAATGAGAACATTTTCACCTGATGAATACCTTGAACCGCCTATTTTTGTTATTGATGTAGATAAAACGTTAAAAAGGAAACTACAACTGGAAGCTTCCTCATAAAAATATTAGATTTTCTAAATATATTTATTTTGTAACATACCTAAATCTTATATAAAGAAAACTAGCGAATATTTACAACAAACAATAAACTAACATTTGGTTATAATAATATGGTTATTTAAAAGTGGCCATTACTTTTTGTTAAAAGAAATCTGGAGTATATGTCCCCAACCAATTTACATTGGCACAGCTAATTGGTTTTAAGCTCCAAATCCTCTGTCCTTCGGATGAAAAGATTTATACAAAGTAGTTATCATAAACCTTTACTTAGCTTAACCTTTACATAATCAAAATATAATTTAAAAAATAATTGTATCCGGCAAAAAAAATACAATCTCGTTTTTTAACATAAAGTTGTGATGTCAGTATGAGGATGGTATTAAACTGTTAAAAAATATATTATAATTAAATTTTACTGCATTATCTACAGTTGGTATTGCAGAGACTGTAGTAAAAATTTAATTGTTTTAGCACCGAGAACCGAGACAAATGCGATACGTGAGTGTACTTGTTGAAAAGGCCTGTTTAATAGCCTTTGTAAATCACATCGGAAGTGTGCAACTTCTGGGCAGCAAAAACCTTTTCTGTGATTCATTCTTTTATAATATTTTAATACTTGAATTAGAGTAAGATTAAAATTAAAGATAGTCGAATTTCAAAGTTTATGTTTGTTTATTTGCCGCGCTACACATGCAACATCAGGTATTGAGCAGAGAGAGCACTGATCTAAAGGTGGCGTGAGGACTTGGAATCTCCAATTGGTGATTCCAAGGGGCGATCCGTCCACGCCTGGAAAAATGGTTGTCTAGGGGCCACGGATCTCTTTCTTACATGGTGGTGCAGGTGCTGACCGGACATGGTTGTTTCGGCAAGTACCTGCATTCGTTCGTTGAGAGGAAACGCCCGCCTGCTATGCGTGTGATGTACCTAGTAATTCGGTGTAGCACACTCTGGTAGAATGCCCGGCGGGGGCACCCCAGCGGCATCTTTTGACGTCGTTGGTCGAAGGAGACCTTTCGTTGGAGGGTATAGTTGGCGCAATGCTCACTAGCGAAAGGGAGTAGAGGCCGGTGGCCTCCTTCTTCTATTTCGCTGAAGGAGGCACATAAGAGGCAAAGGGGGGTCTCTATAGACGCTCCTCTTCTCCGGCGCAGGAGGTAGGGAGGTAGGAGGCGTGGATTTGCGCTGCTCCTACCCCCTTCCTAAGTCCCAGCGGGAGTATCCTAGAGTACCAGGGTAGATTGCGTCAACCGATCCACTAGTGCGCCACTAAAGGATGGGGAGGGTATCACTTGGTTTTAGTGGTGTATTCTGGCTTACTGCCAGCGAGTGCCACACTCCCGTTTAGATTGTGTCTGGACGGGGTGTTTAAAGGCATTTCCCAGCGTGAAAAATAAAACACATGCAACATATTTAGAGATTAGTGGAATACGCACGGACATTTCAAATATCTTAGGATTTATTTATTTGGGTGCTGGGGTAGCTGGGGATTATAAAGAAATGCACAAATATAAGTTTTATCTGCAGTCGTTATAATTGTTTACTCTTTTGCATATTCTGAAACATAGTACTCTAAAGAATATCGCATATTTGCATACTTCCAGAGACAATATCCAAAGTTAAATATCCGTTTCATAGCGAATTTTTCCTACATCATCATTAAGTAAATCAAATCAATTGTAAAATCTAGTCTTCATGTCGTATTATTTATAATGTAACACTGATAATGACAAAAAAAAAGATCAAGCATACGAACTAGACGAAGTTAAAGTCAGTCTATTATATCGGATAACAGAAGAGATTTTTTTCGCTTGTCAAACTCAGTAGTAAATAAAAAGAAACATAAATGTTTAATATTTCCTACGCAATTTATTAGCTAAATTTATAAACAGTATTTTAATAACGGTCACCGTAATAATTATCTTTTTGATTAGCCAAAAAAGGTACCTATATATAATGTTAATAACGTTATCTTTTATACATTTATCTTTTATTCCTAATAATTTATTAGTATTATTTTTTCTAACTTAAATCCATATTAAACTTAATGCTTCACTCAACATGAAGAAATAATTTTATATACGCAAACACCATATACACATGCATATATATATATATGCATGTGTATATATGCATATATATATATATATATATATATATATGTGTTGTCAATCGCTGAAAATTATGTCATATGCAAACGTTACATTTGTAAAGTGCAAAAGCACTAAGGAGTTTACATTAGAAAATTTACTTTGGCGGTTAAATTTTCCTAAAATTTGTGACGTTTTATTTAACTTTGTTAATTTCTTCTTTCATACAAACCTTGTCATGATTACGCACACAAAAAAGAATTTGGCCAACGATTAAAGAGCTTTTACGAAACACATCGTTTTCTAAGAAGTTTTGCGTCATCAAATAAATTATCGAAATATGTATATACAAAAAAAAATGAAAAGGATTTTTTTTTTTTATAAATTTCATATATTTTATTTGAAAATGAGAGCAAATTAACTTCGTAGCCTTGGCGAAATCTGTGATTATATAAGTATAGTCTTTGATAATAAAACTTTAGTATTGTTCAAACATACATAACATATATAATATAATTTAAGTGTTGCCGAGTTTCGACCCCTGGGCGATCACTAGTTAGTATAACTTCTTGAAGCTGGAATTTTCCATTCCTACTCGTGTACTTTCAATATTCAAAAAAGCAACTAGCAAAAAAAATCATTATTACAATTAAATCGGACACGTACATGTTGAAAGATACTAAGTGTTTTTGTATACCGATTAATCGGCCATTATGTCTTTGAATGTTACAAATGACTGCTATAAATTATGTAGGTGTAATTTGGCAACATATAAAGCCTGGCATGTGTAGAATATCGTCAAAGTTTTTGATTAAGGAACTGCGTAATACTTTTTGAAGTAAAAACTTATTTAGGCTTATGACTCGGGTTTTACAATGAATAATTATTTTTTATTACTGACAAATTAGCGCATGATCACCATTGATGGTGGGTGATGATACAATCTAAGATGGAAACGTACCAATCTGGTAAGAGGCAATTTACCTCTTATGGTTACTACACAGCAACGTACCAGAACACAAATTTGTTTATTTGACGATACGTTTTTGCTGATCGGATGGTAACTGGCCAGAGCTGAAGCCTCCCACCAGTCCAGACTCTGATAAATAACAAAATCAAATAAGAAAATACAGCTTCCTAAATGAGCTCTACCAGGGATCGAAGCCGGGACCTCAGCTAACAAAGCCAGTTCCCGCACCACTGCGACAGCGAGGTCGCCTTAAATCTTATGAGTTCGCGTCATTGATATCCAAAAAGGTCTCGCTGATTCAATGGTACGAGTACTAGTATTAATAGAGGTGCCAGGTTCGACTTCAGGAATGGCAAATATAAATTGGTCTGGTTCAGGACTTCAGCCATGGCTACTTATAAGACTAAAGATGCCTGCCAGTTTGCGTTCTATTACGATACTGTGTATAAACCCAAACTAACTTGTCAGTAATAAAAAAGGAACAGTTCGTTAACACATATCAACTTCTTCTTGAATCGCTTCATATCACACAATAAGTTCCGTTACAGTTTGGAATTGAAAATTTATGCCGATGCCTTTGTGTTTTAAATAAATATAACTTTAAAAATGACAAAACATTAGCAATTTAATATAAAATTTACAGGTAAGCTCTAGAACCTTAGAATGTGGCATACAAGGAATAGCAGACTAGTAAAAAAAAATATTAATTGTGAAGCACGACACTGAAGAATCATTGAATTAATTATGTTCTCTAAAGATATAAATTACAACTATAAGTTTGTGTCGTTAGTTTTGGATAGCATTAAAGATATAAAACACAATTGATGACATTTCTGTGTATAACATGTTTCACATTTATCTTAAATACAATGCGGTTATGTTCAACAAAGAGGAGTGATATATCACTCTATCACAAAATCTACAACACCAGCAATGAAGGGGCATACCTCGCATAACTAATCATAGTGTGAGATAAACGTGTCTAGTATATAGAAATATACAAAACTTATTTAAAAATGTGAATAATGTTGTTAAATTTTAATGGAAAATCTTAAGGTATTTGACATTAAAATTAAAGTCTACTTAGGATTTAAGAAATTCTAAAATCCTATTATAAAGTAACGTAGCCAAAAATATTTCTATTGGTACTGAATTTTTTCAATCAAATAAAACAACGAGATGAAAACTGCCATGGGAAGTTAGCTCCTTTATCGCAATTTTTTTTATATGTAAATTACCTACCTTGTTTGTTGGTATTTTGTGCACTGAAATAGTGGTCATACGATTCCAAAAATTTTGTCAAATTATTGCTTAATTTGCGAAGGTTTTACGAGTTTCAAATAATGCGGTATTGCAAAGCAAACCGGTTATTAACTAGATAAATGTATAAAAAAATAATAATTTAATTGGTTTTTTTAACCTAATTCTCTGTTATTCATTGATAACTCAGATAAGAAAAGAAAATTGAGTCAAAGCTAATATTTAATATCATTTTTAATTAAATCATTAACCAAATATAGCTCTTATCAAGGAAACAATTAATGCGTCGCCGTATCGAAAATAATTATAAAACAATCGAAGAATAAATTTAATTTACTGTTCATAATACTTCGAGTTAATGAACCATTATGTTCACGAGAAAAACAGATAATAAATTGTTTCATGAGACAGATACATTGAAGTATAATATAAGTTATGCTCTAATTAGGAACGAAGAGATTTTTATGAAAACTAAGATCAATAACGAGAAGATTAAACACTGTTGGCATTTATTTCGAAGAAGTAATAAGCGTCGTGATCCAGAGGTATTAAAATGGCAGTCCAAAGAAAAGAAGGTAGACTGCTGAGGAAGATGTATCAGTTGGGCTTCTATCGGGGGGTACATGATTCATTAGGCACCATATAAGTAGCAGCCCATTAACGTCTCACTACTGGGCACAGGCCTCCTCACTCCGAGAATCAAGGATTTTCAGAGCATAGCCCCACCACGCTGCTCCACTGCGGATTGGCAGGTATATATAATAAGAACGCCAGCGCCATCTATCAGCGCTGGGCATAGTCGATGAGTTACAGGCCGGAGGCGTGCTCGATAGTTCTCGAGTGACGGTACGCCAGAGCAAACGTCTGTCGCGTTCCTAACAATTGCTGTTAATGTTTTCTGTTAGTGTGTTTGTGTAATTTGATTTCGGAAGATTGGACATTATAATCTGAGTAATTCTGGTGCAATCAAAAGCTCCACTAGTTTTTGATTGCACCAACATTACATCGACGCCCACAGTTTGGAGGTAGAATTATGGATCCACTAATGACGATGTCAGCTGGGAATATATGCTTCTATGCCTTCTTATATATACATATGTAAATTGAAGTAGATTAATACACATATATACACTATCCAGGAGCAATACATCGATCGGTAGAGACCGTCAACGACGACGGTTACGACGGAAGCAAACAGACTGTCTAGTGTTTATTGGATTCATATTTGGTTGGGGTTTGGAAAACAAATCAAGCATCTTAGCGTATGATGAAGTTTAACATTTTAGTATTTGCTTCTTTATTAAACGTGAATAAATTTGCGATCATTGTCTGTTAAATTGTGACGAAATCGTTTTGAAATCGTACTACGATCCTGAAAGTTCATAGGGGGTGAATATGCAGCATATTAGGAAATGTTTTCTCGATCCAATTTTAAAACGCTAATTCCATTCCACAAAATCTTAAGTCTTTGGCAACCATGAATAATGCAAGTATGCAAAAAATTTCTGCAGACACGTGACTGGGATGAACTAGCAGTTTGTTCGAGGTATCGCCGTGTATTGAATGATAAACGACACTACAATTATGTCTTTCTTAACTCTATGGAATAGACCCGTATTGTTACGTAATTTGTGCCATAACGTTACATTCAATTATACATCAGTATTAATGGATTTTTCTTTTTCTGTAAAATAGAGTTTTTAAGATAAAATAGTAGGCGATTTATGGATGCGCTTATATTTGTTTGCAATATAATGCTCTTCGTAAACGAGTTTGCCTATTTTTTAATATGCAGCTTCCTAAAATACATATTATTAAAGAATGTATTCCAAAACATGTTTATTTGAAAACAAGAAGAAATTATTACAACTCTTGACTATGGTAAGATGTTACTGCCGACAGTAAAATTTTCTAAAGGTAAATAAACAGGCTCAACAGAATTTCGGTTATAAAAATTGCACTTATAGATTAAACGAACTTTAAAAAACCACCCAGAGGCCACACTATGGTAATTTCTCAATTTAAAATCATTACAATGTGTAAAGTGCGTAACCTTCTAGTGGCTCTCGATTTAAAGTAACATTGCAAAATGGCATATGTGAGTGAAATTTCAATTCAAAGGTAAATTTTAAATATTTTTTTTGCTTATGTAGAATGCATATATTCTTTCATTTAATTTGATTTCATCTTGAGGCTGTGACAAACTTTTACCACCAAACATGCGAGGAGATAAGATAAATAATACAATTCTATACGACAAAATTCTGACTTGCTACTTTACAATTTTTACAATGAGATTGTAATTCATGTCACTTATTATATCCTATACAGTTCATCCGATTACGATAGACATATCGCTACTTTGGATCTTTGTATTTCATACAATTCAAAAAATCCCAATAGTGTCTTGTTTAAAAACATTCCAATCGGTAATCAATATATGACAGATTCATATGTAGAATAGTAAGTTTTTAGTGGCCCTCCTATAATAAGAATCACTATTCTTCCAAACCAAACATATTTGTCATTGTCATGTCTATTATAGATATAACTTACGATGTAAAAACTATGCAAATGTATAGTTTTTACACGACGTTAAGAAATTTCGATACACCATAGACATTTGCAGAAATGTCAAAGCGTTGCTAGGTTAAGATGTTTTACCAAACCTTTTCCACTACAAATGAATCCTTACTGACGCAATGTAAAGCAACATACATACATAGCATCATGTCTCATTCCCATAGGAGTATGCAGAGACCATGTCCTTGCCATGACCCTTGCATATCTCCTTCGCTTCTTTTATTCTCATTTACCTTTTATACAAGTTCTTCGATTTAAAGTACTCTTGTCCTGACCCTTCTTTAAAATGGCTTGAATTTACTCCAGGAAAGTTCGTCTTAGTCTTCACCTTCCAATTTTCCCATTCACTCTTGACTAATAAATCTTTTTTGTCATCCTCCCTGTATTCATTCTCATTTACATGTCCAAACCATCTAAGCATGTCTTTCTCAATTTTATTCACTACATCTTTTTTTATACCACAACGTTCTTTATTATATTCAAAATTATAATCTTATATTTACTAGCTAGTAACATGTGTGTGCGTGGATATTTCTGAGTAAAGCCAAATATGTGTGACATTGAATGACTGAACCTATGCTTTGCAACTAAAACATACGTTTAACCTTATTTAGATTTTGTAGGACTTTATCACGAAGTACAGTAGTACTTCGTGATAAAGTCTACAAAACCAACGTAACGAGGTCACAGACAAAAGCTAGTTTGCCCTTAATTAAGTAATAATAAAATTATAGACATTATATAAAAATGATATATCATCGTTATAGACGGATAAAGTTAACATTCAATTATCAAGTATTGAAAAAAATCATAAACAATTACAAGTGACCCTAAAACTGTTGTCATAACTCATCAATAGTCATTTTTAAACATTCGTGTTTAGAATTACCTCCATCACAGTTACGCAAGGTAAATCATTGGACCATGCTACGCTTGTTACGGATTGATAATTTACATTCAATCGTTGAATTCGCAAAACTCAGTATTATTATGTACCCAACAGCGCTGGAAAACCTTCATAAATATGAATGAACCTTCTGTTGTACAATCCAACGTACTGCAATTAATACCACAAGTCGCAACCAAGTGTAGTTCTTAACTATTACTTTTTAAAGACTAGATTAGATTAATACACAATTTTCCTTATGAGATGTATTACTTATTGCAAATTCAAAATATAACGTAAACTATATTACAATTTACTTAACTTTTATAAGGGCTTTCAGCAATCTTGGCCACACTTCACTATGGGCTATGAGATATTTGTTACATTAAATATTTTAAACTGAAACTTTGGTTAAATCGACATATTTAAAAATATATTTACTTACTGAAAAATTATTTACGGTTACATACCACGCCTATAAATATATTAGTTACATACTAATATTTTCCTGGATTTTGCTTTTCTTGGAAAACATTAGTTAATAAAGATTTAGTATAGAGAAAATTATTTTTTGCACGTTAGATCAGCAATCAATAGAGAAACTTCCGATTCTCCCAGGAAACGTGTCAGCTAGTAGAAGAAATTAAAAAAGTCTTCTTTTCAATTGCTGAATTGTTAGCGTCTCATTGTAATCTTACCTAATCGTAATGGTAAGATATGTAAGTAAGGGTTAAACTTTATGGCTTCTACGCATTTTTTTCTAAGGCAGCATGTTTCTGCTGGAAGGGCAGTAACTAGCAAAGCCCAGACCAGTCCATACTCAGATAAATTAGAAAATTCAATTTCCTAATGTTGACTTGGCGGGAATCGAACCCAGGATATCTGTTACCGACGCGAGTAATATAGCATCGTGCTAGCAAGGATATCTAAAAAGGAAATAAATTGGAGAAACAAAAGACTACGAAAGAAGTTATATTTAAATATCTAAGTATAGCAATCACTCTAGCTTTCTTTAGCTGTGTCAAGATCCGATTAAAGATCATTTATGACATATAAGGTTTAAGAAGCCCGTTTACTTTACCGAATACTTTTATGGTACACCCTACAAATGCCAAATCGCATTAATTTCGTCACAACGATTTATACGCTCTAGTAACTAATTATGATTTGACTAACGGAAATTCTTGATGACTCATACGCACTGCAAGTTTCTTTTTCGCATTTTTTCGATGTGTCTGACTCTTAAAACGCTATCTTTGCTAATATTAATCTACTAACTTTTCTGTCTACGCTTTCATTTTATCGTATATTAGTAAAAGTCATCATTTTATAGATTTTACTAAGAAATAAATAATGTTCCATCGTTTTGATAACCAAGGTAGGCTTTCATACTATCCTACCTTTTTTAAAGGAGATTGATTATATTTAAGAGTGTTATTCTTCGAATATATACTTTACAAGTAAATTACATAACGTAAAGTTTTATAGTGATTTAGTTTTTATTATTATCATATTGACGTGATATAGACTAGATCAACAAGTCTAGCTTATTATGAAATCATTATCGTACCTAATTGTCATAAAATGGGCTACTGTCCAACGAAACCATTTGGCTATGTGACAGATTAAAGTCATATTAGATAAATCTTAAATATAAGTACGAGCACTGTTGTTGTTAGTTTGCCTAATCTTTTAGGTCATAATCCTATCATAGTTCATTCGAAATGGGTTAGGGTCGGTAGAAAAAGAAAAGTAGAATAATTTATTTAAAACAACAATTTAACTCATAAACAGGACTTCATTTGTTATTAGAACATAGTTTATTTAGAATTCGAATAGAAGAATATATTGAATTAAAAAACATTGATTAAAATGCAGACAGATGTAATGGCAATGAATCTAGTAGTGAGATTATAAATTGTTTGATCTTATAACGTACTGCCTCAGACGAGTGAACATTTCTGTCCGAATATTTGTATATGTAAAATGCTTTCAGTGATGTTTAAACTAAGCCCGAATGCGTAAACAACACGAATAATGTGGTAAAAGCTAGCGTCATTGGGATATAATATGTATATTACACAGTAAAAATCAATTATTAGGGTCCTCGCCGCCTTGGTTGTTTTTGTCGTGCTTAAAAGGGTATAGTGTTCAGAGTTAAACTATTTCGTCCGTAATTATCGGACAGGTGCTCTCCAGTGGGTTACCTCGATTTTATTTTATATTTGAAATATAAGTCTTAAAATATTGAAGTCGAAAGGGACGTCAAAATTTGTGATTTAATAATTTTTCCCTGAGAAATGAGATAGTTAATATAAATAGAATTAAGCATTACAGTCACTATTACAAGTTCAATATAAAATTACTAACTAATCAGTGTAAATTTATAAGGGAAGATATTGGATTAACATAAAACACATTACAATGAATTAAACTTTAAAGATATGCAGAACGAAATGTCAAAGTGATGCGACCTTTCCTCTTACTAATGTCCTAAAATCGTGATTAATAAATACAAAATATCTTTAAAATCAATCAAGCTGTTTCGGAGCAGTGAGATTACAAATACCATGACATGAGACAGTTATAGGATGATCTTTCTTATGAGCAAATAAATTGAAAAAAGAAAACGTGTTTACTACATATTCCTTTATTTATTTTTTTGACAATATAAATGCACAAAGTGAAGCTGGTATGTCGGTGACGGTGAACAAATGCATTTGCATCGACCTTGATTGCACATATTTGCATGTCTGGCACTTGACGGTAATATCAAATAGCAGAACGAATCAAAGTGCACCAAATGGACTCTTGCGATAACTTCAAATTTTCTAGTATTCATATCAATAAACGGATATAATATCAAATTCCATTAGTTGTTTCCACTCTCCTTATAAATGTATATATCTTGTTCAAAATCAAAATATTCTTTATTTAAGTAGACTCAAAAACTTTAGAATCATTTGAATCGTCGTTAGTTTGCCTGTTGGTAACAAACCTGCCATCAGTTCGGCAAGTGGATTGTATTGAGACGAACCGGTGAGAAACTCAGTAGTAACTTTTCTAAACATAATTTTTGAATGTTATATTATGCAACACTTACCTTCCATGTGCAACTGAAGTATGACAATTTTTGTAACAAATTCCAATTTTCAATTGATAATAAAATACTTTTTTCATCATTCACTTAACTTTATATATATATATTACTTGTAGTGGATGCTAAAATACTTTTCTTAATATTATGACTTTTAATAAATTCTATTTCATATCATATTAAAAATCTAATTTGCTTCTCACTAATAACCACAATCTCCGAGATAATAAAATAAGTTTTCAGAGCGGCCGCTGTGAGATTTGTCTAAAAATTTTTAAACTCACTTAAGCGACTTGTAAATGAATCACATACTCGTATTTGTTAAGTGAGTTATTAATAAAAACGCGTAGAGTACTAACTTTAAGATACTATTAGTATTTATATGTGTGGAAGTTCTTTTACCATGGTTTCTTTTTTAATATAAGACACCCTACAAGTAACTCTTAATATTAGTGAAAATTTCATCTAACGTGTTCAAGCCATTTTGGAGAATTTTATTAACTTGGGAAGAAGAATTGCTTTTTAACTTACACTCTAAAAGTTTTTTTTTTCAGATTTCATTTTACAAATAGACATTTCAGATGTTTTTTTAATTTTTATTTTGCAGAAGGTTAAATTAAGAGGCCAGAAAGTCATCTTAATTTATCTGTTAAAAAAGTAGTTGATAGATTTATTTTACTGGAATAATATATATTTTGATATAGAAAAATTAATATTATTTAATTAGTGGTACACTTACAGCATACGAACTTTAAGTGACACAGCTTTGAAACGGTTTACTTAATATTGTCATAAATTCATGAATTTTGTAGTGTTTTATCTAAAAACATAATCAGCGATAAAATTGCTATTAATTATAGTAAAATGAAATGAAAAAACTATATCCTTCTTAAAAAAATTAAAGTTTACTTGAGACATAATCAGCGAAATAAGCAAAATTTAATTCTAAACGTGAATAAATTATATTATAATTCGGTGAAGTAGCGAGATTGTAAAAATGGATTGATTTAAAAATTATACAATGACCATATAAACACTGTATTTTTTGTTGAAAATTGATATACATACATTTGTATAAGTAGGTCTATAATTTTTAAATAAGCATATCTAATCACTATAAAAATGTTTCAAAATCAAAGTTCATTCTTATCCGACACGTGTTTTCTTGGATTTAAAAATAAAAAAAAAATATAATCTAATTCATACAATCTTTTTATATATCTAGCCGCAAATCACATTGGACGTAAGGTGACCCGTTTAATAAAATTTTGCGATTAAGCCTTCAACGTTGACATGATACTTTTGACAAGAGGTTGACAAGACAGTTGCATGGCAAACGTAACAAGACTGATTAGAATCTTAATCTATTGATTTAATTACAAATGCTCGTGTGGTGCGTGGGTTTAAATATATATTTTAAACTAGTCAATTTCCATTTCCTATATATAGAATCGAAAGTTAGTAATGGATCCCGTTTGTATGAGTGAAAAGTAAGTGCCGTAAGTATATATAACGTTACGTCTGACGGCCTCGCTGGCGCAGTGGTGCGAGTACTCGCCTTGCTAGCAGAGGTCCGGGGTTCGATCCCCGGTAGGACGAATTTAGAGAATTTTATTTTTTAACTTGTCTGAGTCTGGTCTGGTGGGAGGCTTCTGCCACCACCACCACCCTATCAGCATAGACGTACCGCCAAAACAAAGAAATTTGTGTTCCGGTACGATGCTGTGTAGAAACCGTAAGGGGTATGTCGCCTCTTACCAGATTAGCGCGCTTCCATCTTAGACCGTATCAACACTTACCATCAGGTGAGAGCACAGTCAAGCGCTAAACTGTCAGCCATAAAAAAACGTTAAAAATAATATCCACTTTTGTTTTTGCTGGGAAATGTTTAATGTATGAAGTATAAACTTCCATCCTGGGGTGTGGGACTCGCTGGCTGTACCAAGATACACACTAAAACCCAGCGGAAAGCTCTTCATCCAGTTATTGGGGTCTAGATACCCGCTGACGCATTCAGCTCAGGCGCCTTGAATGAATCCGACTTAAGGATTTAGTTGAGGGAGAGTCGGCAAGCGAAATTACGCCAACTAGCGCTTCCCTCCTCTCTTCCGGTGAGGAGTAGCGTCTGCTATATGCTCCCTTTACCTGTTTAGTGCCTCCTTCTAACTACTGAATATCTCTTCATAGTAAGAAACTGACGTGCTCTAACCTATTATTGTTTATCGGTGAATGAAAACATCGTGAGAAAACTTGAATATAGTGGAAGTTATCCTATGGTATGAGTTGCCTATCAATCCTCAGCGGAGTAGCAAGGTCTGTACCCAGTAGTGGATCTTAATTTCTTGATAATGACTTTTTATACGTTTATCTATGGTAATATAATCTAAAATGGCTGAATTTTAAAATTTGACGATCATCTTTTCACTTGGCAACATTACTAGGGTAGTAACAGGGCACGGCCGAAGCCTCCCACCAGTCCAGACTCACATTAGGACAGACAATTCCCACAATTTACCCTACTGGTAAACGAACACAGGAGCTCCGATAGTGAAGCGAGTAGTTGTATTGTGCAAACCCATAGTAAACCCAGTATATGCAAAGTTATTAACCAGAACTGAAACCCTTTTCATAAATACCATGAAACTACACTGATTGACTTTAGCTTCATTATCTTAAACTTTTCTTAAAACAATCTTTTGCTTTCCAGTGTCGATATATTCTTAAATAACCTTATATTAGGTATATAGCACAAATTTAATGATTGTCGATATTTTACTTCCGCTATCGCAACCAGATCGATACGCATTTATCTTGACGTCATAGGAATTTGTCGCTGTCGAAGTTTTCCGTACTACGTAAATTGTGTATTTTATTTGGCAGAATGCTATATGATACGAGGCTGATCTATTGGCATGGGCTTTTGTTTTAAATTAACTTTGAAAATAGAGAAATGCGTTCCTGGAAGATTTGTTTGTTTACTTGCGTTAGCCATGATTTATTCGTGCGAAAGCGTTTATGCCATCGTATTTTCGTAACCAAACCAAACGGTTACAGAAGTGTTGCGGGGTTAAAATAAGGATTCGGATAAAAATTCAATACTGTGAAATGTTTGCCTTAGGAACGATATAGTTCTGCTTTCATATCCCATTTTTTTGAAAAGTTAAAATACAGAAAATGATTTTCTAATCTCTAATTAATAATGTGTTTCATTTATTGAAGCGGGATGGCACTCTCTCTCTCTCTTATTGCTTAGTAAGTAAAAGTAAGTAGCAACCCATTAACGTCCCACTGCTGGGCACAGGCCTCCTCCCTCCAAGGAGCGAGGTTTTTTAGAGCATAGACTCACCACGCTGCTCCACTGCGGATTGGCAGGCATAGTACACAACAAGTGCACTCTCATAGTCCGATGTGACGGGAATCCGACACAACCGGAGAGATCAGGCGCAGGACTGACGGCTTAACGTGCTCTCCGAGGCACGGGGGTGCATCACACCGCCAACTTCCCAACTTCGGGCAAATATTAAGAAAATCTTAATAGAAAACTCAATATTCATTTTTGAATTGGCCTGACCCGGGACTCGAACCCAGGACCTCATGTCTGTAGTCGAACATGCTAACCACTAGACCAATGAGGCAGTTTTTATTTGTTAACTATGATTGCTTATTTCTTGTCCTATTGCTTGTCTATATGTTCTATTACTAAAATAAAGTACTTTTTTACAGTTCGAATGTACAGTTATTAGCTTTAAGTAAAACAGTATTTTTATAAGTCTCTCGACGAATATGTAGCATCTCTTTATATGACCAATTTACCCATTATTAAAGACTTCCGTTTAATTCTGTGTGTTTTAAGAGAAAAGAGAAATACATGTTAATATTTAGTATTGTTTAGTTAGCTGTTACTTGAAATTTAATTATTGATATACACCTTACGTAATTAAGTATTTGCTCTTAAGCAAAAAAATGATGACGTGTCCTTTGATAAATAGATCAACATAATATTAATAGAATGGTTGAATACTTGTTAAAGTTGTGCATGGAATTCAAGCAGTAATATATTTGTTAGTACGCCGTAAAAAGTTGTAGTTGACATTAATGGATAAACACGCGCGTAAAAATGAATTACACTGTTTACGGTAAATGTACGGTTATCACGTAGTCAAGCTATACGTATCTGCATTTCTTTTACAATCAGATGAAAAGATGTAAACCCTAAGTCCTCTCTAAAATACTAGAATGTAATATTCTAGAAAACTTAAAAAAGAAAAATGTTTGTTTCTAATTAAAATGTCATTTATACTTCATCACCAAGATAAAAATTAAAGTTAAAATACATACCCAATTTTCTAAGTATGCAATGTATTTTAAACTGAAGACCCTGTAAAAAAAGTGTATGAAAACCTCGTGGACCATTATTTACAAATAGAATTGGTGAAACCAAACAATCCTTAGACAACGTAACTTTCGAAGATTGCTAACGCTTAAAAATGTATAGGAATGACGTTTCGATATAAAACGTCAACCCCATACATTTTTAAAGAGCGTCTTCGAAAGTTACGTTCTCTAAGGGCCTAGGTATATCATTATAATACTTCGGCTAAAGAAATACCAAAAAAAATATTTTAATCAATACAAAATTTTAAGGATCATTTTTTCAAAGTAACTACAATAAATGTTATTATTCGCTGTTTCAGCCATAAAATTAATTTTCTCATTCTTTCACGAGATCTGTAAAAGTATTCGCGACTATTGACTTGAAATTTAGCGAAGTGAATCCATTCGCAATGTAGATTTCCACGAGATCAGTAATCACATGGGACACTGCGGAGAACAAGTAGCTTTATATGTAACTAGAATAGTCATTAGACATTGTTGCAATTTAATGTATTCTTAAAATTTCAAAATTTGCAACCCGGAATCTACACTCGATTTTTTATCACAAAAAACGGTCTAATGTCCATATTTTCCAGATATTTGTTATTGTGAACGTAACATTTTTATCATTAAGATATTAGGATAACGGTATCAAGAGAAAGATAGTAGGTTTGTTATCTTTAAATTGACATAAATCGCAAAAACCGTATCTTATAATATATCATATGATTCGTATATCAATATACACAGCCCCCAGCCGCTATGGCCAGACGGGTATGTAAAATTATTTCTTAATTGTACATAAAATTTCCATTATGTTTAATTAGCTTATCTTAAGTGTGAATTGAGACTTAGATTAAAATTCTTTACAATAATTAAAAAAACATCCATTTACCGTAAATTCGTTTTTAACATATATACACATAAAAAATCAAAGTCTCTGTAATGTCGAAATGACTGCTTGTTTTTCATAACCTTTTCTTAAAAACAGTAATGTGTTTGTTCCTACTAAACTTAAAAAAGTTTTGACGTAGGTTTAACTTGCAAACATCTAATATCTAACAATCCACGGGTATAAATGCGATAACCAGTTAAAAATACTTATTTTATTATAGCTTGAGATTTTAAGAGACTAAAAATCTAACTGTCTTAAGAACCCAAGGCCCTTTGCACTTTAATAATCGAGACAATTAGCCTCGCTTATTAAAATGCAATGCATATAATGAAAAATAATTTTAAAATGCAATAATTCAATTGTGATACTATCGTTTTATAAATATTGATTAATATCAAAATGAACGACGAAATCAGTCTTTTGAATGGATGATTGAGCAATCATTTAATAAAGTTATATATCAATAGGATAAGATAGGATAAATCAGACGAAACATCAGGAAAATATAATTTTTATCGACTCTCATATGGTAATGGAAAAAAATGTGTTCGTACAAAGTACATATGTCACAAGTGAAACTTCTTTGGCAAACTAATTTTTGAGTCTTGTTTATATTTAGTCAAATTTAAAACTTTACATTTCTGAGACTTAGAGAGAGAAAAGGGTGATTTAATTAATTTAATTGCAATTAAAATATTAAGAGTCGAAAATTAAAACAAATAATTTGATTGAAATCTCAATTGACGATATTTTATGAAAAATAATATATTTAATTATTGAAATTAAAATGCCATATGTTATTTGTGAATATTGAAAATATCTAACCTTCAAACGAATTAGCATAAAAAAACGCTGCACATCTGCGTGATGCCAATAACGCGTTTCATGCTTAAAAAATTTAAAAAATTACCCTCAGGGCCTAAAGAATGGTCAGTAAGAAAACAAGGTAACTATTGTAATAAAACAGGTCTTTGTTAAAATTATGCACAACCTAGGTCGCGGGTCGGTAGGAACCTCTCGTTGGTGAATATATTTGGAGCAATGCTAAGGAGACGGGCTGGACGGCAGTTGCCTCCTTTTGCGAATCTGTTATGTCGCTGAAGGAGACATCGGAGTAGGTAAGCCAAAATGCTGTCGACGCTTCCCCGCTCCGACGGGAAAAGCCGCGAGGCAGAATGTAGAGATTTGAGCAACTCTTTCTCTTTCCATGCAACATCCAGGGCGCCAGAGGGATGGTGGAGACTTGGTTCTCCACCCAAAGATGCTGAGGGTTCCGCTGGATTTTAATTTG
Organism: Elymnias hypermnestra; assembly: GCA_015832385.1. NCBI lineage: Eukaryota > Metazoa > Arthropoda > Insecta > Lepidoptera > Nymphalidae > Elymnias > Elymnias hypermnestra. The sequence goes on along the minus strand of JACTOM010000562.1, from coordinate 2,065,851 downwards.
ATGAATGATATTTTCATTTTGAATCAGTGGATCCCACACTCCCGCAAAAAAACAGATAGCTAAGAAATACCAGTGAAATCTTTAAAATGTTTACATTTGCTACATGCCTGTTCATTCTCAGCCGAAGTGCCTGAGATGAAATATATTTAAATAAATCTTTAATTTATATCTGAATGCATGATTTACTGGATGCAATGCAATGGATGTTGGTTTATAATGCAAACACTTCATCACAAAGGTGGCCGACTATTTTTGTATAGAACGCTAGTTTATTTCTTTCTGGTACAATTTTTTCGCATTGTTGTGTCATTGTTGACTGTGTGAAAAGATGAAATATAATTTAAATATATATCTACTTTAATTTATTTTAAATCTAGATGTCCGTATATTAAAACTACGATATTTGTTCAAATGTCTTAATACTTTCAATTTTACGCATTCACTTGGGAGTAAATTAGCAGATACTATTATTTTTTATTGCTAACAGTTTAGCATTTGACTGTGATCTCACCTGATGGTAAGTGATGATACAGTCTAAGATGGAAGCGCGCTAATCTGGTAAGAGGCCATATACCTCTTAGAAACCATAAGAGGTATATGGCCTCTTACGCAGCATCGTACCGGTACACAAAAATCTTTGTTTGGCGGTACGTCTTTGCTGGTAGGGTGGTAACTAGCCACGGCCGAAACCTCCCACCAGTCCAGATTCAGGCGAATTAGAAAATACGATTTCCTAAATATGTCCTATCGGGGATCGAACCCGGGACCTCCGCTAGCAATGCGAATATATATATGAATGGAGATAGTGTAATAAATAGAACATTATTGATTTGGTATGTATGTATGCTATATTTTTAAAAGTTTTAATTTCTTAAACTGTATAAATGTCGATGACACTCGATGCAAATAACAATTCATTAATGAAATTTATATTTTACGTATACTTGTACATCTTATGAAAGGTCATGTAAAAGACTTTTAAGGTTTGATCAATGAGTTTAGAACGTTCATTTTAAATACAAATGACCTTTTTTTGTCATTGTAAGTTGAAATAAATGTAGTAAAAGAGAGAACAAATGTCTTAAAAGTTTTTTTTCAAACTAATTACTTATTGTTTGTACTTCTTTTTTCATTGCTTTCTTAATTTTCAAAAGTTAACATTGCTTCATTACCTCGGAACACGAACTTTATCGGTAGTTTTATTTGTATCAAAAATGAATAAGGATAGCTTAAATTTTCAGCTTATACTAAAAACAATTATCATATATTAATCGAATAATAGATTCGATGCATTTAAAAACGGACAGAAAATTACCTTAATTACGCATTCAAATTGGATCCGGATTGACTTCGGTAGCAAGATGTACATCGGTACATGATATGTTAAACGAGATTTTTTTACGATTTGTATACATTTGATGTTAATCTCTAGGCCTATAAAATATCAAAGAACATTTCGCGGTTTGAGCATTCTCATTTTTAAAAGATACCACAATTAGGGTTTTGCCTCTGCATAATTTTAAGAAATGTGTCAAGAACGAAAGAACATTTTATACAGGAAGCATATCTTTTAAATAATGAACGTATAAAAAACTATATGTAAAAAAGTAACTGTTGAATTTGTAGCTCGATTCATTTCGGTAGATTCAACAAACGTGGTAGATTTATTTACCGGATAGACTAATGGCGATTTAGAAAAGCTTATGGAAACTACTTGTATCAAGAATCTTGTGGAATTAATGTATTATATCGTATGGTTTTTCCTTTGACGTTATGTAGAATGGATGTGGTTATATGTAGCCTGATTCAAATAAGGAAATATTAAATTCGTCACTTTCACTTCATATTCATGTGATTATAACGATATTGCTCAATTTAAAATCACTACTTTAGATGAGAAATGGCTTGCAAAACGTCATAACCCGGATACTCATTGGCATTTCTTATAGTTTTCACCAAATATCTACAGAAGACGGGAAATGTTATACTTAAAATTAGATGACCGTATACTCGTTTGATGGTTAATTTCTCTAAAACAAATTATTAAGTATGGCTAATTCTCATTATGGATTAATAATAACACCGTCCTTTCTATAATATGTCCAAAGTCAAATTTATTAAGTGAAATCTCTAAAAGGCTTTCTGTCAATTCATAATTGGAAACGTATATACTACTTGAATATTTTTCTTGAATTTATCATTTCTATTGTATGTAATTCATAAGACTGTCTACTGATTCTTCCTTACGTACAATAAATAGATATTGTTATATGAACATTGTTTTATTAAAGCAATTATTGATTTAAAATTTTGCACAGTGATCACTTGATACAAATACTCTGCTAAAGACTGCAAAATTTATTATTGTATACTTCCTTAGCATGTCAATTATTAAATTGAAAGAATTAAAACCTCTATTTATTGTCAACCTCTATTTAAAATTTTATGCTTTTTATTATGTGTTTCATTTTAATAAATACTAGGTATGCCCTTGTCACGCGTAGTATTAGTACAAGTGGTTGGATGGCTTGGACCTAAATTTACTTCATTAAAACATATTTTTCCTCAATTAAAATATTTATTGGTAAATCAACATAGCACTTTATTTTCTTCCTAGAAGTTTTACAGTAATGATCTTAACTTTCTTTACGAATTTGAACATGTGAATCATAAACAATAAAAAGTTGATGCAGAAGTTGGTCCATCCATTATATGTGATTCACAGGGCAGGGAATGTGGTAAAACACTAGATATCTGTAAGGTCCGTCCATTTGTTTCAGACTTCATCGAAAAAAAAACAAGTTATTGCAGGGTATATAGCCTGCAATATGTGTCCTTCGATAAGAACAGATTTACTTCGAAAAATACATCTGCATTCCACTCAACTCTCTCAAGACTTTTTTATATTGAGAGAATATATGTTTTTTAATTATTTTATGATGTACTCATAGGTCAAAGGTATCATTTATATGTTGCCGTAACCACAGAACTTCGTTAACATTTTCCTAGAACTCTATATGACTAAGTGGCATTGATTTGTACCATATTAAAATTGATTAAGTCTTACAAACCATTTACTAGAACATACGGTATACCATGAGTCTCGAAAGTGTTAAGCAAGAATCCACCTGACTTACCAAAAGGCAATTACGCCTTCTTTCGTAGTTTGGTATACTTTATTCCACGAGTTGCATTTATTAAACCACGTTGCAATATGGGTGTTAAATATGTAGGGTTACCATACACATTCGCGAAATCCTTAGTATCTGTCACTTATAACGGTTTTACCAGTACCAGTTACCGCTTATAATTTATTACATATTTTTTAAAACTTCAATAAATATTTAATTACTTTCTACAATACAAGATGCCAATACGATAACGTCAGTTCCACGCCTTTCTGAACATACTTAATCTCCTTAATTCATACGATATTTAAAGAGGTTTTTGACTGGTGTTATAACACCTTAAACTCATCGAAGACATTTCGGAGAATCGTTCAAAACTTTTCAGATATAAAGAACGAAATTAATGGACAAAAGGATAATAATTCTCTTTATTATACACCTTAAAAGAAACACGAGTTACATATTATGATTAAAGTTTACACAAGCAAATGTACAAAAAGGCGGCCTTATCGCTAATCAGCGATTTCTTCCAGATGGGTGGTGCATATTGAGATCATACATACTAATAATAAATAGAGTACATGTAGAATATATTATATAAATAAATGATACATACACATATATATAATCTAACACATTAATTATAAAAATATATACGTTTAATACTATCATCTCTTACAATGCGACTTGTGATAGATGGTGGAAGATACAAGACAGGATTTAAAAATTCATAAAAACGCAAAATTTTTTAAACGAATCAAGAAATTATTGTGGAATATTTTTCACGCTATACCTACCTAACATTTTATTTATCGCCATAAACCAAACCAAACCTCTTAGTTTTATATGCAGTTATTTTAAACGATCTTTTATTACTCTCATCTTGTGGTAGGTATGTTCTGGCAAATCGCGTGGAAGTTTCCTCATGTAATAAGAAAGCAAAATTACGATACAAGTATTTTTCCGTTATTATTTTCTCTGTACAGTAAGTTTATTGTTTTTGTAGAGTTATTTATAAGTTGATTTCCATAAACGCGACTTGCCCGTTAATTAAATTGCTTATCTGTGCATAGTTATTAATTGAGCGTACAGTATACATGAAGCTGGCGCATGATCATATATGAACTGTTTATTCGGTAAATAAAACAATCTCCGATAGTAAGTACCTAATAGGGCTTTACTTACAAACCGCTGATTAACCTAACCGCCATTACTGTACGAGTTATTTTTAGATTCCGCACAGAGATCACGACTTTGTCTGCCGTAATGTAAATGAATACGGACTGTTTGTATGTGACTCGACTCGACCGGCACAAAACAATGCATTATCTAAATGACATAACCTTAAATTATTTAACGTTTTATATAAAATATATAATAGAAAACCTTTCTCACCGAGTCCATGTTGAAACGGCTTCCAAATTTTCAAAATCATTATGTTTACACGTAAATGAGTTTGAAGGGAAATGAGGTTAAGTTAGGCCGCTGTCACATCATTTTGACAGGTGTTGTGCGACAATACTGCCACCTGCGTGTGCGGACGAGCACAGACGATTCATTACCCTGTTTCACGTATTTTTTTTACTCGATTATTGTCATAGTTTAGGGATTGGAGAGGAACGCGACGCGTCTTGGCATCGCGGCCAATGAACGGCATACGCCGCGTCAAGGTCACTGGAGGCGAAATCAGCAGCGTGCACCGCCGATAGAGGGCAGCTTGCGATAGATACGAGTAGCTACCTCGCTGCCCGTATGGCAACTAACCAGCGACTGTAAGCCCCGGCATGATGCGCCGATAAGCGGTATATGGTATAAATAAAAAGGCCGCGTTGTGAATATGAATGAATGCGCAACAACTTTACGTCACTTTGATGTGGGTGAAATATATCTAAACTAATATTATAAACATTTGTGTTTTTGAATTTATAAAACAATTTTTTCACCATTAGAAAGCTGCTTTTTCACTGCGACATAGGCTATATTAGATTACTCTTTATTGTACACCAAAAATTACAACATCACTTATGCTTGTGTTATACAATGAAGTACAATAGGTGGCCTTATCGCTATTTCTTCCAGGAAACCTTTGGGTGAAAAGAAAATGTAAGTGCGATTATGGTAGGTGGTATACTAGAAGTACCTACTACACAAATAAGAATAATATATACAAACATACATACTTACATAAATATATTTAAAACTTAAAGATATGAGAATTGTCGTTTAAAGTGAGAGATAATACTAGTCGTTTAAATGTCTCCAGCGATTGAGCTTCTCTCACAACAAGAGGAAGATCGTTCCACAGCTGAAGGCTACCACCGAAAAAGAGAAGAAAGAAGCAATGAATCTTGTTTGGTGTGCAATTATTATTAATGTGAGGTGATGAGAGATTCGTAAGCTTTTCTCACCTGTCTTAAATTGAAATTTTTCCTTGAGATAAGGAGATGCGTTAGAATAAAAAACACACAGTTCAGAAGAGAGAGTACGTTTAATTTCGTAAGATAGTAGTATTTACGTAAGTAAGAAAGTAACAGCTCATTAACGTCCCACTGCTGGGCACAGGCCTCCTCACTCCAAGGAGCGAGGGTTTTTAGAGCATAGACCCACCACGCTGCTCCACTGCGGATTGGCAGGCATCGTACACAACAAGTGTACTCTCTATTCCTTCACTCTCATTGTCCGATGTGACGGGAATCCGACACGACCGGAGAGAGATCAGGCGCAGGACCGACGGCTTAACGTGCTCTCCGAGGCACGGGGGTGGATCACACCGCCAACTTCCCAACTTCGGGCAAATATTGAGAAAATCTTAATAGAAAACTCAATATTGATTTTTGAATTGGCCCGACCCGGGACTCGAACCCAGGACCTAATGTCTGTAGTCGAACATGCTAACCACTAGACCAATGAGGCAGTCCATATTTACAATCTGTCAAACAACAAATCTGTTATTGTTACGCTGCGAAAACTATTGAAGATAGAGCAAAAAAATGTTCTACAATATTACAGAACGTATTAATCTATAAAAAAGTCCGCGATGCCATATATCCAACAACTGTAGTTATGCCACTATAATATGCCACAGTTCTTTGCATTTTAAAAGTCAAAAGTGCCGGCAATAATCAAACCATATTATTCATACCATATATATTTTATTAAAGTTAACATAATGACAGTTAACTGCTAATATATATATATTAGAAAACTGGTTGTACGTACATAAAAATATTGACTCTTTTAATAAAAAGAGTGAATGTATAATATATAATCTTGTTATAAATTCTAGTAGACTGCATAAAATTAACAACTCGTTAAGTTTCTATAATAAACTCGATTAAAAAATCATACTATACGTTGAAAGATTACTTAGAAGATAGAAACGCATGGGAATAAACGATTTGCTCTAACATAAATTTAAATATAATAAACTAATATGATATTGTATTGATGGTGGTAAAAAAAAATATAAAATACCCGACTGAGTTTTTTGTGGGTTCTTCTCAGGACAGGACGCGAAGGAACCCTCGTAACACTAGATTTTAAGTTGTTCTTTAATACCATCATCAGTCGTACATTAGAATTAGTGTGTGGAAAAAAATATGTTTGACGATACAAAAATGCTGTAATAGGCCTATTTGAATAAAGATATTTTGAGTTTGGAGTTTTGAATTTTATAGGGGAATCCAATTCTTATAAAACAAATACAGAACTATACAATTTCATTAATCGTAGTAACTCATTCATAATACCTTGGCCTTAGAAATAATCTCATAATTTACAATGCTTTGTGTTTTGGTTAGGTTAGGTTCAAAAAATAATGTACACTTAAACTTGTGTATTGTAATATAATAAATAATAATATAAAAAAAGGTTAGGTACCTAATAGAATATCACAGTAAAAACTATACAATGTCAAAAAATGGAATAGTGGTTATTAAGACATTTGTTTTTTAAATCATAATAGAGTAAATTATAACGACATAGTGATGGTGATGATAAAAAAGTGATGCCCGACTGAGTTTGTTGTGGTCTCTTCTAAGAAACCCTCGTAACTTTAGTAAATCGATCTATGATGTCATCATCAGTCTTATATTGGAATTATCACAATACTGTAATTGGATGAGTATACTTGACGATTCAAAAGTGCTGTAAAGGCTACTTGAATAAAGATTTTTGAATTGAAATTAATTGTTTAAAAGGTGCTTACAATAAAAAAATATGAGAAGCAACCCATTCACGTCCCACTGCTGGGCCTAGACCCACCACGCAAACTCTCTACTCCTCTCTCATAGTCCAATAGGACGGAAATGTAACACGACTGAAGAGAGATCAGGCTTACCACACTTGAGGCGTAGTTTTTGGCCTTTTATTTAAACTATAAACCATATTATCTGTTCAAATATATCTTTTTGATAGAAAGGGAGTCTGGAACACAGTTATAATATCTAATAAAGGCAACAGGCGATTAAACTACCCACTCCCTGGGGTGGAGACAATTCTAAAGACTCGAGTAAATACAGTGGAACATATTATTCCGACGCTCTGAAGTTATCAAAAATCGACTTAAAAGTGCGTAATTATTCATGCATAGCTTATACAAATATTTTGTACATCAAAAGATGATTTTATGCAAGAAAATTCTTATAAGCTCTCGCACGTTAGGAAAAACCAAAAAATATACAAAATAGCTCAGTGTGTTAACGAATAAAAACAATTTGCTAAGATATCCTAATTACTATTCAAAATTGCAGATAAAATATTGCATTTTATTTATAGTTTATTATGAAGATAATATAGGACATTTGAGGTCACACCTTGAGACCAGAGATAAGCGGAATAAAGCCGAATATTTACAGTTCATATTTCTTCAATAATTCTGTTTTCTTATTTTTCTAAATACAAACTGTTATCAGATTATATGTTTTGATTATATTTTTTTAACATATATTAAGAGTCGTCAATATATAAGATGATGAATGTCTGAGGATAAGTACTAATAAAAACAAAAGTATCTATTTGTTATATCAAACTATCAATAAATAAATATCAACGTATACATGACAAATCAAAAATATTTTATTGGTTCTGACTGACTGTTTTTATCGATTACTTTCAAAAGGACTGAACGGATTTTAACGGTTTTACAATATATTTATTCCACAACTGCTACGGAAACGGGATATATCTAGCGTATAAGTAATATCATATTAAGTCAAAACGAAACGTGAAGTGATTCGCTTGTATGTATAATATGATATATAATTGATAAACTGGTAGAAAACGTTTCGTATAAGTATAATGTAGGCGGTAACTATAATATTATTTTTCAGACTGTACTTTAAACTTTGAGAAAATTAGTATTTAGCGAAGTCTACATACCAAAACCAGCCAATATGTTAAATTTCAAAACAATCGAGTACAAAAAATGTTACAAGTTGGCCCTCTTTACAAGTTAGTAGGTTATTCCTTTCTATAACTAGTCGTTTCCGCTTTGGAGAAGGTTTGGAGCTTACCCACCCTGCTGCTCCAATGCCGAATCCGAGGCTACCCACACACCGGAATTGCTACCGAAATATTCTCACGATATATTTCTTCATCAAAACTTAATGTATTTAAAAGTTAATATTTTTACCCGCTCTTTGATTTTAATTTCTATTATCGATTCGCGCTCACATCAATTCATACTTGAATATATAAATTTTTAATCAATATTAAAATACTCATCAAATACTTTATAGTGACAATTGGTATTAATTCTCATTTTTTCAAATATTAATTAAATTTATTATGTGAAAAATTGTACCGAGCAATCTATTGAAATATCGCGTAAAAGGTGAAAAGGTTTTTCTCAATGAATTTGAGACGTTCGTTGCGTTTGTGACTCAAAAATAACTTACAATATTTGAAGTAAAACTTCTTTAGGCACATGTAGCGTTACGAAGCTTTGCAGCGTTTTTATGCTAATTTGTTTAAAGGTTAGGTAGTTATAATATTAAGAAATAACGTGGCATTTTAATTTTCCACTCGTCATTTAATAATTGAATATACTATTATTCATAAAATACAAAAAAAAAATCATAAATTCTTAATATTCTTTTTTCTAAATTTTTAATTCAACCTTACATTTTTATTTACAATTCGTCATTTGATATTTCAACAAATTATTTATAGTAATTTTCGAAACCTAATATTTTTACAATGACAATTAAATTCATTAAATTCCTAACATATCTTCCTTTTTCCCTTCCTCTAGGGTTCGGAAATCAAAAGAAATAGTTTTGTATAATATAAACAAGACTTAAAAATTAGTAACCCAAAGAAGTTTTACTTCTGACATGTGTATTTTGTACGCACGCCCTTTTTTATATATTACTTATTGCTTATAATTCCAATATGTGTACAAATCTTATGTTGCTTTATTGGCATCTGACGTTTATGATCTATTGAGATCTGTGGCGTTAAAGGATTAATTTAATCAATACTAAAAATCATTACATGTGACCTAAAATATCGGGCTTAACAATTATAACCTGTTTAGAATCGATACTCAAGTACTTCTAATGTCTCGTAATAGAGGTCTTAATAATGTCGTCTCAAAATTTCAATCATATATTATATATATATGGCACAAAAATATGTAAATTTGAAATAAATAATTGCTTCCCAGATCAAAAATTCGGAACTAATACCTCATAAATAATCCTTATCTTAGATTGAAGAAACGTGATAGCAAAATTTTAAAATGAAGGAAACTAGATGTAGCCAGTTTTAATATTCAAAATTATATTAAATAACTATATAAATGTAAATGGAATGATCCTAATAAAATTGTAAGTTACATGATGTTAGTAGTGAAAAATATCAGCCACTGTTTAAGAACCCCAATTTACTTAAATTAAAAGAATCGAATGGAAATTTTTTACATTTAAAATGAATCTTTTAATGGCTTGTGGTTGAAAGAAGATATATAAAAAAATTCCAATAACCAAGAATATTTCAAACCTATAGTTTTTGGAGCACTAAAAAATATTCAATATAAAATTATAATGATTTTCGAAATATTGTAGTGTTTTGCATGCAAGGTATTGCTGTGTAGGATAGCCGGATGTCATTTTAAAAATAAATATTACTCTGGGAAAAAGGAAGGTGAACTACTCTGTCTGGTCGGGATTTTGTTAGAGGAGAGATGAGATAAAACGAATGTTGTCTGTAAACGGTTTTCACCACATTCATTCGAGAAAATATGCGTATTATTTTTGTGTAAGTAAATATATAGCAGTTTTGATCAACAAGAGTTGCCTTTCTTATTAAAATCTTAATAAATTTATAAGAAGTATTGTTAAACGTGGGTTTTAATTGTGCATTTTAACATGATTTACGTAGAGTCCCACCGTGTAATAGACAAACAAGGTATGCAAACCATACTTGATTTGAAATACTGACCCATATGGTAAACAAAGTTGCGTGATAGTTCAGCTATTAAACACTAGGTGCCGCTAGTAGTGCTTTAATAAATAATACTTTTAATATTGTACATTTAGTAATAAAACAGTATTTTTGTTTAATTATACTTTTATTTCATATTTATCCTATTTTTATTAAGTAAAGTATCCTAAATTGTTAGAATATCCCATTATTGTAGACATAGCTATTGTATTTCTAAGTACTTCTTGCTTATTTAGGTATAATTATAAACAATATTAAAATCTTCGACTTTAGACAGAACAGAGTTTAGTCAATATAAAACTCGAATATTATTTAGTTATCCAGGGTATTTGATGTTTTTAAAATATATCAGTCCCTTTTATAATAAAAAGCCCTCCGCCGCGTCTTTCACTCTTAGCAAGCTTATATCGTGAGAAGTTATTTTGCTTTTCAGTTGTATCGATGCAATCTAATCATAGACTAACCACAAAGTTCACAGATACATTATTATACATTTAAAAATAGAATAAACGAGGTAATTATTATTGTCTTAAATTATTTTATTACATTGTAGTTTTAACTATTAGTATTGTTTTATATGTTTAGATACATAAAACAAATTATTAATATTATACAATAAATTATTGTCTGCCTATAAATTCAGTCGAGACAATTTCCGAAACAAAGTCCCGTGCCCTCAAACGTCAAACGTGAAATTTCAACATGTAATTTTTTCTTGAACTTGTACAATAGAATCTTTTTAGTTTAAAGTTTCTGGAAGATGTCTTTCTAAAGGAATAATTATTCTAATGCACACTAATTTTACTTTCTTTTTTTTTCTTAATTTTTTGTACATAAATAAATACAAACTATATTTTCACATTACACCACTATTGGAAACCACATGTTCTTTTATTGCTGAAATGTTACCGCTTGACTGTGATCTCATTTGATGATTGCAACAACCAAGGCCAGGGTAAGAGTGACTAAGAAACTAGTAAAAGGTAATTTTTCTGTCAACGGTCGAAGTCTTCCACCAGTTCTGAACAGGGCAAATTGTAAAATACATTTTCCTAAAGTTGCCCATCCGCAAATGGAATCCGGGCACTCTGTTTGCGAGACCTTCAATTATAATATATGTATATCGATAACCCTACGTATAAACAGCCAACTCGCGTTTTAGACGTTTTGACGTTTTTGTAATTTTGATAATTATATCACTACATTTAACAGATTAGGTCATCGTTTATTTGAAATCGTGTAGCTATTAAAACATGATACTTAGAAAATAGCCTCATAGGTTTAGTGGTTAGCATATTCGACTATAGACATGAGGTCCTGGGTTCGATTCCCGGGTTGGACCTATTTAAAAATGGATATGGAGTTTTCTATTAAGATATTTCTCAATATTTGCCCGAAGTTGGGAAGTTGGCGGTGTGATCCACCCCCGTGCCTCGGAGAGCACGTTAAGCCGTCTGTCCTGCGCCTGATCTCTTTCCGGTCGTGTCGGCTTCCCGTCACATCGGATTATGAGAGTGAAGGAATAGAGAGCGCACTTATGTACTATCCCTGCCAACCCGCAGTGGAGCAGTCTATGTTCTAAAAACCCTCTCTCATATGAGTCAGGAGGTCTGTGTACGTACCAGTAGTGCGACGATAAGGGGCTGCTACTTCCGTACTTTTTACTTAGAAAACCTTATTGTTAGTACAAAAGGTAGTAAATAATTAATCTTAAAAAATTATGATTTTATACTCGACTCATTATACGTAAAGCCGTCGATATAATTTCCCAGATAGTGCAAGTTAGTGTTGGCACTAAAACAAAAGACGGCGTGTCACCATTTCAAAAAAAAGTGACAAACCACACAGACATTTCTCGAACAGTGAGTAAGGTTAGAATTAAAATAATTTAGAAGAGTGCCCGCCGTCGTATGATTCATGTGACGAAAATAGTTCACTATTATCTTAAAGATGTCCGAGGGTCGCCAAATGTCGTGCACACTTCCTCATTCGACGACGTTGTATTTCCGACTCCGATGCAATAATATTTTGGAGGTTATAATAGTCCATTTTGGCACCAGTTATAGGAAACTGTCCTTCACAGTTAGTTGACGGAATTGCAAAATAAATAAACAAATTATCATCATCAATCTATCGTTTATTTATTTAAGATGGACCGGATTTATTGTGTTGCCTATCGACAGCTTAAGTTAGTTTCTGTTAAATATGTCATTAACAAATTTTTACCCTATTTTTTACGCTGAAGAAGGTTCAGAAATCATTTGTTGGGTTGAGCATATGCATTTTTAATAAGATACCCGAATCACTTCTGGGTTTTCCTCCACATAGTTTTAAGAATTATGTTAAAAACGTCCTATCACATGAGGTATTATAATGTTGAAAATTATTAATAATAAGCGACAAAGATGTTCGGACTTGTTTTGAGTTTATTATCTCTAAAAGAGAGCTTCTTGTCGATTTCTTCTCAGCGGATTCAACTTTCCGAACCGACGGTAGGTTTGTTACCAACGGACAAACTATCGACGATTCAAAAGTTCTTTTTTGAGCCCACTTGAATAATGAATGTTTTGATTTTGATTTTTTTGAATAGAAAGTTATACCGCCCATCAAAAAATTAGAGCTTGGCTTTTTTCTATATCATATGATTATATATTTACTTTACACTAAAACACAGTATAAAAATGTTGAAAGGCATTGCACTGGACTGACATCATTTAAAACATCGCTTTTTTTTGTTATAATAATCTTTCTGTCGTTAAATCAAACACCCTTGAAACGTTAGAACATAAGATTATAATCAATAAAAATTTGGAAATAATTTCGATTTGTTATGATCATAATATATAATACTAGCTGATTCGGCAAAATTTCGTATCGCCTCAGAATCGATAAATAAAAAAGCTAAATGATAATTGCAGAATGTTTCAACTTTAATAAAAGACGTGGTCAATACTTCAGCGCAACAAAAATAATTCATTATTAAAAAAACGCAATCATATTCCCGCCGAAGTCCGTAAAATATTATAGTTAAGATTTAAAATTGTTAGTTGTCAATGTAAAAACAAAACGATTTTTAAATTGTATTTCTAAACGACGGGACGAACATCAAATGTTTGACAGGTCTCTAAAGGAAAGTGAAATTGTTGTTTTTACTATATTCCAGAAGTGATTTTTTTCATTTTTACTCACCTTTTTAAAGTTTCGCTGCACTTCTACAAATAATTCAAAACCTAAGTTAGCGAAACCAATTCCACATGTCAGTCTGACCTATAGCGGAATCAAGCTGTTCTCGAGTTTTAGCGAGACTAGCGTACATCAATTGAATTTTATATATACAGATTATGAGCATAACAAACCAAGTCAAATTTTTTATGCGAATGTGTTTTTTTATTTCAGTTATTATGATGTGTATACAAGCTCATATTAATGTTGAGAAGTGAACTGTGATTAAGTAATTACTAAGTAAGCCTAATTTGTGGGAAAGCAAACTTGGAAATTGATGAAGAATTTGGGTATTTTTTGAAATAAACATGATAAATATTTTCATATTTTATTTAAAAATAAATTATTGTAGTACAACTTGCACCAATAACAACAAAATTTTGGTTCGAACAATTTGTTTTCAGCTCAAAGCATCTTATGTAAGAATTTTAGAGCTTACTATGCCATTTAAGGATAAAATAAAAGGATCGTAATTTAAATCAGTACTGTAAGATTCTAAAATCATAGGATAAAATGGAACAACAATAAAGCAACAAAAACTGCAATATGTTTAATACACTGCCCTAAAGTATGTAGGAATCTCTATAGAGAGCAATCATTATTCAGAAGTATATTGTCTTAATATTTTCACTTACGAGAGCTAAGCTTCATTTGGGAAATAATCTTTCACACAGTTATATAAAATAAGTACCCTCTAAAACAAACAACCTGCAAGAGATTCATCCTCATTACAGTTTTACATAACCCATAAAAATACGAGTAAGTATGTTTTAAATACTATCCGTACATTCGTTCACTAATTAATGTCGAACTTTCGAATGCAGAAATGTATAAATTAACTCAATGCATAACCTAAATAAGTGTTAATAAAAGATAATCTAAATCTAAATTGAAAATATATTTAGTTCACATACTGAGTATAAAAATGTTTAAAGGCACAGCACTCTGAGTACAATTGCCTACAGTATTGCTTTATTATTAAACATTCTTTGCATAACCGAAGATAATATTATCCGACGATATTTTTTTATTAGCTTAATTGTAACTAAAAACTGTACATTTTGTTTTTATTATACTAATATTAGCAATAATTAAGTGTCTATCTGTGTTATTAGGTTTTCCGTCTTACGTTTACATATAAGGACATTTTCGCTACAAAATTTGTCTATTATACCTTAGCTCCAATAGAAGCAAACCATTTAAAATAACTTTTGAGAAAAATGGTGAATTGCTACAAAATAATAACGTTATACATAAATAAAGATTACTCCTAAATTTTGAATCAAGGTGCCTTTATACTACGCGATACAAGGCATAAAATGATGATTTAACAATTAATGAAATAAACGGCATTTAATTTTTTTGCGGTTTAATACAGAAACTTTTATCTTAACTTATACACAGAAAACAGCAGTAAAGCACTAAGCTTTATATTAAGATCAATTGAAATGTAGTAATTGACTAAACAAGAAACCCTTAGTTTTCTTTTATTGCCATAGTAAAAACGCTACATGTGAAAGTGTTATGTACCTAATTCTATATTCACTTACTTGCTTAATATTTACCCTAATTTTTGTTGCTATATATATTGATGTAGAAACTGTATAAATGTTTTTATCAACACCAGGAGGGAACACACCTTTCAGGTAATTCAATAAATAAAATCTCATTTAAATTGGCCTGGAAAACCTCAAATTATTACTTATTACAATTATATTAAGTACATAAACAGTGTTTATATGTGAAATTTCTATTAAAATTAAAATTCAGAGTACTTTATATTGATTTAGTCATCTCCTTGGTATTGCTAATTTTCATCAAAAATATTTTTGTCGTGACACAAATTTTCCTGGGCTTAGCATAAATTTTTCATTGGTAAAAGAATTACAGCACGTACATAATAGGATCCATTTCGCAGTATTTTGAATAGTTATTGAAATTGGTGTGTGGATATATCCACGGTTCTCAATGATACCGTTAACTTTATAGATGATTAATAACCGAAATACTAAAATATCTTTAATTTTTAGTATAAACTCAATGTCTGTCATAAAACATTGTTTCTAATCAAAAAACTAATTGACAACAAGAAATTTAAACATAAATTGCATGTAGTGCAGAAAGTGTTTATTAATTTCAAATAGATTACAATGTTTTAATTGAATGACGCTTCGCCATGCTGTACATTTTATTATAAAAGCGTTATATTATAATAATGATTGATTGTTAATGTTATTCAAGCTTTTTGTACATGTCGTCTATCTGAGGCTTGAAATAATTTCGGATTTCTGGTCGCTTCGCTTTCATTGTGGGCGTTAATAGACCATTCTGCACCGAAAATGGATCTGGATGTAGGTATATGTCCTTTACCTGTAATCAAGAAAATATTAATAAAATAGTTTTACTTGTGATTCAGATAACAAAAGAGGTCACTCAAAAACATTTCTTAACAATATAATTCACTTTTCTTCATGTGAATTGCTTTCAATGAAAGAAACAATAATATTCATTACAATAACACTTTGTAAGTATAACGTATAAAAGAACTTTTCTTAAAATCAAAAATCAATCGTAAAAACCTCACTGACTTAAGCTTTCAGGTTTTTTTTAAGAGAGTGGAGAGAACTAGTTATAAATGTTAGGCCTTTAATGTGGAATTCTATTATAAATCTTATAAATAAATTGCACAATAAAATTTACAGTTTTTCTCACTTCAATGTTGGTAAAATACTTTATTCTTTTAACAGTAGTTGACGGTATGAGTTGAAGAAAATTTTGAAATTGGTCCTTAACTGAGAATGTAATTATTCACATAGACAGCTTACTTGTTCAAAAGTCTTTAATCCAGCAGATCGTCCCCACTGCAGCATATCTTCTAATATAACAGTCTTCACGCGTTCGTCTTCGCAAAGTGCAGAAAACGTTCCCTTAATGCCGTTTTCCAAGGCCCAACATTTCACCACGTCGACGTCTGGTACCACTACCGCTACTACCCACGACTAAAAATATGCTCCCATTAACATTTAATACACAATAACAACATATAAATAAATAATTCATGTCCTCAGGTTCTACCTTATGATAATGTTTTGACTTTTAAGCTAAGACAATTTGGAAAATTGGTCTCTCTGACATCGATAACAATAATGTTGTTGTAGTTAATATAAATTAGTATTCGTTGCTAAATATTGATGAATCGGCGAAAAAGTGAAAAACACACATTCATCAAATTGCCACCGTAATTACACACACAGAATATTAAAATATTCTTTCGAAATCAAAATTAAAATATTCTTTATTCAAGTAGACTCAAAAAGCACTTTTGTAGTAGTATATCCAGTGATAACAAATCTACCACCGGTTCGGATATTTGAATCCGCTGAGAAGAAACCGGCAAGAAAGTCAAAGGTTATTCTTTTAGAGATAGTTGTGTATGTTACAATGAGTAGTATTTTCCTTCTACTGGAATCAAGTCCAAACATTGTCATCGCTCAAATAATCTTCAAAATTATAATACGCCTTTTGTAAAAGTATGTTTTTGACATATTGCTTAAAACTATGCGGAGACAAATCTAAATCTGATTGCGGTATCTTATTAAATGCGTATGCTCGACTCGACAAATGATTTCTGAACCTTCTTCACTCTAAAGTATGGTATTACAAGTTTGTGTTTATTTCTTGTATTAAAATTGTGTATGTTGCTGTATAAACAAATATTATCACGGACATATAAGATATTATTTAAAATATATTGCGACGGTACTGTGAGAATTGATGTTTCTTTAAATTCATCAATTGATTGCTTTTTTTTAAAATACTGAGTTGCTAATATTTAAGATATCTACAGATGGGCAGATTAAAGCAAACAGAAATAATTTTTTTACCCCCGTATTCTGGAGAGCAAAGCTTTTATTTCTGTAGTTCCTACTTTATATATATTTGGATTTAACTACGAAAGGAATAGAATAGATCGACCTTTGAGGAAACGTTTCGAAGCATTTTAATAGCCGATATTTGAAAATTTTTATGGTGGTTACAGAAGCAAGGTCGTCTACAAATTGAATTAAATTTATTATCTCAACACGATTCCAATTTTATTTGTTACAATTTTCATTAATTTATTTCTTGACTGTGTTTATTGCGGTGTATACGTTTATAAATTATACGCTAACGATAATTAATGATTAATATCTTCATAATTTATTTAAGTTAAACATAATACGCCTTCACATTTAAAATTATCCTTTAATCCGTCCAAGAGTTATAAATTTATTGATATTGCTTTGAATTTTAAGTGAAATTTTTATTTCATGTAAAACTACACAATAGTATAATACTTATATAGACCTGTTATAAATTATTTATGAAGTGATGAGATTTAAGAGATAAAGATTTCGTGAATGTTCGAAAAATTCGAGTAGTGTTAGTAACACTACTTGAATTTTTCGCTTCGTGGGTTTTCGAGTTTATTTATTTACCATCAGAGCCAAGAAATATATTGTATTTCTTAAAATTTTTGGTACAAGTCTGTATTTTACTTTTGTATAATTATTGTTTTTGTACGATTTTGAAAGCATCATTAAAATAAATATTTAAAATATAACGCACCTTTAATGATTCACCGTGTACGAAGACTTGTTCGACGTATTGACTTCTTATATATATATTTTCAATTTTTTCAGGAACTATATATTCGCCTTGTGATAATTTAAATATATGTTTTCTTCTGTCAATAATTTTCAGTGTTCCATTCTGCAAAAGAGAAAATATTTCGCTCAAGTATTACGGTATCTACATCTATTTCTACTATATAATTTTAATACCAGGGTTTGGTAATTTTCCTAAGTTACTCTATTTTACATATTTTTTTAAAAATACTATAACTACTATAATACTGTGTGCTATTTGACCCGAAAACGCCTTCGTATCTTAAAGATATGTTCAACTTTCTTGGAGAGCAATCGCAACTACGATCATCACGTCAGCTTATTCTAAAGACTCCTATTTGTAAAACAAATTATTTTCATAAATCTTTTCAAGTTCAAGCTACGAATTTGTGGANCGCCTTGTGATAATTTAAATATATGTTTTCTTCTGTCAATAATTTTCAGTGTTCCATTCTGCAAAAGAGAAAATATTTAGCTCAAGTATTACGGTATCTACATCTATTTCTACTATATAATTTTAATACCAGGTTTTGGTAATTTTCCTAAGTTACTCTATTTTACATATTTTTTTAAATACTATAACTGACTGTTACTAAATGATTTTTTAGTCTTTGATATATCATATATTTCATGCTATATTACCTTTGTTGTTGAATGTTAAATGTGAGCCATATTTATTGGGTTCTAAATTATATTGGCAACCAAAAAATTCGTGCGATTTTCATTACTTTTATGAACTGTAAATCGCAAGCAAGATAAAATTGTTGGGTAATTTTTTTGTATATATAAAAGCTGATATTAAGAAGTATCATTATATTGTATTGATGTGTAAGATGAGTTTGTTTACTTTAAATAAAACTGTAAAAATTTTGGTATAGTATGGCTATATTTATATTCGCTCTTGTTTAATGGTTGAATTCAAACTTAGCAGTAAAGCTACAGAAGCTTATCGTAAGAATTTGTTTCTGGATGATGAACATCGCTCAGGAAGACCATCGACGATAACTGCCAAGTTCGAATTCATAAAGTTATCAAGCACGAATTATTGTATTTGATACGGCCATACTTTACCAAATTTTTTAAAGTTTTATTTAAAGTAAACAAACTTACCAAACACATTTAATGATACTTCTTAATATCAGCTTTTCAATTTACATAAACTTATCCCACTACTTTATCTTGCTTGCGATATACATATCGTATAAGTAATAAATAAAAACCGAACGCACTTTCTTGTTTGCCTAATATATTAATTTTTTTGATTGAGGTAAAATATAATACTTACTGGTAACCATTTACCAACATCGCCGGTATGATGCCAGCCATCCTGGTCGATAACCTGACGGGTCTTGTCGGGCTCCTTGAAGTAACCCTTAAATACATTGGCCCCCTGAACACACACTTCTCCTTGTCCCTGCGCCGCATAGTACTCCATTTCTGGGACATCCACAAGCTGTAACATAACATGCAGATATATAGATACATTGTAATATAATAGTAAAAATATTAACACATGTAACGTTTAGCCATATAACACAGGAAAAATGAAACGTGATATTTTGGAATGAAAATCTTTAACTTTTAAACCGACACTTTTTATATTGACAAACTTGAAAAATTTCAGTATTCTGTCTTTATAAATTAAATATTAATAATTCATTACCTTCACTTTGCAACAAGCAACGGGAGGCCCAACATGTTCAGGGACATGATCACCCTGAACCGTCAGAGTCACCGGCGCAGTGCATTCTGTCTGTCCGTAGCCTTCAACAATCTAGAAGTTTAAAAAAAAAAATTGAAATAGCTTAATTGTTAATATATAACAGGTTAACATATAAAAGGTAAAAATATAAAAGAGGATGAAACATTTTTTTTATTTCTTGACAAGTTTGGATTTATACAAATTTTCTATGGAAGAAAATTATATCGTTATAAAAACAAGGCTAAGGTTTTATAGAAAAAATACCAAGTTATTTTCATCGCTCACAATAAGCGGAATATTCCATATTTATAGAGAAACCAGATTTATGATAGTTTACTCAATGATAGATCATAGATTCGTCGAAAATAAACATTCAACGTTATGCGTATTGCAAGTTAGTCGGAATGAAAACAGAATGTCAGAAAATTATATTTCTATGGGGAGATCTTGGTATAGTACTGTTAATAATATAATATAATAATAGTAAATATATTTTTTCAAAGCTGTTTTAAATTTTAAATCCAAAATATTTTTTAGAAACAGTAATCTTGCCAACTGATTAAAACTTATGTTGTCATTATTAAGTAAAGCCCCCTGTATTTACACAGTTGGCTCAAATATAAATATATTTTTTAAATTAATTTTGATGTAGAAATTATGTACTAAGTCTATTTTAAAATGAGCTACTTCGGATTTCTCGTGATCGTATTGCGAAGCGAAATTGGATATTATGCAAGGCAAGGCAAAGGTATAACATGGTGTACCATGGGACTAGTATCTTAACACAAAATGAGCAAATACCTATCATAGGAAGCAGCTGGCTGGCTGGCTGGCTTATTCTTGAAATCAATTCCGTTAAATGAACCATCCCATTTTAACGTTACGTACTCTTGAGAACAAAATCAGCGCCAAATGATTTCAAAACCACGCGACCGAAAGATGTAAGTATTAGTAATTTAAAATAAATCCGTTGACATATTTTCGGTATTCCTATTTTCAAAAGTGCGGTTTTGTTGTCGGAATTGGATGGAATTTGGTATGTATTTCGAGAGTAAACTAGCAGGTAGAAAGGTACTGTCACATACATAATATCAGCAGCAATATTGAATCTTGTCAAAGTTATATTTAGAAAATTTATCAGTTAATACCACTACAAGATTTTATAAATTTAAACAACGAAAAAATATATACATAAATTGAAACTAACCAGACACCCAAGAGCGCAACGCGCAAACGTGAGCACATTTCCAGCTAGTGGTGCTGAACCAACAACCATGATACGTAACCGTCCTCCCATTCCTTCGCGTACTTTACGAAACACCAGTTTGTCCCAAACTGAATCATGACGGATTATTCCTCTGAAGTTTAAGAAGTAAATCATGTGTTAAGTCAAAAGTAAATACATCAGCAACACAAAAACAACAAACGTAATAGATGATCAAATGATTAGTATGACAACCTTAAAAACCTTTCAAACCTGTATTATAATTATCATTATGATATTATAGGTCAAAGGTCTCTTTTGCAACCGCAGGACTTTGTTCATGTTTTCCTAGGACACTATAAGTGGTATAGAACCAATTTAAATCGGATAAGCATTTAGACCTTACTACCCACAACAAATATTGAAAATATTTTACTCAATTATAAACTGAAAGACAGTAATGTTATATTTCTCACCTTTTCAACTCAGATTCTTTGGCAGATAGCGCCATATTGAATAGTAATTTCTTGATCTTTGAACTTGATATTTCACTTTGTGCTTTATCATATATTCTATTTAAGAGTCTCGGTACTGCTGGCATCATAGTTGGTTTAAGGGCACTCAGATCATCGCCTAGTCTTCTAATGTCTCCACTGTAAAATCCTACGGCTCCGCCTACCGTATATAGAGCATTCTGGAAATATAGGTGGTATTCATAGGTGGTTAAGTGAAAAATATTTCTTTTAGCCACATTTATTTATGAAAACGGCGATCAAATTTTTAGTAAATCTCATTTATGGATTAGTACATTAAGCAAATACGATATTGCGCAGAAATGGATAATAGGAAACCTAATTACCTAAGTATATACCTAAAATCGCGAGATTTAAGTTTATTTGAAATATTAAACGACCTAACAAAGTTTTAATAAGAAACATGTTTGCCTTATTATTTTTAAAAATGTTTTCGTTATGAATGAGTTTGTGAATAATGTTTTGTTGTTAAATATTTATTTAATTTAACTGTATAATTACAGAATGGTAGTTCATTCTTGAAACGACAATACTTCGCACCATAAGATTAAAACTTCTATACAAAGCTTGAGGACGAGGAGAGACTTGAATAAATTTTTAATCGTTAATGAAATACTTATTATTCATCAAGATTTTTTATACATAAAGCGTATTACATTAATGTTAGTCCAGGTTAAGGTAAGACTTGACATATTACTTCATTCTATTAAGTTTGTTGCCAATATCTACTTACTTCGCAACACCGCTCTAGCATATGGGCGAGAGGTAGGAAAGAAATCATAACGTCATTTTTCATCGGCCGATGTTCTCCAAGTTGCATAATAACACTGCACATAGAAGCCACCACGTTTTCATGTGTCAACATGACTCCCTTTGGCATGCCTGTCGTACCTGATGTATAGCATATTGTGCAGAGATTGTCCGGTTTCGGTGGCTGAAATTAATGTCAAGTAATTCTTTAAACAATTACTGACAACTTCTTGATTTTGAGGCAAATTCCTCGTTACTCGTAAGAGAGTGGATTTTAAGATCATTACTCCACCACGCTGTTCCACTACCCAAAAGTGTTTATGAGTTAAAAGTAACCTAAAATAACTATACGATACACTTAAATTAATGTATACATTTGTCATTTTAGATGGATATTTTTAGGTTTTAATATTGTGCAAGACTGGTGTTCATATTTTTATGGTTGTAGAAAGAGTGGATATGTTAGCAGAGATAACTATTGACCTGCCACTTTGCTGAGTAGAGAATTAGTAGTGCTATATCAATCATCATAATGATTTACATAATAAGATTATAGTAATTATGAAGACTAAAAGAAATGTTTTATATGCTCCACAAAACGTGTACATTCTAAGTATATGTGTCACTCTAAAAGTCATTAACTATGTTTTGAAACACACTTACAACACAAGGATGATCTTTCTGTGCTCCCAGAATCTCGACATCGCTGAATTTTACAATTTCTACACCACGACTTTTTGCCCTTTGGTGTGTTGACGGTGAAACTTCCTTTATTGTGACGAGCTTACGCAAACACCGTGGAGACTGGTCCAGCAGCAGGTTAGCTTTCTTATCGTCTTCACACACGACGACTGACATTTCGGCTGGAATTTGTAATAGACGTCATATAACACATACCGTAGTTTCTAATGATTTTCTAACATTAAACAGATTAAGTTACTAAAAAAAGAGATTATGACGCTTTAGGCTGTTGACATGTTGACGAAAGTTTTATTAAATATGGAAAGTATTAATTTGAAAGCCACAATTCAAATTAGAGAGGTTTAATTCCGTGACTATCCGACGTCTCTAGTAAAATAATCGTGTGTTTAATTTATAATATAATGTCACAGTATTTTAATGTTTACCAAAATCTTGTTTCAAAATCTTTGTACATATAATTTATTAATAGGTATTCTTGGTTTAAAGATTGATTAATTAGTAGTTATTCTAATAAATGAAATATCATGCAAAACCACTACATTACTTGTAAACTTATAGTGAATTTCACTTCAATTAATCATTTAAAAAAAAATTGAATTCTTGGTACCTGAAGGAGGCGTGAAATGACGTAAAACCACAAACAAAGAAGATTGTATTTACAAAATATATCTATTTATTTATTACAAAAATAAACTTACTCTGATTTATAATGAAGGCACATGCATTGGCTCCTAACGTATCGTATAACGGCACTATAACCATTGAATAACAGTAGGCAGCTTGTTCAGTCATAATCCATTCTGGACAATTCTGGGCGTAAATACCTGAAACATTAATATAAAGTTGTTTACATTCTAAAGGATTTACTTTAACAATACTACTTCCTTACTACGAATAAAGTATAATAGCGTACGTAACATTTGTCAACCTACTCACCAACAAAAGTGCTTTGGCCTGGAATGAGGCCTTGGCATATAAGACCCGAGCCAAAGTTTTTAGCTCGCAGCAGGGTTTCATTATAAGTCTGCCATACATATGGCTTATTTGGACTCTCACGCCAACCAAGACAGTTGCCATTATCTGCAAAATAGACATTTCAATGTTTAAAAAAAAACATCATTTAATGCTTGGCATTTAAGTTGATTCAATTCTCGACAAGCATTTAAGTAATTAAACAAGAATACATAGTGATGTTATCGCACCGTAATATACGAGATGTTGATCGCGGAATATTCCACAAATAATTAAGATTTCGCTGCGTATATTTTTATTTTCCACAGCTATCTGGTGGCTGGCTTAAACAAATAAAACTCGTCGTCCCGACCACTCCGCTTGCACAAATTATATTTAACTGTACACCGTGTGTCGTAAACTCGTTTTAGTAATAATGTTAACATTATTCTGTAACGC
Source organism: Elymnias hypermnestra (assembly GCA_015832385.1). Taxonomy (NCBI): domain Eukaryota; kingdom Metazoa; phylum Arthropoda; class Insecta; order Lepidoptera; family Nymphalidae; genus Elymnias; species Elymnias hypermnestra. Next base: position 2,041,087 of record JACTOM010000562.1, on the reverse strand, counting down.
AAATTATCACATATATCGTTTTCGAGCGGAAACGAAAAAGGGAAATTCGTTGGGTCCTAGAGTTAGCTTGCTACACACTTATGCGGTTTATTACTAGCTTTATGACACAATTATTGAAACTGTACTAATATAAATTTTGTACATAATGCCGCTGGTAAATGAATTGATAAGGAGCTTTTGGTAAGTTATCATAATCTCGCTGCTTATTTAAGTATGACGTACCAGCTTTATGTGGCTACATTTGGCGACGAGTGTAAATGAAAAGGATGACCCAGGCAATGGGGAATGAAAGATCTGTGTAAAGTTTACAGCTTTTTAATGTAGTAGCAGTTTTACCGATTCTTCATATTTTTCACTTAACAAAAGTTTAACCGTGTGCACATTGGCCAGTTTATTTTCGTAAAAGTACAGATAATTACATAACTTACTTGATTCTTTAACTCCTCTACGAAAAGTTTCATAGAGTGTGCGGGTGTCATCATGCAAATACCGTAAGTATTTGCCGTTTTTTGCTTCTTTGTAGAATTTTGACACTCGTACCATTTCAGGTCCCTATAACAAAAATTCGAAACTATATTACAGATGTTAAAACAGTGGTGAGTAGATCAAAGAAAAAGTATATCTATATTTTATTCTTATATCTATATAATTATATCTATATCTATTATATATTTGTTACATAATCTAATATATAAAATTTCCCTGTCACAATGTTAGTTACCGTACTCCTCCGAAACGGCTTTACCGATTTGTACCAAATTTTATATGCGTATAAAGTAGGTCTGAGAATCAGCTGCTATCTATTTTCATACCCCTAAGTGATAAGGGTTGTTCACCCTTAATTTTTTTTTATTTTGCGACGAAACCATTTTATTTTTTATTTTTTTTGTAATACATCATACAAAAATATATAAAACCCTAAATTTTGACCTTTCTATCACCAAACCCTATTTTTTAATAGCGATAGTAGTAATTATATCGCAAAACAACGTTTGCTGGGTCAGCTATTATGTTTATATATTAATACCAGTTATAAAGATTGGCACAAGAAACTTCTAATCTTTGCTTTTGATCATGAAAATACTTGCTTTTTGGAATACATTCAGAACACTTTATATTAGAATGAATTTGACAACGTTATTTGCTTTAAATAAATCTTGTTTCCTAAATCATATTTCGAATAATTCACCTCACTCTATATTATATTAAGTATGATAGTCCGATTTAAACAAAGCTGATTTATTCCCTACATTACAATACCAGATTCTCAAGGTATTTTTCTTTTATTAAATTTGCGGGTCATTAAACATGCAATACATCAACATAATTATTAACACAATTCCTTATGTAAAGATAAAGTAAATATCACGTGAATTCCACGTTATATATTTTTTAACGTTTTATCGCATCATATTTGAATTTATCATAAAAATTTTAATAACAACCTATCATGCTGATAAGGTCAATAAAACGCTAGTCTTTAATGTGATTTGTCGTTGTAGGCTTTACAGTTCATTGTCCTGAATCCTTTCTATGTAAGGGAAACTAATCAAGAACTAATAATCTATTTAGCGTCACCACTTTGTACTCGTTCTTGTCGTTGGTGTCGATTATTTAGAACAACTACATTCTTTTCACAGAGATAATGTCCTGGTTTTTCTATACATAGACTTCGTTTCAACATAGTTAAACATTATGTAAATAAAACTTCGTTATCCAAATGGAATATGTTGGACTGTAAATGCTCCGTTAAGGGGAGGGACTGCTCAATATTCCGCCACCTTGATGATGAGGACACAAATAAGAAAATATGTCTCAAATTGAAGAGAAATAAAAAAATTAATACCAGATTAAACACCTTTTTTAAACTGGGACTAATCGCCAATCGTAAAAATTATATTTTTGAGAAGTAGAATATTAATTTAATAAATAATCAATTTGAAGATCGGAATATACCGCTGCTTTATACGTAATTACTAAAAAAATCTAGAATAGTCTTTTTTCTTGTATTAAGAACTCAAAATCAAATCTGCAAAAAACACTGGCACCATAAAAATTTATTATAAGATTGGTTGATTTATACTGTTTTCTTGATATATAATATAATAGAACTCGGTTGTAAAATATCGGTTTTGTAGTTCTATACGTAATATTTGTTGATGTTGTGTTGTCACTTTCAGCGGGCGGTAGTTTAACAACGCATTTGAACTATTTATAGACAATTAAAGTTTGAATTGGCACTCCTTAAATCTCTTTAAAAAAAGAATAATATTTTAATTTGAAATTTAAATGATTTACTGTTCTTGCAAATCAACGACACTACAATGTGCATTGTGACATATGTTGTATAGCTTTATATGTACTATTATTCATAATATTAAATCACAATTGAAAGCGTGTAGTGTTTGCTTGACCCGAAATGGGAGTTTCCGGTGAAAACCAGCGAACGGAGCGACATGGACCAGTACAAAGAGCGCAAAAGTGGTTGCAAAGTTGAGCGGATTTCTAACGGTTCGAACGTACTCCGTTCAACTAGTTACTGTAATTTCGTAGAACTACCTCCAGCGTAAATTGGTAAACAGAGCGGACTGAGCTAGTTAAAAGGAGATCACGTTATGTACGTATTTTGAATTTGTTTTCCTAAAATCCATACTTGTAACATTGCCCGACGTTTGTCACCGATGTCAAAGAATTTGTTAACCTTGGAAAGTTGGGTCATTTGGGATGAAGTTCAATCTAGCTTTCTGCTAGCACCAAAATGTTATCTACTTAAGAGACCACGTTACGTCCATAGGCAAAGCCGTATTTTGTAATGTGAATAACTATTGTAAACAATCTTAATCTTATTAGTTTAACTAAATTCAAAATTTCTGATTAAACTTGTTTTTAATAGCAGCTTTAAGTAGTAGGTACCTCTATAATGATATCAAGCACTGGGGAAAGATTTTTAGAAATTCAACTCTAAGGAATATAAAGGTTTGTATATAAATCCGCTATTTTAAATATGAGCTTAAATTTAATGTTTATCAATTAGGTTGGAAATTAAAAAGGCCACGTATAGCAAACAGATAACTGATTCTATAAGGATCTGATACGGGAATAGTGAATTTAAAGCCAAGCGTAAAACTGTAACCGTAGTTCGTTTGTAAATCGTCAAGAGTGTTTACCTATAAAAAAGAGAATTTCCTTTAATGCCAACCTAGGAATTGTGCTCATGAAATACGTGTTGCGCAACATAATAAATCTTGCAAAGCGTATCAAAATACTTTATAGATTTTTATGATGAAACTGCTGTTTAGTTGCTTGAAGTTTTTACAACGTAGCTACAGTTTTGTGGGTATATCTGCTTCTATTAAAGATCTGATCAATAAACTTCACAACTTTGATTTGTGTGGGAAACGATACATATAAAATCAACTGTTTGAACTCTTGGCAATAAAGGTGGTATTTATGACATCATGTACCGGAATTACAAATACACATCTACCAATACAGAGACTGTACGTTTCAAGAATATCATTTTACATTTAAGATTCTCTTTTCCAGATTTTTGAATATCAAATACACTCAATAAGTATATAAAAGCTCGAAATCCTTTATTTTTTGAGATAATTATTACTGTTTGGAAGGTTTATAAGAATTGAGAAAATGATATTTTACTAGTAAATATGATTTCTTTAATTTTAATTATATAAACAGGAATGTAAAGCCGTCCAAATGTATCGTTTGAAATTAGACAAGGTTAAAAGGAAATTGATGACTCGCAAGTAAAATAAAGATCTAGCGACAGTTGTGAGGTTAGGAGACCGTGTATTTATAAACGCGGTGACATAACGCACACGTTGTGCGATATTTAGAGATTCATTATGAATAATACTTATATGAATAAGAGACATCTTATTAAATAGCCATAATGATCCAATGTATAGTCGCGTGGATCATTAATCTTAGGCTAGCACCACTAGTTTCTCTTTGTTATACTTATGTGCCATATTGTTGTTTAAAATCCATTACAAAATTTATCGTAGTGCTTTTCGCCAAAGAAAAACATTGTGAGGAATCCTATAAATCCCTGGATTAATTCTGCAATATATATAGATCCGTAAGAGTTGCACGGTGGATGCATTGTCTATTAAACTTCTCACTGATGCATGAGGAGATTTGTGCATAGATTTGATAATTTCAGCGAGTTTTAAAAAGTCGTAGAGTAGAGAGATAACTTGTCTCAAAAGTATGGAGAAATGATATTTTTTGTCATTAATCACTTAGTAAAGAATTTCTTAAGGTCGTTGGGCGGGGGAAGTCGGCTTTCCTGTCACTCAGAAAAATGTTTTAAAATACTTTATACATCGTTGTAAGGTTGGCCAGCGTCACATTTCCTCGTGCGTTGTAGAGTATTTAAAGATGTAAACATGATTTAAATAAAATAACTCTTGGTAAACAACATGTGGTTGAAACACCAGGATGTTTCCAACCATGTGATTGAAATATGTTTATTTAATAATTTTCATATTTAGATTATTATTAGGTACAAGTGCAGAAATAGAACTCAATTACATTAATGGAAATTAATATTATATATATTTTACTCAACAGTTTTAATTACTTTTTCATTTTACTAGAATTCTTCCGACCAAAAACATTTTAATTTATGAAAAAAATAATATATAAATAATTTTAATTTTAAAAAGGCCCATTTTTATTTATATCTACTTTTTAAACAGAGATTGTTAATTATAGGATCTGCAGTCAACTACTTGAATAAGCATGCAAATAGAAGGCGCCGTACTTTAAATCCCACATTTAAGTGAACGCGTACAAATTTACGCAGGTCAGCTAGTAATACTGTATATTTATATCAATATATCAATAGGAAAGCATAATAAACCAAGAAAAATCTACTTAACATTTACGAAACGAAAGTAATGTTATTATAGCCTGAGGCATAAAGCAATAGACAGGAACATATTCCGTAAATTTAGTTCGATTTTATGACTTAACAAACCTCGTTTTATGTGCAACAAAAATCTGCTTTGGCGTCAAAGTCACTTGAATAACTGGAGTGTGTAAAATATTCAACAAATAATAGTTCAATTTCTGCTCCATTGGTCTAGTAGTCAGCTTGATGCGCTACAAATTATGAGGTTCGAGCTCCGAGTAACATCAATTCACAATTTATATTTAATTTTCTGTTAAAAAAAATTAATTATTTGCCCAAACTTTGGTATTCCTGTACTTTGGAGAGCACTTTAAGCCATGTGTCCTACGCCTCACGCCTTTCCGATCGAATTTGCACATACACTTGTATTTGTACTATTATATCTCTTGCGCAAATTGTAAATCTGTGCATGATATTGGCCGCCGTCGTCGAAATTCGGTTAGGATTTTTAATTTAATTTCAACTAAAGATAACTAAACTATTCAAATTAATATCTGCTCTTAAACTGGTCTAAAGGGTCAGTGCACGCAATCAAACAAATAATAGTGATGGTAGTAGGCAATAAATACTGTTTAGTATTTAAAAGATCCCCCAATTGTTCGGAATTTCTTAGAACTATTAAATAAATCAAATAAAATAATAACAACGATTTTGTTATACTATTCTCTGTCTTTTAACTTTTTCTTAGACATTCAGAAAGAAAATCTATACAGTTTCTGACATAACGTAAATAAAAGAGACAAAGTCTATCGCGACTAAAATGACATATTTCTAAAAAGAGTTTAATAAGTATTTAAATAAATAAGGAATATTTAGGGTATGCGTATCAACAATTTACGAAATTTAGAGAAATCCAATTGAAAATGACAATAATGTCCATATCTCTGTATAGTTTATAATATACGTTGAAGTTTACCAAATAAATTACAGTATTAAATTTATATCTGCAATGATTGACAGAGATTTATGGAGGTTTTATAACCTTGACATTTTTCATATTCTCACACAGAGAAACGATGATTTAAACAAAATATATTTACGATACACTTGCCTTCATTTTTGTAATGTTGTCTAAGACATTTGAACATAGCGCTGTAAAATGTTTCGCGAATATGATTATGATTATTAATTTTATTTAATGTATTAAATTTAAGTGGCATCAATTATAAGCGTAAGAAAATATATTTAAACTTGAGTAGCGTATAAAGTATTTTATGAATGATAGCAAATTTGAACAAGATATTTATATAAAGGGAGAATGTGAACTAACAACAGGAATTGAAAAATCACTTGAAATGCTTATGGCTATTTCAATTTTGTTATACAAAATCATCTTATAAGGTTGTATTTATGGTTACATTAACACACATAATGGTAGTCTTTATCAATGAACTGCTATCGTTTAAAGTGAAATGAAAATCAATGATTTAAAAAAGATGTATCATCAATTCACGCTTATAAATATTACAAACTTATGAGTTGATGTAATATTATTGAGTAGGTAATGATGCGACAAATTGCTATGGTGTAAAGTAACAAACACAAGCTGTCAGTCATGATCGCTGTAATGATAATGATAGAACATTTGGCGTAGCACCAAATATGTCACGAGAAAATATACTTTATTTACATGCACTTTGACAACGCACTGTCAAGAGATGCAAAAAAGCTTTAAAAGGTAAACAGCAAAATTATAGGTCAGTGTCTTTTACATACAATTTATTTCGTGGATCTAATGCCACATCGCTAGTTGCGACTTGTAATTTTGTTCAACATACAATATACTAGCTCACCCGTGCAACCGCTTTTGTGAACACTTAATCGTTGGGCTTAGAGTACGTAACTTTGCCACACCCCGAGCCATCAGCTTATACCTCCGCCTATTTAATCTCTTAATATCTTCTAAAACATCCATTTTATTAAATGCTGATAAGGGCAGTTTTGATATACATGAAATTACAACATGTGTAATGTATATAGATGGATAAAATAACATATTATATATAATATATTTTTTAGAAATATGTAAAAGATAAAAATACATACATACATAGCACCACACTTATTCCCATAGGGATAGACAGAGACCACGTCCTTCCACTTGTCACGATACGTGCATATCTCCTTCGCTTCTTTCATTCTCATTAAACTGTTCATACAATTTCATCGGTTTAGAGTACTCTTGATCTGACCCTTATTTAAAATGTCCTGGATTTGGTCCAAGGACGTTCGCCTCAGTCTTCTCCTTCCAACTTTCCTATTCACTCTTGACTCATGAATCGTTTTTGTCAGTCTTCTTTCATTCATTGTCTCTACATGCCCAAACCATCTAAGCATACCTTTCTCAATTTTAATCACTACATCTTCTTTTATACGACAACGTTAACAATTGTAACAATATCCTCAATACTGTTATATCAATTATTGATTAAAATATAACAGTAACTTGGAGTACTGTATCTCGGTCCATCTCGATCTCCACCCATTGTCAACGAGAGCAAAGTTTACTCGAACGAGTGTTACAAAGCCAAGCGTAACGCCTCAATTCCTATAAAATTATGTAAAGACTTGGTTTTACAGAAATTCGATGTCGTTAAGAAATATATTTCCTTTTATACGGTTATAGCGTCATTATCTTGGACTGTATTATTAATTTTTAAAAGTCTAGAGTTTACATATCGATGCTGGAAATTAAACACGAAGTAACCTACGAAATATCCGTTTTAACAAAACTTTTCTATAAGGCCGCTAAAGTCAATCTGTAGCAACAAAATAAAAATATTATTCCCAAAAACGATAAATCTAGTCGCTACATACCGTAGCAATATTCTTTTTTTTTATTATTGTGAAAAGTTTTTCAGTGGCGATGAAGAATTTTGGATATGCGAGTCACCACGGGTTTGCTTCCCTGCTTCGATATACACAACAATAAAAAATACTCAGTTTCATATTCTCCCACGCAAATAAAAACGTATGTTAAAACCGTAATTTAAGATTTCATGAATAAAAAATTTTTAAAACAGACATGGCAGAAGTGACAGTTGTATCCTGTGTTCATTGTGATGGTTTGTTATTTAATTTGTTTATTTTAAATGATATGACGGAATATTTGAAAATCATGACATTGTATACCACAACTAAAATATTTTCAAAATTCATTATTCTCGTGCAATGATGTAATACATGTAGATAGAGCCAAGCACAAAAAAAAATCAACTAGGAATAACACCATTAATCAACTCATTCGTATTTCGCATCAATCACACGTCAAGAAAGAATGTTTCAATCGTAACAACATCCGGATTGCTTTTAGAGATAATATGCTTAGTAATATGTCAGAATACTAACTATTCAGAAGTAACTAGATATATTCAATCAAATACGAGACTACTTGCTCGTGAAACTGTAAAAATACCCTTTCGCCTCTGAGATTTTTTTTACTGGTGACTGGTAAGCGCTTCTATTGTAATTTTATCTGATAGAAAATGATGATACAGATTTAAGATGGAAGCGCACTAACCTGGTAAAAGGTGAATAAATTTAAAATATTGTTTTAGACATATAATACACACGTAATCTAGACGAGTTTGTTTGTCACGCACAAACCAATTCGAATGTGTTCTTATAGTGGCAAAAATTAGAACTGAAATTAAAATAGGGTAAGATAAGACTTTAACTACCTAACTAATTATTCAAATCTTTAATTTCCGATTCTGTAGTGATAGAACAACACAGAAAGCGGTTATAAGATTGGGTTTAAAAGCTTTGGATCTTTTTTTCAAATTTTAAACAATTTTACAACTTAATCCAAATTCCTAAAGGCTAATAATTAGAGAAACAACAAAGAAAGTTACATTTCTTGTATTGTATAGCTTTCAGACAAAATGCTTTCTACGAGTCACACTATCGTGCTACTTTTGTATATAAAGATAATACAGATAAAAATGTCTGTGCAAATAATACAAGTATTTAGTTTATACAAATAATTCTTTAGACTAAATAATGAATGTTTTACTTATTTAAATAAAATATCACCAGATTGATCGATTTGTAAATTTGTTCTCTAAATTATTCCGATATCAGAAATGTCGCAAAAATTTCATACAGAGTCGTTTTATACGATATTTGTAACAAACAGTCAATCCTGTAGCAAAATGTAATAACCTAAAATACGACTTCTAAGCAGCAACCTACACCGATTGACTCAGTTCTCAAAGTAGATAGTAAAATGTTATAAAGTATGAAAAATACTACAATTAAAAGTCTTCTGACACCATCCCGTGACTCGTCCGATTTGTTTGCCAAAAATTTTAATAATGCTTCACATGCTTTTTCCCAAGATCACATACGTGCGACTAATTTACGTCTGCTGCCGTATAATAATAAATAGTTGCCATAGAAAATATCTAAGCACAAGCATTTTTTATATACTGAGAACACTTATATAACAAAAATAGGATAGATAATGGGACCAAATTATATTGACAGAAGCTTTTCAGGAAATTAAATACATTTATAAACGAACAGTTACATTAATTTGAACTTTGTGCAGTGAACAAGGTGTCGTAAATTCCAGAAATTTTGCAAGTTATTTACAATATATAATTGGTAACGGATACGACCACAAAATAAACGTTGTAAAATTATTAGTAACTGGGATATATATCTTTAAACATATTTTTTCTGTGTGTAATATGTTCTTATCGTAAATGAACAGACAGATGAATAATAAATGGTATGTGTTCAAGAACGGTTGTAAATGGTTCGATATAATAAATTACAGATTTCCTTATATCCGTAATTCCACGGGATCTGTGCTTACGCGGCTAAAACCGCCAAGTACACCTATTTCTGTGTAATTTTTTATAAAGTGCTACGAAAAATTACATTGGACTTTTAATATTTTGTTGCATTTAAATTTTTTTTAGTTCACGAAAAATCCTCTTGATAGAAACCAGCAAGTAACTCAACGGTTACTCCTTTAAACATAGTTTTTGTACGTTACAATGTGTTTCATGTGCAACTGAAATGGAATTATTTTCAAAAACAGCACCTTATACTTATACATTCTCATTTTCTAACCAAGAAATTTATTTAAATGTGGAATTTAATGTGAAGTGAATATTACTTATGAAAAAAAAACAAAAATTATTATATAAATTTACTATCATGTGTATTATATGTTGCTGTATAGAAAACCAATAAAAGTTTTATTACCTCATAGTCGGGTGGGGATTAATAATTTTAGACTGTAATCTCACTTACAATCAGATGAAATCAGTTAAGAGTGTATGCAATAAATTAAACAGAAAACAGCTGAGTTATTCCGAGTCTCGTGTTTAGTGTTCTCGCTCCAGGTTGTTTACGGATTAAAACAAAAAAAAATTCCTACCCATTAAAATATTAACACGACGTAAGAATATATTAAAACTTAATAATTTAATAGCTTTTAAACATTTAAATGTGGGCCTTAAAATAATTTATATTACATAGTTGACAGCATAACTCATACTTATAACCTCTCGGATAAATATTGCAAATATGTACAACAGTTACTTGATTATAAATGAAAATGAAACCTATGTTATGTCCCAAGTCGAAACAAATCTAGTAAAGTGGAAAAAGGATTCAAACTTTATTGAGAACTTTCAAAAATCATCTTGGTCATACTCTGACAGAGAATTTTTTATATAATTCAAACTAATATTATAAACAGGAAAAATTTGTATGTATTGTATAAAAACATTTGTATGTTTTTGTTTGTATATAGGTTAGTACTGTTTGTCACACAAAAACCACTAGACCGATTTAAAAAGCTGCATTTTTACTGAGGGACATAGGTACAACTCAAGGTGTGAAAAAACTGGTCACATAAAATCTGTCATCACGTGAGCTAGGAAAACTATTGACAATAGAACAAAAAACATTTCAACAATGTTATAGAAAGTATTAATATCTAAAAAAAAGTCGACAATACCATATCTCCAACTACTGTAGTTATGCCACTATAAATACTTTTTTACATTTGAAAAGTTAATAAAAGTGCCGACAATAATCAAACCATATTATTAATATCTCTGTATTAATCCTTATCCGATTTCCTGTAAAATACTTTTTAAATTATAAGAATCAGTCATTCCAATCAAGAGATATACGAAAATAAAATTGTCAATCAATCTTAAAAAAATCGTATCGACCCTACTAGGGTTGCGTCTGATAACTTAGCTCATATTCCAAGGATACCAATGATACCCAACGATATACCTACACTGTTTTAATTTTTATAATTCTAAAAATTACTGGAGCTATTTAAAAAATTCTTTCAATACCTGTAGACTATTTTAAAATTGACTTGAAAACGAATACCGAATATTCTTAGTAAATGATGTTAAGAATTTAAAAATGTAATAGTTAGATATATATTCGTTGTATAGTAAATCTATATATTAATTAGATTAAAAATATAAGTGTGTATCTAATAATCTGAAAGGAAGTAGTTAAAAACTAAATGAAATAAAACTTTTATGTTAACGAAAATAAATCTATATTCCGAATTAGTAGACTTTCCACTGCCACGAGATCGGTATCTACTCGTTTGAAACTGCGAGGCATTGTTAATACATATATTTAAATAGAAATTTCAGTCACAAACTTAGCAAATTAGAAACAGTTTCGCTATAAGTCACCTGACGAAGTGCCTATTTTATACACTTTTGTTTTATAACCAAAGGAAACTGATCATTAGCTTTGCTTTACAGTTATTGCTCATAGTTATAAAATTTATTAGACACTTAATTGCCCACGCCAGATTGCCATCAAAAACATTTTTGGCACAATATTAGAATATTTTGTAAACCAATTGGGGCTTTAATCATATTTTACGACTAATGCACACAAACGATATAGATTTGTTTGTTGCCATTTTCAATTGTCGTAAATCGATACGAAATGTGTTAAGCTCTTGAGTGCAATCCATTAATAATGGTTTTGAGTTATAAACAAGGAATAATGGTAAACTTGGTCAAGATGTTTTGATGTGATAAAAATAACAATAGGATTATCACACAAACAGAAAATAAACGATCAAGAAGGCTTGTTACCTGAAGATATGTTGCTACATATAAATATAGAATAAAGATTGATTATTGACGATATTAAATATTAAAGTAATAAAATATAACCGAAAGAAACTCGCATTTAGGATGTGTACAAAACGTTTACATTATATATATTTCTTTAATAAAAATAATATCTTTAAATGCACATTACAATAAACGTTATTGTTAATATTATAAGATTTTAATATTAAATATTAACAAATTTAATTCTAATCTAAAAATTATTATAATATACATTATTATAATCGAATATTGTTCCTTCGAAAATAGTTTGTTTATTATAGTTTTACTATTCAAAATCGAAATCAAAATATTATTTATTCAAATAGGCTTAAAAAGCACTTTTGAATCGTCAGTAGTCGATGGGTTCGAAAAGTTGAATCCGCTGAGAAGAAACCGGCATGAAACTCAACGGTTACTCTTTAAAGATAGTTTTGTATGCTACAATGTGTAATGTATTGCTTCTGTGAGCAACTTGAATCAAGTCCAAACATTTGTATCGCTTAAATGATCTTTCCTTAATTATTTATTTCATTTCCTTAACTATTCCTTAATTCTTAATTATTTAATCTTTCCCATTATTTTTTTTTAATACGTAACCACACCTTATTTGATTTTAAAAAAACAAAGCGACAGTCAAATCATGGCATACTAATTATTTTGGTCTTAACATATGTGTCTCCGCAATATCACTAGATAGCAGTTTATAATTCTAGACAAAAATTCATATCTTTAGGTAAAAGATAGTAATACATCATGATCCGTAACTGAGTCGAAATATTGACAAATATATTAGTAGAAAAAATTAAAGTAGCAAAAAAAATTATGAAAAATTTTAACGATTTTTCAAATGACTATCTTTTATAAAAATACGTCTCATCAGAGTAAATAAAGTTTCTAATTTTAGAGACTTCAAGCTACACATTGTTTTTTATTTAACTCCGATATGACCATTTTTATAAAAGATGCTGGTTAAAATTTTAGATATTTTTTTTACCCCTTAATTTTTTCCGCTGGTGCATATGTATATTGCCACTGTGGTATTAACATTTTAATTATAATTTAAATGTGTTATTGAACCACGAAAATTTATATTTAAAATATTTGTGTTCAACAAAGACTATCATCATCCTAAATCAAATGTCTCGAAGCTCTGCCAGCAAACGCAACTCGACTACAATGTCTTCCACACACGGATTACGATAATTCTTTTTTAACACTTGTTCGTGATGTCTACTACGTCGTAAGACACTATTTATCTCGCGAAAGTTAATAACCGTAAATTAATTTACCAAATTACTTTATATACCTTTTAATATTTCTGTTTGCCCAACTATAATGTGTACAAACTATGTATGATTAACATCCCATAGTTATGGTAGGGGTTTCCTTTACACATTGGAACTTAAATGAAACCCAATTGCGAATTTGCAAAATTCATTTTACTTAAGAAATACTTACTTAAAACTAAATTCGTGAATCGAGGTCGCTTAGTTTTTTAAAAAATGGTCCACAAATTTAATGATGAAATTTAATGTTTTAGAAAATATTCATCGGGCTATTCCAACTATCAAGAAAGTGATAAATACGAAAAACTAATCTTTTATTGATATTAGACTATACTTAAATTTGAGAAAGTAGTTAAGTTTGAAAATACTGATAATACTATTTGATTAATATGTTACAATCTTTGGGTACAAATTGCTCATCTTTTCAGCATACTCAATGCTTAAAGTTTAATGTTATTATTTTTTATACCTGATTCGTAAACCTTGGAATTCAACAAACAAAGGCTGTTTCCGTCCCTGCGGGATAAAAACGTGAAGGCTTGCAGTTATAAAATTAAAGATTATTCGTATAATTTATGACCGCGTGTTGCGGTATCATCATTTTATCGTTCATTTATAAATGTTACTAGCGTTGAAAATATGCTATTTTAGTTGCTTGTTTTAAAAAAAATTCAATAGAAGTAGGAATGATTCATTCAAATGTACGAGTATGTACTTATGAGGTTATATATATAATATATAACTATATCAATTTATATTTAAAAAATTACATTTATTTTAACTACTTGAAGTATTTGTATGTTTATATGTATATTTATATTGAAATTTACTTTTCATTTGACAAACAGTAGATCATCTAAATTTTGATTTAGGCAATGTCATTTCAAATATTACCCAGAGTTATCACTTCATTTCGATTTAATCTTAACGTTAAAAAAGTAAATACGATAAGGCACCAATACCTTTCTAACTACAAATATGCCTTATCAAGCCATCGCATTCTTATTTACTGTCTAAATTAATTACTTATGATTTAAATCTTACTTTCAAAGCATCTGATTGATCACTCAGATCGATTGGTGGTCGAATGGGCGCAACCCCAATGCAGCAGTTACAGCACGCCATCATTTACTAAAGCTCCTTAAACACTTATCAACAGTGATTTATAAGCTTGATCGGCACATCACTAGTTCATTGCGCAACGAATATATTTTGTTTCATACGACAACATATCATCGGTATTCAAGAATTCAACAAACACTTTGTCACTTATCACACAAAATGTTCTCGTCAATTTCGCAAACACAATGCGATTGCTATATCCTTAGCAATTAAACATGAGGTCCCAGTCAACCTCGTCACTTTCGCCAGCGACTTCTGAATACTGACATGAGAGTAGCAGGCTGGGCAGATCTTGGTACAATGAGTTAAAAATACCGCTCGAAGATGCGCTCTGCCAACTGAAAGAGCGGTATTTTGGACTAGGACAACTTGAACTCTGATGCTCAGATATAAGGAACTATGATCACGGCGACAACAAATCAGTTGCTAAATAGTATTTCATATGAATAAATACAATTTTATTCCTCTAGGTTACAAGATCAAACCGATCATTGACCTTTACGTTGACATTCAGAACAATTTTAATTTTTGCTTTAAGATTCTTCAAGGTTCTCTAAAGCAACGTTTTTTTACCAAAAAATTCCTTTAAGATTAACACTATGTAAAAAGATTTTATTTTTATATGAATCCTTTTGTTTATTTATTAATATAATCGCCTGTTAGCGAATCAAAGATGAGATTTATTATTGACAGTTTCAAAATGTAGTGAGTAATTTAGTACCAGCGGTATTTTGCTCCTTTTATTATCTTTATGATTACGTATCTTCACTCTTCATGAGTGAGTCTGGGTTATATTTCTTTAAAAACACGAAGGTAATATAATTCAATATTTAAAACAACGAATTATGACCAAAATGTATTAAAGTGTTAAGCTAATTAATTTTGATGAAAACTTACATTTAAAATTATAGTTCCCTCAATTTTTTACATACATAGCACCAATGAGCGACTATAATGAACATATTACTACTTTAAAATCTCTGGATATTAATCTATATATATTTATAGTAATACAAAATTGTATATAAAAGATGATTTATCAATCATTACACTCAAAATAAGTATACCAAAACAAAGAATAGAATTTATCGGTTAAAAACCTCCTTTATCTAATATTTATTGAATTATTCAATAGCTCGTTATCATTACGTATTTTATAGTAGTTATATCTCTTGACAACAAATGGAAGTGCATAAATAAAATCCGTCAATAGTATTCAGTGAACTTCCTGTTTCATTTTTGCGGCAATAAATATGTTTGCGACAACTTCCTGATTCACTTTAAGTGACATTCGTGAAAGATCTCACTTAAATTACAGTCATAACACAGCAACCATATTTTATAATGTATTATAAAAAAAATTGGTCATAACAATATATTTTCTAGGAAAAATAAATATTCATAAGCGCCATTAAAGTAATATTCAAATGAAGAAATGAACCAATACTGATTGTCGTGTAGTTGATTCAAATCAAAACAAATCAAAATATATTTTTTATCCACATTCCGATTCTAATATACGTCTGATGATGGTACTCGAGAACGACTTAAAATGTAAAGCCAAGAGTGTTCCTTCGCGCCCTGATCCGAGAACAAGAACCCGCAACAAACTCAATCGGGTATTTTGTATTTTTGTTACCATCATCAGTACAATATCATATTACTTTAATATATTTCAATTCAAGTAAGAGCAATTCATTCACTTCCACGCGTTTCTATCGTATAAGTAATCGTGCAACTTATAATACGATTTTTCTATCAACTTTCTTTTAACATAGACTTTGAATTTATTAATTGATATCTTTAGAACGTCTTGTTGGAGTTTATTATAGAAACGTATACAGTAACCCTTAAATGAGTTGTTAATTTTATGCAGCCTTCTAGAGTTTATAACAAGTTTGTTTTGGTTCCGTAAGTTACATGATGTACATTCACTCTTTTTATTAAAAGAGTCAATGTTTTTATGTACGTATAAAAAGTTTTCTAATATGTATATGCAGTGAACTGTCATTATGTTAACTTAACTTCAAGAGAATAATAAAATAATGTACGCAAATTATAACGATTAGTTAAACTGTAAATGCCAGTCCATATCCATTTCAAATTGGTCTTATGGATTACTGATGGTCAAAAAGGTATACTTTTTGTTCATGAATCTGATATTTCGATGATAAAACTTATTCGTTACAGCAGTAAATTGACATCAGGTGAAATGATTCAAGTTCAAATACGTTTTAAAAACTTATAATTACCCTTAACGTTAATACTATTCAAATATTCATTCATTTTCCAAATATTTATTGTAAAACACGGTTTACTGTAAGCTCATGTTACAAGTTTCTTTTAACGTTATTAGTTTATGAAGTTCCTGTGAAGGACTTGATATTAGTCTCTTATAAATGTATTTTATTTCTTGAATGTATTATTTCACTTACCGGTTCCAGTAAACTTTGTTCGTGTAGCGTAACTAAAGGCTTCTCTGGCTTCGGCCTCGTACTGAGGTAGAAGGCCGAGGCAGCTGCAACACCTGTCAGTGCCAGGGCCCCAGCGGAGCCACCGACCATCCATAAGTACTGGTCTATTTCACTCACTGAAATTAATGAAAAGTGAAACATTATAAGAAGCGGACTTCGAAATTTCAACCACAAAATCACTTTATTGATATGTACATTTAAAAGAAAACTTCGATAGCGTTTAGAATTTCATTAACAGTTAATATATAAATAGAGAAAGATGTTACAACTGTTAATTCAGAAATAATGAAAGTATTGATAAAAATAAATATTTCAAAGAAAAGTACGTCATCAGTAATAATCCTTTCATTTAAAATAATTATGGATACATCTCAACGTCTAGCTCAATGCGATGAAAATGAATTCATCTTAAGGTCATTCAAGGCAATTATATCTTGAGTGTAAGACTTACAAATAATTGTAATCAATCAGGAATCATTGGCGAGTCTATTAACGTCCAGACATGACATGCTATACATCCGATATGTTGCTATTTCCAAAAAGGGAGATATGATAATGACAGTTCTCATTAAAAATTACTTATACTTCGAGTTACGATCATGACCTCTCTTGTCAATCGCTTAATTACTCATAAAGTACCTTTTTAAGTGCAATTTCAGATGAAATCAAATATAAATTAACGTAATATTATAGAATCGCGGTATTATAAAGTTACATACATACTCGTACATATCATCACGCCTTATTCCCATACAAATAGGTAGAGACCACGTCCATCCACTTGCCACGATCCTTGCATATCTCCTTCGCTTCTTTCATTCTTGTTAAACCTTTCAAACCAGTTCGTCGGTTTAGAGTACTCTTTACCTGGCCCCTATTTAAAGTGTCCTGGTTGAAATCCAGGTACGTTTGCCTTGGTCATCCCCATCCAACTTTATCATTCACTCATTTATTCGCAAAATATCATTTATTCGAAAAATAAAATCCGCAATCGAATTAAGTACAAGTTCGATTTTATCATTACATATTTGTATAAAGGAATAAAAACAAATTGAATTTTCTATAAGAATAAAAACAAATTATTTTTATTTTGTCGTGTGCATAAAATAAGATTAACTCTATTCTAAACAAGTATACAAATAAAACGAGAAAGAAAGTGATCTACCAAAGTACAAGCGCATCAAAAATATAAACATATCCATCCTATCATAAAATTGCCGCATTCAGATGTAATGCTTCCTGATGTGCAAGACGTAGAAAAGTCTCGGACAACTTTCATGCAATGTAGAGACTAGTTCCTGAACCATAAACTCAGATTGCAGCCAGTTTAGAAAGTGGATACCGGGGTGCTCAAGCGCCAGCATCGTTAGCGTGTAGATTTCACGGGATTCTCTCGCGCTTTCCATTGACATACTTTTACACTGCTTGTAGTAACGATGAGAATTGTAATACGCAATCACTATTTCATATCAAGGATTTGTAATGTATCAAATTCCAAAAGAAAAACAATTATAATACGTGTAACCTTATAAAAGAATTCAAATCAAAAGAGTTTGTATAAAACTCTTGAAATATCTCGGCCATGTCTTACTGTTTAGTAGTTCACGTAGTAATTAGGGTTATGGCTAGCAAAATTCAATGTCGGAAAGGTTTTATAATGTTATCTATTAGAAGGGTCCACATATTATTTGAAGGCAACGTTTAAGGTCGCGATGTTGACCTCGATTATTTGTCGTTGAATAACAGGAGGTACTTAGTTGATTTCAAAAGTTGAAACCTTGGTGCTCTAATTTCCCCTCATTGTAGATTCAAACAACGTAACAAGCGTAACGGCCCTTCAAGGGCCAGTTGATCTTGCAATAGTACAAACAAGTTACCTTTTATTTAAATTCCAATAAAGAAATAGTTTTGATATTATACCTATTTAACATTTATGTTGGTTGTCTCTATAAAATATCGTCAAATTCAAAATATGTGTAGATGGTTCAATTTTTGTTATTAGTTAAAAATAATATACTTTATGGAGATGTATTTAAATCATTCCTTTATTTTTAGTATAATTATTTAAAATTTCAATTACTTTTCACTAAATAAATCTCAGTTAATAACAATTTACTTACAACTGCTGCATTGATTCCACCAAATCGTCTTCTCCTTTGAATTAGATTCAGTCTTCTGTTTATCAGTCTTCTTAAGTTTTCTTTGTAGTTTACGACATGTTTCCTTAACACTAAACTCAGTCTTATTAGCCTCTGTAGCATTCACTTTGTCCTTTTTACCACAAAACCCAAACTTCCCGCTTCCCATATTATTGTTATTATTACACATATTTGTAAGTATTATCACGTTTCGTTCCGCATTCACATTCTCGTGTGAAATGTTTATTTACATGACTCCAAGTGCCTAAATTATTATAAATTTTAAATACGTTACTTCACTATATACAGTATCCATTCACTCGTACACGATTGCCGTAAAGATATTGAGTATCGATTATTTTGTTGTGGAATGAGGTTGAATCCATAAAACTAAAAGGTTTTATAGATTCATTTCGAGGGGGCCTTTAGCCTTGGGAAGGTCATTAACTCTACCAGTTGATATCTGCAATAATCTAGCTTCTGATTTCATCGACATCGGCCCGCACGCTTATCTATTTGTAATGTATATTATCAAAACCGCTTAATGCATAGAAAATTTTGAGTCATTGTCTCGTGTATAAATCTTATTTTCAATCATAATATCTTAATTAAAACAATCAACTTATAAATGTCTGTTTGTTGCGAAAGAAATACGTTTAATGTAAAGGCCTACAATGCAAGGGTCAGGCTAAAAATAAAATTACAAAAATCTCGACGATAAAACAAACAGAATGTGTCCTTGCACATTAAAATAATACACCTGATCTGAGTAAAGCTTCCGACATTAATGACAGATACTTTAATTAAAGATATAGTAAAAGAGCAAATATATATTGTGAGATGGTATGTATATCGGATTAAATTAGCGCATAGTAACAGATAGAATTTGTAATTATCATTATTTATAAAAGATACTTTAGAGCTGCTTTTAGGTATAGTTTATGTATTCAAGAAGAAAGGTGTTGGTCTAATTATATATGAATATATCATGAATCAATAGCAATAATGAAAGTAATAAACAAAATTCACAGCATCCAAAAAACTTTTTAAATAAAACTCAGTTTGTAGCTTAACCGTTTATATTGATAATTAAGCATTATATTATAATTATAGAAACTTTGAAACCGAAAATAATAATAACAATAAAATACTTTTCATTCCACTGTAACTGGGGATATGTTAATATATAGGAACCGAAAGCAATAACAGTTAATAATAATTGACCTTCCTTTTGATTAACAAGAAGTTGTTGTTTTACGTTATATATTTATAGTATTTTTTGCCGTTTGATTAAAATTTTCGTATATGTAATACGATGCTTCTTGATGATGTATGGTTTAGAGCATTTGACGAATACAAAACAAAACAATATAAAAAATACGGAATACAAAATCAGAAGATATAAATTTGCATGAAATTAAAACAGAAAAAAGCTTAAAATAAAGGTCTAAAGACGTAAAAATTATTTCTGTCCACTGGGACGATTTAAAGATTAACATGTAAATCGTACCGTCAATGCAAACAGGCAAGCCATAGATTGACGGATAAAGCGGCAACAAGCTATTGAAATCTAACAATGGATTATAATCCTCGAGTCGTATGCAGTGGATCGTGTTGACCCAATAATTTGAAAGTACCGTAGTGGGTGTAAGTACACATTAAACCTCAATAGAGGCGCAAACGCGACGATTATTAATTGCCGCCTTGAATGACGTCCGGTCATAAGTAAAGCAAGCATTAATTCATAGCAACACAGACTTAACCGGACTATTATACCCAAAACGACAGGTGTCGATAAATTAGAAATGGCTAAACCACGTTGACCGCAAATATTGCAGTGGTTTACGTACGTTTTACGTAAAGAAGGAAATATTGACTCAAACCGTTTAGGCAAACCGACAAAATCAACTTGATTTAGGCAAAATTGAAAGGGACATCATTTGCCAAATTCAAATTTTGCAGTCGAATCGGACATTTCTTAGAACATAATCTGTATTTAATATAAAGTAACTTACAAATTGTAAAGCTGTGGTAAAAAATAAAAAAATTTTTAAACATCAATCTGTTATATAATAATAGCAAGAACTCAAGAACAGTGTGAGTCAATAGACATTATAGTAAGCTAAGCATAGTCTTTGGACTTAGATAACACAAGTAAATATTATGTAATTAGGTTAAAGTACTATTACCAATTAGACTGTAGTCTGTAGATTGCAATCTTATATTATAGAATAACTAAAGGTTGGTTATAATAAAAAAAAAATAGCAAGAATATAAGACATCGTAAATATATTATTTGATAACTTTTATTAGGAAAACCTCCATCAAAATTCACACTCACGGATTTGATACGGAGATAACTGCCCTACTTTGAAATGTACATAATTGCTACGCACTGCAACAATTTCTCAAAAATAGAAATAAAAATCGCACTAAAATAAAGTTGAAATCATTTACAGCTATTATTACAAATATATTCATGTATCTTTTACTAAATACCTAAGCCTTCACGTAAACATTGAAATAAATTGGCCGTAGATACTGATTCTAGTAAACCAGTTGTTAGTTTCGCGTCGTAAATAACATAAATGCCATTGTGGAACAAAATGAATACAACCGATAATATATACCTAACAGTGGATTCCGTTATCCAATCATTTACACATAACAGTGTTTCTGGTTCAATTTCTTTTGGAAACAAAATACTTCCTTTTTTTATCATGGATGATAGTTTCATAAAAGTTTCGTAAAAGTCATACTCAAATGCTTTACTCATGCTGCCCTGAACTTAAAATATGATCAAAAATTAACTACAAAATCAAAGCATAGACACTTAATATAACATTATTGTAAGCTTTGCGATATGACAGAAAAATTTAATTGTGCCAAACCAATTACGCCAATAAATAGGAGACGTTAGAAAAATTAAAAGTTATCGATTATCCTTTATGCAAATATTTTAAAATAACAATTTAGGTAAAACGTTTAGGCTGTACTGTTAAAATTGGAAAACTCATCACAGATATTCGGTCTTAATCATACAAAACTCCATCATTTACTGTAAAAAACAAATAAAACAACACGATAGAAAATAAATTCAAATTACGCATGCTGCTATAATATCCATAACATTAATATTTTATTAGTATTTAGTTTAGTGTGTAAAAGCTCATAATAAAAAAATTATTGTATATTTGAGGCTCAACTTACTTTCCTGTTGAACTGAGTACTGTTAAAACGATATCAATCTGAATTCAAAATTGGAGTTAAGTCAAACTACTACTTCCATAATAGGAAATATAAATTGCATTCTCGTTTTTGTCAGTTAGACAAAAAAAACTCGACCATAAAAACCACAGTAACTAGCTCTACTGCTACTATAATGAGTGAAAACAATCTGACACACTTTCCGAATAGCTAGATTATTTTAGGCCAACGAACTCTTCGCAGCGTGTTTTGATAAAGCCGTCAATTCGCCATCTGCCAATTTTTTTTTACCAAAAGTGCCGCGGTTACAGTTAAAAATGCTATAAGGCTTTCGCAGACCGTTTTAATTACTTCATAGTCACGTTGTAGTAAAACGTTACCGTTATAAGAAAGTGATATGACAAAAGTAACAGGATTTTAGACGTTGTTTTAAGTCAAGTAAGTTTATGTAGTGACTTCAGACGTTTAAACCAAAGCCAATTGCTTTAGCGTGGGCACCCCAGTGGCGTATCTTGTTGTCACTGTTTAGAGATCTTTCACTGGAGGGCATAAATGGTGTAATGTTCGCCAGTAAAGTTGGGTGGAGGGCGGTTGCCTTCTTTTACGAAACTCTCATCTCGCTGAAAGAGGCAAATGAGAGGCCAAGGCAAGTGGCTGAAGCCCTCCATCGTCGTTGGAAGAAGCTGGGTGGCCGAAGTGGCTATTGAATGGCAGGTCCTCATATTCGGTGTCATCCAGAGTTGAATGCAGTTAAGTAAGTGATCCTCTAGTGATCATACTCATGGATGAGGGGGGATCCGCTGGGTTTTAATGGGTATTCATGTATCTGCGAGTTTCCCACCGCAAAAAAAGCCAATTGTTTAATTATTTTTATGTAATAAAGTTTGCTTCGAATCGAAGGCTTTCTCATAGTCCACGAACGCTAAGCAAGGTGGCCGATTATACTCTTCGGTCTTCTGTATAATCTGCCGCAGCGTAAAGATCTATGGTACTAAAGCCTTTTCGGAAACCGGCTTGTTCGGGGGGCTGGAAGTCGTCAAATCTGCGAGCGAGACGATTCGTAATGACTCTCGAAAACAGTTTATAGACGTGACTTAGGAGTTTCTCTACGTGATCGAATTCGAAATGAAGAGATCCGTAGTAGAACCAAAGTCACCGACATAGCCCTACGAATCGCGAACCTGAAGTGGCAATGGGCGGGGCACATAGTCCGAAGGACCGATGGACGTTGGGGACCGAAAGTGCTGGAGTGGCGACCCCGCACCGGACGGCGCAGTGTAGGCAGACCCCCCACAAGGTGGACCGATGATATAAAGAGGGTCGCCGGTAGCCGTTGGAGCCAGGCGGCGCAAGATCGGGCCTTGTGGCGGTCATTACGTGAGACCTATGTCCAGCAGTGGACGTCCATCGGTTGAAGCGACGACGATGATGACGACGACGCAAGTTTCCTTCGAGCCCCAACGTCAATCGGTTCTGCGAACTGTGTGTCCTGCCCATTGCCACTTCAGCTTTGTAATTCGGAAAGCTACGTCGGTGACTTTAGTTCCCCTACGGATCTCCTCATTTCTGATTTGATCACGTAGGGAAACCCCGAGCATAGCCCTCTCCATTGCCCACTAAGTGATTCTGAGTCTTCTTAAGGGGCCCGAAGGTGCTAGAGTGGCAGCCTCGCATCGGAAAACGAAAACCCAGACCCCCACCAGGTGGACCGATGACAACAGGCGAGTCGCTAGCAGCCGCTGGATACAAGCGGCGCATGATCGCGCCCATTGGAACCTTTGTCTAGCAGTGGACGTCTATCGGTTGATTCGACGACGACAACAAATAAATTTTCTAATAACTATGACCTGGATATAGTTCGATAATTTTCTATTTATGTCTTATGATTATTATAATCAATTTTTAGTATTACCGTTTTAAAGAATTATAACTCAAAATTTTTACTAAGAAAAACTTAATTTATTTTGACAATAGTTCATGTTAGGATGAACGAAACTAATTTTGCAAAACATGTTTAACGATAGAATAAACAATTTCTTTTCTCATTCCATATATTTGAAGGTAGTTCCAGGAATAGATTGTTACTACATATGATATCACCACCCAAATATTAAATTTAACTTAATTATGTTACAATCACCTGTATTTAATATTGATATTACTAGACAGATTTGATTAGGATTTGTTATTACAGTTCATCGCACTTCCAATACAACGTTTAACTCAGAAACCGTATTCACTCTGTCGGTTCAATGAATCCTACAGATAAGGGCATTATAGATACAGCTCTGGGGCCTATCGTAATATTATGATGAAATTATACACATACGAAGAAAATCATATTAGGAGTTGCAACATTTTTAAATCGTTTACTAGATAAGACATACTATTGTTCATTGACGTTTAAAAGCGTCCGATATCAAAACATGTTTATGAAACCCTGCAACGTGAAATCTGGATATCTACTGGC
This sequence comes from Elymnias hypermnestra, assembly GCA_015832385.1. Classification (NCBI taxonomy): domain Eukaryota; kingdom Metazoa; phylum Arthropoda; class Insecta; order Lepidoptera; family Nymphalidae; genus Elymnias; species Elymnias hypermnestra. Next base: position 2,016,330 of record JACTOM010000562.1, on the reverse strand, counting down.
AGTTTCTACACAGTTAATCATAAATGTGAATCATGCATCAAATATTATTGAATTGATCACTTTTAACTACTTGTTTATAATATAAATAGAGTCAAATAGGTTTTTACAGCATCTCTGAATTGTCGAATACAATAATTTCAAATGTATAACTGATAACAATACAAAAAAAGACTAAATTGATGTCGCGAATGTGCCTTCGCGTCCTGTTGTGAGAAAATCCCATAACAGACCCAGTCGGGTGTCGTGATATATAAGTAAGTAGCAGTCCATTAACCTCCCACTGCTGGGCACAGGCCTCCTCACTCATATTAGAGAGGGTGTTTAAAGCATAGACCCACCACGATGCTCCACTCCGGATTGGTAGGCATAGTACACAAGTGTACTCTCTATTTCTTCACGTCGGACTATAAGAGTCCGACGTGACGGCAATTCGACACGACCGGAGAGAGATCGGGCGCAGGACCGACGGCTTAACGTGCTCTCCGAGCCACGAAGGTGGATCACACCGCCAAATTTTTCCCAACTTCGGGCATATATTGAAAAAATCTTAATATTAAACTCAATATCGATTTCGAATTGGCCCGACCCGGGACCCGAACTCAGGACCTCATGTCTGTAGTCGAACATGCTAACCACTAGACCAGTGAAGCAGTCGTCGTGATATATAATTGGATTCAAATAGGACTGAATATCTGCTAACCATATTTTAAATATATTCTATTTATATTGAGAAGGAATACTCAATTATAATATTTTTTTTAGACATTAAAATACATTAAATCAATAAAGTATTTGTCAATCGCTGACATTTATGTCAAACGCCATAACGGTTATATTAAAAAAGTTTATATTATCAAAAGCACCAAGGACGTTAAAGTAGAGAAGTTACTATAGTTATTAAGTTTTATAAAAATTTCTAAGGTTCTACGTAACGTCGTTATATTTTTTCTTTTATAAGAACCTTCTCTTGACTATAACAAAACAGAACAACAAAGAGTTGTCGAAATTGGTCAAGCCGTGCACACGTAATGTCTTGAAATAGGGAATTAGGGACTCATTTTTATATAAATAGATTATAGCATAAGTCGAATTGCGACCACTAGTTCTATTAATGATTGAACTAAACTCAATTTAGTTGCATTTTAGAGATCAGCATTGCGTTAACGCTGATCTAATTGTAAATACAAATACAATGATGACCGCTAAAAGACTCTAAGACCTCGGAGTTCAGGCGTGGTCTACTAAACCTCTACCGACGTATACTTCCTATTTAAAATTCAACTTTAAGCGTGACCAGCATCACGACAATATGAGAAGACAAGTTCCGCAAACGAAAGTAACATGCGAAGGTACTAATCAAGTCAATTCGATTTCGCACGTTGTTTGTTACATGCACTTCCTAGGCAATGCGCTCGCGCATACCAAATGAGGCTGAGACCGCACGACACTGAGTCACGTTCGCACAACGCTGTCGCCACTTGAGTCGTGCATAAAATTCTATAATATTGAGTCGAACAAATTGATTACGTGTTTTAATTTTGTACTAATTAACCTTTACCGCTTGTCAAAGATAACACAATTAAAGTATCGAAAGGCTAATGACCTGCGCCGAAATTCATAATAACGTCGATTATTTCGCTTTCCGCAGTACTAACCAAAGTTTATCTAGAAGGCATGGCTCGCTTTCCTACAGACTGGTGCAGGTGTTTTGATAAATACCTGCACCAGATTGTTGATTGTGAGGAATCGGCTGCGGACGAGTGTGGAGCTTCCATAGATTGTGCGCTTGACGCATTGGCAGATTGCTTCGCATGGTGACCTCAGCGATACGTACTGGTATTGCTGATTGGGCGGAACCTCTCGTAAGTAAGCATAGTTTGTGCAATGCTTATTAACGAGACGGGTTGGAGGACAGTTACCTTCTTCTACGAATCTGTTATATCGCTAAAGGAGGTATTGGAGAGGATGAGACAAAATGCCATCGATGCACCCCCGCTCTGACGTAGGAAGCGGGATAACACGATACGTAGATATACACATCTTCTTCCCCCTCCATGAATGATTAAGATAAGGTGGCTACATCCCGAGTACCGCAGTGAATTGCGCATGCGGTTCTCCATTCAAGGATGTCGAGGGTATTCTGCTGGGTTTCAGTGGGTATTCTGACTTGTTTGTGAGTCCCACACACCATGCGTAAAGGAATTTCCAGCGTCAAAAAAAAATTGACCAAAGGTGAATCAGGAAGTATAAAAGAAGTATTAAATTGTTAATTGATTGTAGAATTTCTTGTTTCACCGTGTTGAGTACACTCACTTTGCAAGATACTTGCTTTAACCCGACAAGTTTCGAATTAATGTCGAATTCATTATTATAGAAATTTAGAGGCAACAAACATTATTATTCATCCATAAAAAGTAACTTTTTTTCAAAGCCTGTTGGACTTAATACATACTTAATGTATTCCTACACAACGCAACGGTTGTTTGGATGAGATCTCTATATAACAGTAATAACATATTCAAGTTTTGCAAATTTCGAGTTAAAATTAAGTACTAATGTAGGGCTCATGTCGTTTATAATTTTTGAAATGCATGTAGAAAGTCTTTGAAGAAAGAAATGTTATATTTATTTATAATCTGAAAATAAAACTGAAACCAAATGAAATAGGAAATAATGTTTTGCGTCTGTTTGTGAAATGTTTATTGCGTCAATTTTGAGAAAAAATTTATTTCCTGACTAAGTAAATATAATTTCAAAACGTTTATTACAAGATCGATTTATTCACAATATATCTTTTTACGTAATAAAAGGACCATATTCCACTTCTTTAATACTGCATTAATCTTAGATTCTTAATAGCTTTATTTCAAAAGTGTTCCCTGAAATATATTACTTCTGTCCTGGATTCATTTATAATAAAAGGTTTAAATATATCCAGCCTAAGTCATCGCAGTTATTATGCGCTCAAAGAACATTTCTGAGATAAAGGATAAAGTTTTTATGCTAGTGATGTGAATTTTTCAACACCGATAAATGCCCATTTTATTTTCAAGAAAGTAATTATAATTTCAGACTAATTTTTACGGGCTAATTTAAGGGCTTATAACTATTCTGCTGATTTTTTGAATAGTAAGTCCTAAATTTACTTTCCGAGCAAAACACTATTGATGTGCATTCTGATATGGTAAGAAAATATTGAGTTCGAGACATTTATGCGTGCATTACCAATCAAATGCACAAATAAGTTTTGATAGTATTCGGTTTTAGATAAAAAAAAGATGTACCTAGGGGACTCATTAGCTATAGAAATAAGAAACATTGTATAATGCCTCCTATCTCATTTTCTCCAATGTTAAAATGTAAATTTATGTGTCTGTCTTTTTACTGTCGCTTTTTAGTTACGTAGATTTTCAAATGATTCTAAGGGAGTTTTCACTTCGAAAACCAATATTTATCGGATCCTACATAAACTATTTTTAGAGTTTTGAGACTCCGATTCACATCACTATTTTATGCATATCAAACTGAGTTTACAAGGCCTACGATAGGACAGGAACGAGGGTCTACAGGATGCATTTACGGCTTCGCAGAACGTACCGGCTTAAGTGAATTACCACTAAATAGTTTTGTTTTTATTTTATACTTTTAAATACGTTTCGTGCGCTTCATGTATGTCGTATTTAAGATACAAGGTTAATTGCATTGCAAGTCATATGTATTTAATTTCACTTACGATATTAAATTTTAATTACCCCGACGTAATGAAATTTGATCAAAGGGTTCAAAATTCGGAAAAGTTAAACTTATAAAGGTATCTTTAAGACATTTTTATTTCATGTTATGTCAAGAGTACATTCAAAATATCGGTGAAATATTTCAATACACGGTGGGTTATAGTGCTCCATTTTAAATTATGATATTTGCGCGACATCTAAATACTAACTAAACTTACAAAACAATGGCATAACTAAGACAGGGTTGTAACCTCAGGAACCCTCTTCAATTCTGTAAAACTGCACGTTTTCGTATTTAATATCGGATAATAATAAAACCTACAACAATGAAATAAATTCCCTGTTATCAAAAATTTTAATTCAGTATATACAAGATTTAATATACCAATAATATAAGCCTTTTTAGATGTACAAATACAGATAGCTTTGTCTTTATTAGGCGTTTAGATATTTTTGTTGAATAAATAAGTGACATGAGGAAATTTCAAGGGATAGGCATATTCGTATAACGAACAAACAGACGAGTTTATTCACAGGATGTCTTTACTGCTCGCACTTCGCGGAACGCACTTTTAAGCAAATAAATATACGATGATTTTAACCTCGCAGTTCCGAGAGAACCTATTACACTTTTATTACGTTAAGTACGACATAACGGATACACAACTGTTAAATTCACATAATATTAACTTTACCTGCAGTTCATTCCGCATGAAGTAGAGTATACATTAAACTAGTTATATATTAAACTAGATAAACTTAGAAACGTCTTTTGTTCAAAACTTTAAATAACTAGATTTCGTCAAAAATTATCCGAGCTATATTAAGTTTATATGTAACTATCTATATTCTTTTTTATGCGAAAAGTAACCCGACCGCCGAATCAAACACGAACGGACAGCATTACGGAAGCTACGGGAAAGCTTTTCATTGCAAATACCAAATTTTTCGAACAGTGCAGTTTTTAGATGGGCTTGCTAGCGTAGTGTTATATTAATACTTGCTTCGGTGGCAGAGATCCTGCGTTCGATGCTCCAATAAATTACATTTTCTAATTTGCCTGAATGTCGACAGCTAGCAAAGACGTACCGCCAAGGAAAAAATATTATCAAAAATCGCTCTATAGTACCCAAATTGATTTTTTGGAGGCTTTAGACAATATATTTAATTGACCATCATAATATTTACATATTTCAATACTGTAATTGCGCGAGTATTTATTTATATCGTATAAAATAGAAAAGTAATTTCCTCATATAAATATAGACTAATAATTTAAACCTAAAATCAGAAGCAAAATTCATATTTAACACATTTAAAGTATGGCTTAATCTGCTTTTGCTTTAAAGCAATGTGTCACTAAATTTATCCTTTTTTAAAGCCATGAAATTATGTTATTATGTGGTTGTGATTTTTCCAAGGGCCTTTCTAAGGGACTTATTACCTAAGCACGAAGACTTGTATAATAATCAAGAATGTACTAGAATTTCAGTGGATGAACGAAATGTATTTTTGGTTTACACAAGAGGTATAAAGGGAAAGTGTGACCTAATAGTAGGAATTGAAAAAAATATTTGCTTCACACTAGGCCTTAAAAACAACTGGCGTGTTCGAGTACACAAATTCAATTTGAACGGTGAAACTTGAAACGTCACTCATAAATGTGAACCATTATGAGGCAAGTTACTCTTAATTCAAGGCTAATGTCGGGTTATTATGTCAGGGACGGGTTTTTATACGAAACACGGCCGGTCTTTCATTTTGTTTGTCAGCTTAGAAATGCTCATAAGAAAAGCCCTAACATTCAATACTTCAAAAGCTGCTTTGAATCTGATTTATAATAAAAGAATGCTTAGGTTTTCTACAGAGCCATTATTTAACTCGGGCCTTCATTACTATAGAAATAATAAAACAATAAGGATGAATAATTTGTAGTTTAAAAGTGATTATTTCCAAATCTTAAGTATAATATTAAAATTCTCAGATGAGTCTACGCTCTTTCCAATATTTAATATTTATACAACAATTAACACAATATTTATCAATTAAAAAAAACCAACTCGACTATTTATTAAAAAGCAAATTGATCGGCATATTTTCTATAAAAAATAAATAGCAACTTTAAACAGTCACTTGTTTTTGGAATTTCCTTTAGTTTCTTAGGAAATATTCTTACACAATTAATCAATATAACATCAATATTAGTTATAGTGCTACATCATTATGAAAATTTATCTATCATTATAAATAATGTTAAATGCCAAACAAGGTAAAGGGTCAACGAATGCCCTGTCAATGCTAACACTAATTTATCATGACGCTCCAGCAATAAATACGCAGATGTTAGGGAAGCTTTCATCTAAATACGGTGTACAGAGTTCTAACTCCCATTCATATGACAAATAAAGCAAGCGCTTTCTGAGAATGAATACAACGAGAAGCCTTTAGAGACGTGTTTTGACCCACAAAAGTACAGATCAAATTTCCTCTATAGAGCAAGCATCGTGATAGCCTCAAGCACGATCGCAATCGTTTAAGCGTACAACAGTTGTTATTAAAATAATCGTTGGTTGCACGAAGCCTTTTCAAGTAATAAAATGCATTATTATACGGCAGAGCGCCGTTGAGATGTGACATGAGATTGCAAGAATATGAGTTGTAAATAGTGTTTTTTTTTTCATCTCGGAAAGCGCAGAGTCATTTAGGAATTTAAACATGCAAATAGGTTTATGTACCTCGTATGTGGAATAAATTCCATTGCACTTAGACAGATAATGGAGATACGTTTATTTTATGTTAAGTTTAATGTTTTTAATTTGTTATAATAATTATTCGTTCACTCTACTATTAACTTACAAATGAATTATTTTCAGTATACTTAGATAAGTGATACAAAGAAAATTTTCTGGAAGTCACATTTAAGTTACTATGACCTTTAACAATATAACGTTTATTAATCAATTTCAAGAAGGTCATATTATTAATATGAAGAAAAAAGCGAAGATGAATACTTAATGCATGCAAAAAACCAAATTCGTACAATAAACTTATTTGTGAGAATGAAATGGTTTAAATTTTGTATGTCATAAATAAATGATAGATTTTTAACTTTTAGCTTCGAGAATTGATAGTGTAAGAATAAAATGGAACTAATTCATAGTTTTCTTAACATTAACAAACAAGTTTCGTTCAGATTTTCAAATAGCGTAAAAACTTTTAATGCCGTTGTGTATATTTCGATTAATAATTCCACTGGCGTATTTTCGTGCTTTATTCAATTTAACAGCGTGTAAATTTATTTTATTTAAAATTATATGCCGACATAAGTGAAGTATTTCATCTGCATGTTCTATCAAAGAAAGTAAGTTGATCTAATCGAGTTATCTTCGAGAATTTATTTGGTCTAGACATCTATTCACCCAAATGATAAGAGGTATTACTTGCCAACATTTCGTTATACAATCAGACTCCAATTTGGGTACATTAAATTGATAGTAACTATATCAATTTCATTGCTAAAATTACGAAATGCTAATTACGCGAACAATCGGCGCGATCAAAAACAACTCAAGCTTAGCGCGACTAAGGGTAAACACGTATTGTTTGTCGCGCATACATGCAGGCCTCTGCTAGTGACCAGACGATGAAAAAACTCATACAGCAAACATACATAGATACACAACAAAAACACGACATCGAAATCGTTACGACATTCCGACGGGCACATTACCTACGGAATTTACACACTGCGGTTTTTTATCGGGGCTTTATCGATCGTCACTCGTACTTATCGTGTCGCGTTATATATAGGTGTTTCGTGTATGGTGCGCGTGCGTCGGTTAACGCGCGGCCGATACGGCGGCCTGGGACAATGTGACTCCATGTTGAACGCTGCCTCCCCAGCAGAGCCTAGCCGCCTCTCTCTTTTAAGTTAAAGCAGCAGTTTGACGGCCACGCTGGCGCAATGGTGCGAGTGCATGTTTTGCTATCAGAAGTCCTAGGGTACCTAGGTGCCTTCGTTATTTCTACTGACAACTGAAAGATATTCAAGTAGGCTCAAAAAGCGCTATTGAATCTTCTGTAGTCTGTCCGTTGGTAAAAAATCTACCACCGGTGCAGAAACGAAATGGTTACACTTTTAAAGATTGTATTTGTATGTGATAATGTATGAGCAACTGGAAACAACTTCAAAAATTCTATCGCTTAAATAATCTTCAACATTATAATATGCCTCTTATACAAGGATGCTTTTGACATATTTCTTAAAATTATGTTGAGGCAAATCTAAAACTGATTCGAGGTATCTTTCTTCACTCAAAAATATGGAATAACAAGTTTGTTTTTATTTGTAGTGTTAAAATTGTGTATTTCACTTTTTTACTGTATAAGTGAATATTATTACGGATAGATAAGAAATCATTCATTATATATTGCGACATTATATACCGTGAGAATAGATGCTTCTTTGAATTATACTCTTAGAGAAGCACGAGATCCTAAATAATAAATAGCCCGTATTGCTATTTTTTGCAAAATAAATGTCGGCCACCTTACCCCATAACAGTATGCCATAAGACATAATGCTGTAATAAATAAAAAAAAATAACAAAAAAAAGAACCGCCTTCGAAACGAACTCTTACAAATATATTAATATGCTCCAAAAATTAAAAAAATAATTACGTATTCTTTTTTTTAGTTCTTCGTATTCTTATTTTCGGAGTTATTGTTAAAATTTTTATTTATTTTTTGATTTTTAGGGAAACTGAAGTAAACTCACAAATCAGACCTAACAGATCTTACATAAGATTCTGCTGAGTATCGTTAATTTGCTCCTAACAATTGAAGAGTTCCTTTATTTTATCATGGATCCCATGATCAAAACCTAACCAAATTATCATCAAACGACCCTTGAAGTATATTCTTTCCAATAAAAATCATCGAAATCGGTTGAAGTGATCTTGAGTTATTCACGCATTCCTCGAGCACATGCTTAATGCAAATTTAAGACTTATCCGGTTTTCTCATGGATGCCATCATCAGAACTGGAGTAAAATAAAATGGGACCCTACGACAAGCACCACCTTTCGTATAAAAAAAATCATTAAGGTCGGTTCACCGAGTCGAAAGTTGAGATGAGGTAAAAATCATTAAAAAAATTATTGAAGTCTATTAAAAATAAGCGGAATACACCATACGTATCTTCAAGTTAATTAAATAGTACTAGTGGTCGCACAGTGGTTGAAATTCGACCATAATTAATTTAAATTATAAGTTAGAATGTTACTAACATTCTATTATCAAAGACTTTCCTCAAAAAAAGTTTTTGCAACAGTCTATTTATATAAAAATGAGTACCTATTTCCCTATGTCACGACATCACGCGTGCACGGCTGGATCATTTTCAACAATCCTTTAGTTGTTCTGTTTTGTTATAGTCAGGAGGAGGTTGTTGTTGAATGTTTTATTGTTACTTTAACTGAATGCCCTAATCTCAAAATCTATCGAAACGAATTAAAAACGCTATTAATTTAACCCGTTTATCAAAATAAGCTGTATAATAATTATGTATGAAAGAAATATAAGAAAAAACAATAAAGTTACGTAGGACATCCGAAATTTAAAAAAAACTTACACATCACAGTAACTTCACTAATGTTACCTCCTTGGTGCTTTTGATAATATACTTCTGGACACATCTATTGGCCCACCTTGCATTTTCAGCTTCGTTTGGTCCTAGCTCAAATTTTATATTAGGTCGAGCAAAAAGTTTTTATGCAGTTTTGAACCTGGCACATTCATAATTTCATTCAATAGTCTTTTTTTGAATTTCGAACACAGAATTTAAAGAAACAAAAGACAATTTGGAGCCTGTTCGTTGTTAACAAACAATCGAATACTAAAAAAAACTTGATTTTATTGGTTTACTCGGATTTAATTCTTGAAAGTGTGATTTTTCTCATTGGTTTTGCAACAAACATTACTTATTCTTACCATTAAGGTAAGGTTCTATCAATAATCAATGGATACTTCGCCTGAAGTCGCCGCCCAAGCTGTGGCACTTATCCAGGCGGGACACAGCCAACGAAATGTGAGTGTTCAACTTAATTTAAGTCGATCTGCGGTCCGAAATGTTTATTCGCGGTACCTAGAGACTGGCGGCTTTGTTCGTCGCCAAGGAAGGCCACGATCTCGGGTCACAACTGAAAGGCAGGATCGATTCATCGTGACGACCAGCTTGAGAAATCGTCACCTTACCTCCATTGAGATACAAAACCAACTTCGCGACTTCCACGGAGTATCTGTGAGCGCTCGAACAGTTCGGAGAAGGTTAAAAGAACGCGATATGGTACCACACAAGCCAGCTAATGGCCCCAAACTAACGCGAGCCCATCGAACAGCGCGCCTTCATTTCGCGCGCACTCATTTAAATTGGACTCAGCAGCATTGGAGCCGTGTACTCTTTTCTGATGAGTCTAAAATTGTGTTACATGGCAATGATGGAAGGAAGAAGGTCTACCGACGTAAGGGGGAGCGTTTTGCACAATGCTGCTTTGAAGAGAGGGTTGCTTATGGCGGTGGCTCATGGACTGTCTGGGGCGGTATATCCGCGAGCGGTAAAACTCAACTTGAGATTGTTACGGGACCACGGCTGCCAACATTAAATGCTGAAAGGTACATTCGTGAGTGCTTAGAACCTCACGTGATGCCATACGCGGACTATGTGGGCCCAAATTTCCTTTTTATGCATGATAATGCAAGAGCCCATACGGCCGGCATCGTCAGGGAATATCTTCGGGGTGTGAACATCACAGTTATGGACTGGCCAGCCAGAAGCCCAGACATGAACCCCATTGAGCACATGTGGGACGAGCTAAAAAGACTTGTTAGGGCTCGTCAGCCAGTTGCTCAGAGGATGCAGGAGTTGAAAACTGCCATAGAAGAGGAATGGGAGATGATCCCCCAAAATTTCATAGAGCGGTTGATAAACTCTATGCCTAATCGAATGAAGCTGTGGTAGAAGCCTATGGAGGCAACACGCGTTATTAAATGAAACCTTTATTAAATTGAACATATTTTTTATTCAATAATCAAGTGCCTTCATTAAGGCGCATACCCGACTTGTTAGGCGTAACTCCATGCCGTGTGGTATTCTGAATTCAAATTTAAAACATTACGATCGAAAATGATGGTAAAACGTACCAGGTTAAAAACCGCTTCAATAGTTTTTGTTCAATCTAGCAATAATATTTCGGTAGGGGCCATCGAAACCTAAACTCTAAGGTGGGCCAATAGATGTGTCCAGAAGAGTATTAACATTGTTACTGTATTTTACATAATTGTCAGCGATTGAAACTACGCATGCGTGTGTGTATAATATGATTTTTGTTGGTTAAATTATTTTGTATATTAAAAAAAAGAGTGGGAAATTTCATCATACTCTGCCCGTGCAATTTTCGTAAAAAGTGGTATAAAGTTTTTGCATCACGTATTAATTTATGGATGCTTATATAAACTTCGTTTATAGCGTAGATAAAGCTTTGTAGCTTTAAGCCCACCGTTTGCACTCTGTGCAATAAAGTTTATAAATAAAATAAATAAATAAATAGATAACTAACGATCAATTGAACGTGACAGAAAATTTTGTGACCGGTTGGCAAGCGAGTTTTAAGAAACGATTCTTATGGATGACCCGTACGCATAAAGAGTCAACTCGTATCTCAGACATTTTTACGATTTTGCACTTATTTTGCATTTATCAACATTGGTCCTCATTTTTAATTCATATAAATAACAAAACATAATGCTTAAAAAAACATAACCAGTAGAAAAGGTACTACAGTAATAAATAATATATTTATAAAACACTGTCTTACAACATGATGATTATACTTGAGTCTTTATACGTCGGGGCCTGCGTTATATCTACTGGTTCATGGGTGGTTTCTTCGTCATATCTCCAAGTTAATTAGACATTTTCCGTACCAAAGCATAGTACGTAAATTATGAACGAGTAATGGAATAGGATAGAGAACTTGGCGACCGGTTAGAAACAGAGTTCTAAGAAAAGCAATCGGTTAACCGGTTTTTTGAGAGCTTTCTTTATGGGATCTTTAAGTTTACTCGATACTTCAAGTACCAAATCAGCCATACCAAGAGTTTCGACTTGGTTGGCGCAATGGTGAGTCGTTTCTCTAATTGAGCATATTTTCATACAAAATTTAGGACTCTGAAGAAAGAATCTAGGTTCTTTGGAAACATAAAATCCTTATACATATGCTGTACTTTTAATGAGTAAAGACGTGATTAGTGCATCCCTTTTCAGCATTGAAGCTATTATGGGCCGTATCAAATAGCGGAGGACAGTGTAAGATTTCTTTCCAGTGTGTCTCCGTTTTCCACTAATGATAATTCAGGATACATTTCAAAGTGATACTGTGAAAAAGTGCTCGTTGGCTTCTTAACAATTTCAACACAGTATCATACCAGAATGCGAATTATTTTGCCGTCCTTATGGACAAATTTTCTCTTTCTAATCAACTTTTCAAATATATCCTCCCGGGAATGGAACGGGGCGAAGCGAACTGCAGCAGTAGCTCGTAAGCAATGGTTAGTGATCAATCCAGTCTATAATTTTAGCGCGCTAATCTGGAACGAGATACGTCCTTATGATTTCTGCACAATATCAAACCGAAAACCCTTTTGGTTGTGCTTGCTGGTACTCTTAACTCACTGGGAATAAAACACTTTTACTGATGAAGCGAATACACGGACTACTGGCGAGTTTTCTGTTACTACCTTAACAAATTAGTTGTTATACGGTGGTACTAAATAACAATACTTAGTTATTTAGTTATTGACAGAACTAAATAATATAGTACGTGTTTCAACGCGTAGTCCTTACGAAACAAAACCTAAATATTGACGTGGCCAGACCATGTGAGAGCACCAAAATAAACAGTATAGTTCACAAGGGCGTCGAACTAGAACGAGTAAATTGGCACTGCTAAAGCTGCAAATTCAATTACAGAGACTAAACGCATCAGCGGCTTGCGTTACATGTACTCAATAAACAGCGGGTAGGCAACTCATAATTTCTTTATTTGCCAAATCATCATCATCACATCAGGTAAGTAAAGTACCTTTCATTTATATTAAAATTATTATGAAGCTAAAATGTGTTTTATTGTTACTTTAACTGAATGCCCTAATCTAAAAATCAATCGAAACGAATTAAAAATTGCTACCAATTTAACCCGTTTATCAAAAAAGGCTGTATAATAATTATGTATGACAGAAATTTTCTGAAGAAATGATAGCAATAAAGTCGTTTTGTAGTAATCAAGTCGTACTCTCACTTACGTAACATAGGCGAAGTTGTGCGGGTCAGCTAATGCATTATAAAGCGTAACATAATAGAAAAAACATTATCTCGATCAGGTAGTAGTTTATCTTGTAATGAATTTTTAATGTCAGAAAGATATTATTGAAGGTAACCTGTAATACAGTCAAATTTATTTCGAAACAGGCTTGGGTACTTCATTTATGTAATATCAAAGGCAATGCCAAATTTCAGTAATAAACTGTATAATATTTAAAACATTTTCTAATAAAGTGAAAAGTACAATAGAGTTATCACTAGTCGAAACCAGGAATATTTTTAAAAGATGTGACGATAAAACATTTTGCAATTGCTACGTCATTCGAGTTGGCATTAGCTCAACGTTGTATAATAATTGATGGGAATATAATAAAATTGTGCTAAATTGATTATTGTAAATGTAAACTTAAAGATGATTGATTTTCTTCCGTCTTACAGAAAATTAAGCCTAAATTTTATCCAAAAATCTTGGGGCATCTAGTTCTAGTCAGACATTAACATCGATCGAAGTATATTTCTCTCACACAAAGTCGAAATAAATTGCAAACAGTACAATGTTTTTTTCCGTAATACCAGTAAGGAAACCGGGATCTCAAGATTGGGATATAATAGAAATGGTAATTAATCATCGATATATCGTTTTATAACAACCATTGTATTGTCAGCTCCACTCGTTTTGCAATTTTATTTCTATAAATTTGACTCGTGAGAAATATAATAGTATATACTACATACATAATGCAATTTTGGCATCATGCCAATGATGACAAGAGGAAATACATTAACGTTTGTAAACTTAAAAATGAGAGAACGGAAGACCTTAAAATCGTTAATGTGTTTAATATTTGAATGAAATTCGCAACCAAGTGTTAGATATTTAATAGTGATTAGCGAGTCACGATAATAGTCAGAACAAAACTTGACACAATATACTGTTTAGTTAGTGAAAAAGAAGTATTACAGTTTTAAATAGTAGCTAATAGTTTTGTTTTGATGGTAGTCGATACATATTATTTGCACTACGTAACTGACGATGGAATATTTAATGTACTTAAATGTCTTTTAAACTCAGTGGAAATGTAGTTCTGTCATAACGATTCCCGATGAAAATAGAAAAAATAATGTATTTTACTGTAATAAATAATTAAGAAAACGTTTGCATTGATTCGTCTCAGTAAAGTAAAAATTACTTGATCAATGCAATTTGTTTGTCTGACTTTTTATAAATTGTTCATTTCACTGTTCTGAATATTGTTGAATTACATTGACAAGAAAATTATTGTGCATATGAACGTATATTATTTGATGTTTACCAATCCAGTCAATTAAGTTTCTAACTCCTTTCACTTCGTGTAAAGTTTAGACGCTGTAATAACTAAAGTTGAATGAAAAATGATATGTATTATACATCCAAAAACGGCTGTTAACATTAATAATTTATATTACTTTGAAGACTTAATTTATATGTCATTTCTGGTTGATGTTCGCCAATGTTCCGTGTTGATTTATTAGTTTTATTTTTACGCATATTATATAAGATTAGTTTTTATTTGTCGGCACCAGACGTAGGCGATATTAGGTTAGTGTTTGCAAATAGACTAGATACTGTGTTTTCTTTTCCTGTTTAAAAAATATAAATCCGGTAAATAGGTTTTAAATATGAGAGTATTCTAGATTTGACAATAAGGTGTCCATTGTTTTACTTTTAAAGAAAAGAATTAAGTTCATCTACCTTCATTGTAAAACGTGCCCGAAAAGCGAATTCTCACGGTCCTAAACCCAATAGTTAGGGTTGCACGTTATAAATGTATTGTAAGTCTGTCAGTAGATCATAATTTTACATATGTTTATAGATTTTTGGAATCACCTTCAATACAATATTACATCAACATATTCATCGGTGACAATTGCGGTCAAGTGTTGACACGTTAACCCATAACAAAGGCGGGCATGTTTTGACCGATTTGATAAAAATAACCGTGATTCCGATAAATTCGCACCTTCGCGTTAACTGTAAGTAGGGCTACCAAATATAGTGTTTTTTCTAAGACACAAAACACTTTTAAAAAACTTCTTGGGTCGCAGGATTTTGAAGGCGTTGTGTTGTAAGTTTTCGCTCAATTTGCTGGCGGAAGCCCTGGGTTCGATCCCTGGTAGGGCAAAAGTACGAAATTACATTTTCAAAATTTTCTGAGTCTGGACTGTTGAAAGGTTTCGGCCCGGGCTAGTTGCCAGCCTACCAGCACAATACGTACCGCCAAACAAAGAAATTTGTGTTTCGATAAGATGCTGTGCAAAAACCATAAGAGGTAAATTCCTTCTCAACAGATTAGCACGTTTCAATCTTAGATAGTGTCATCACATACCACAGTCAAGTGCTAACCGGTCAGCTATAAAAAATGTTTTACATGTGTTTTTTATCGCACGTGAAATTTGTGCTACATTAACCGGAAAATAAATAAATGAAATAATCGTCGTCGTCGTCGCTTCAACCGATGGACGTCCACTGCTGAACATAGGTCTCACGAAATGATGCCATGATCTTGTGCCGCCTGGCTCCAACGGCTACCGGCGATCCTCCATACATCGTCAGTCCACCTTGTGGGGGGTCTTCTTACATTGCGTCCTCCAGTGCGGGGTCGCCATTCCAGCACTTTCCGACCCCAACGTCCATCGGTTCGTCGGTCTATGTGCCCCGCCCATTGCCACTTCAGGTTCGCGATTCGTAGGGCTATGTCGGTGATTACATAATATTTGGTTCTGCTACGGATCTCATCATTTCTGATTTGATCGCGTAGAGAAACTCCGAGCATAGCCCTCTCCATCGCACGAAGAGTGACTCTGAGCTTTCGAATAAGGCCCAAAGACCCGAATAAGACCACGTTTCCGATCCGTAGGTAAGCACTGGCAACAGCACTGTTCGAAGACTTTAGTCTTTAGGCACTGAGGGATATTGGACGAAAAAGTCTTCCGAAACTTTCCGAACGCTGTCCAACCAAGCTGGATTCGGCGGTTGACCTCCTTCTCGAAATTGGACCTACCTAGCTGGATATGTGTCCCAGGTATGTATACTCGTCAATAATTTTGATTGTAGAGTTCTCAACGATGACTGGGTCCACCCATGCGCGGAACATGGATATTGGACATAACTTTCGTCTTTTCCATGTTCATTTTTAGGCCCACTTGTCGAGAAGCTCTGCTGAGGTCATTGAGATCTTCCAGAGTCTCTGCCATAATGACCACGTCGTCGGCAAACCGTGATGAGTGATGTACTCGCCATTGATGTTGATGCCCAGTCCGTTCCACTCCATAAGCTTAAACAGGTCCTCCAACGCTGCAGTTGTGCTTTGGTCTTGTATACGGACTGACATAGTGGCGTTTTCGTACTAACACTTCAACACGTGTATGTACCGGTGGTCAATTCGGCATCTCTGCAAAGATCTCAACACGGCCCATGTTTCCACCGAATCGAAGGCTTTCTCATAGTCCACGAACGCCAAGCAAAGTGGCCGATTATACTCCTCGGTCTTCTGTATAATCTGCCGCAGCGTAAAGATGTGGTCTATGGTACTAAAGCCTTTTCGGAATCCGGCTTGTTCGGGGGGCTGGAAGTCGTCAAACTTGCGAGCGAGACGATTCGTAATGACCCTCGAGAACAGCTTATAGACATGACTTAGCAGCGCAATAGGTCTATAGTTCTTCAATAAGGTGTTGTCACCTTTCTTGAAGAACAGAACTACCACGCTCCTATGCCACGCCTTTGGCACCGTACCTTCCAGGATGACGGAATTGAACATTCGCTGAAGGACTTTTAGAATGGGTTTTCCACCCGCCTTCAGGAGTTCCGCTGTGATTCCGTCATCACCAGGTGCCTTGCTGTTCTTCATCTGTTTAAGGGCCATACTAATCTCGTACAAGCTGACGTCCGGGATATCTTCGGTATAATGTCGAGTAAGTTTGGCACGAGGATCTTTAGCCAAACTATCAATAGGCTTGCAGGTCGATGTGTATAACTGCCCATAGAAACTCTCAACCTCCCTCCGAATCTCAGGTCCAGATGCAATGAGTTCGCCGTTATGAGTCCTCAGCCGCGTCAACTGGCTCTGACCGATAGACAGATCTTTTGCGAACACTTTAGTGCCTTTGTTGCGTTCGATGGTATCTCGTATACGCTCGGCATTAAAGTGTCGCACATCACGCTTTTGCGATTTAGAGATCTGTCTATTGATCTGCCGGTATGCGGACGCGTCTGCTGCAGACTGCAAGCTCATTGCATGTCTCTGTTCCATGAGATTAAGAGTATGGTCTGAGAATCTCTTGGTTTTCTTTCTACGGGGTTTATAGAATTTCATCCCAACCGTATGGACAGTTTCCACTAGCCTATTGTTTAGCTCGTCCACGGATTCGCAATTCTCGAGGCAAGCGAAGCGGTTTTGCAGCTCCAGTTGGAAGCTCTCGGGGTCTTGGATATGAGCGCGAGTGGGTCGGAGCGTTGACTTCACCAGTCTGTTCCGTTCACGGACAACGTCAATATTCAATGTGCCTCTTACCATACGGTGATCGCTCCCAGTTTTCACTCTATTGATCACAGAGACATCATTGAATATATTTCGCTTCGTAGACATGATGAAGTCAATCTCGTTTCTCGTGGAACCATCGGGACTAAGCCAAGTCCACTTTCGATGTGGCCGTTTCCTGAAAAAGGAGTTCATCATGTAGAGGCCCTCCCTTTCCATGAAATCGGCCAGCATTTGACCTCTCTGGTTCCGTTGCCCGTATCCAAATTGCCCCACTCTCAACTCTGCCCCACTTCGTTCGCCGAGTTTTGCGTTGAAATCTCCCATTACAATATTGTAGTGTGTCCTAGAGGTATGTATGGCTCTTGATATATCCTCATACATAACCTCTACATCATCATCGGGATACGATGATGTGGGTGCGTAAACCTGTATGACCTTCAACGAATACCGTTTGGTAATTCTGAGTATAAGGTACGCTACCCTACTGGACACACTGTTTACTTGGACAATATTGTTAACGAGAGATTTGTGGACGAGGAACCCGACACCACCTTGGGATTGGTGTTCACCCTCCCGGTAGTATAGCAAGTTACCGGATTTGAGAATTATCGTGTCCTCCCCCTCTCTACGGACTTCGGATAATCCCACAATATCCCAGTGTAACTTGCTCATGGCTTCTTCCAGCTCGAAGACTTTTTCGTCGGTCCTCAAAGTGCGTGCGTTGTATGTTGCCAGGTCAAGTCGTCGGGGTTGGTAGCAGAATCTCTTCCGGAGATTCTTAGCACCGCCTGCCCCACCGTTACCGAAACCGCTGCCAGAGCTTGGAATAGCGGGGCTGCCGGGAACTGGGGGCCGTTGCTGCCTTGTCGTCATCATTTCTGTGGTTTTGCCAGTAATCATCACGCTTGGCAGGCGGGTTGGTGATCGCAGTGCTGACCCTCTCGCACCGATAACCCTGCTGCCCGTTATAGGTCTGTGACATTTAGGTCAGCGGAGAATGGATATACCGCCATTTATTGGTATGGGAGTTAGATAGGGGGGAGCTCGGTATATGGGATTAGGACAGTTTTGGGAAGCATTGCGGTAGTATTCGCTCGAGGCACCCGGGGTCGCCTACCCGCATGGTTAGTTAGTAACCGGAAAGATTATCTGACTAAGCACCCTCTGGGCATGAAAAAATGGTGATAAGTAATTAAAAAGGATAAAAATATGTAAAACTTCATTTTATTACAAAATTGAGATTGCATTTTAAGATTGCATTGCGTCTTAAAATGCAATCTCAAAAATACTAGATATAGTTATTTAATAAATATTCCAATAAACCAAGAATTTATAAAGGTAAGACAAAACCAGCCGGCTTACTCTTCTAATCCTTTTCTTAAAATGAGCTATCTGTTTTGCCTTTCCTTATACTTGACGACAATATCAGCTTCGAATGATTTAATATAACTTTGCCAATAGGTGAAGTACACGGTAATCAACAACAACATTGTTGCATTTTTGTCTCGGTGAAATAACATCAAGATGGGATGACGAATAGAATGGATTTCAAGAATAAGTCAGTTGAATGTATTTTTATACCTCCACAAATATTTATGTACTAGCTATTATCCGCGGTGTCATCCACGTAGTAGATTGGGAATGAAGCTGCGAGCTAAATTGCAGTCAATCGCAAATACAACACTTTAAAGATCTTTTAATGTGACCGAGCGTATGAGTTTAGTGGTGGAAAACCATCTTCATACCTTACCTTCCCACTAATAACCTTTGAGGGCACATCGCCCGGATGTTTTCGATGTTGATAACGGATATAGATAGAAACAACGCGCTATGTAAGTTAACAATTACAAATTTATACCATAGACATGACCGTGGAGCTTTGTTTCATTCCTGCAACAAATGGTTAGAAAGCATCTCTCAAACATTACAGTACTTTGTCAACGTGCAAATGAACGAAAAATGTTTTCATTGTGGAAACAATAAGTACAAGCAGTAGTTGCAGCGATGCTTAAGGTGCAGGGAGCGTGGGGGGCGGTGGAGTCCTGTTGTGAAAATGTTCTTCGCAAAAAGGAGACTGTCAAAAGAACCCGTGAAAGGGTTGATAACCAAACTGCAACGGCCGCGGGCGCTGTATGGTAGCTCCCAATTGAGTGATAGATAGATTGTTTTTGTGCAAGGGTGGCATTGGTACGTTCTACCCTAGTTGCCAGAACCACCCCAGCAGGCTGGTGACTCTACCGAGGGAGTTTTTGTGGGTAAAAATCCCACATAACCCGATTTCCTTTCCCTAGATCCCGGGTATGTTTTGAATATCCCCCCCCCCCCCCCNAAAAACGATGTCCTAATTTCTAATACTTAAATAATGTAGACTCTATCTGCAATACATCGCACAATTTTCTCAGAGCGTAGGATCGTGCGTCACCATTATCGCTACCATTGGATCAAGTCTTGCGGCTCTGGTGACGCATCGAAGAATGCATGTCATATGCCCACTACTGTCTGTTAGAAGCCTTATAACATAGACTTAACTATACTGGAGTATTATTTGTATAAATTCACAATACGCTAAAAATGGAATCCTTATATTTTAGGTTCCATTTAGTCATACATTTTTTAAATTTACCGAGTGATTGGAATCTCGTCTTATCATATCCAAGTAACTATTAATAGATAATAATATCTACATATCCAACAGAATATGTATATCAAAAAATTCTTTAACAGTATTTCTGTACTCGTCCTTTGGTAAAAGATAAGGACTCATCTGATAGCAAAAGGTAAGTAAAGATCAAAAATCTTCGCTTCGCACAAGGAGGTAGCTTTAAAGGATGCCATTGTTATAAAATAAAATTGAAAAGAAAAGCTAAAATAGCTAAAAAATAAAACAAAAATCCACGACACCATACATATCACCTTATCCCTTAATCTGAGCTATTATCTACTTAGTGTTGGGTGTGAACTATTAACAAGGTTTTCGAGTCCTTACAATAATACATATAATATATCATATTACAATGCCTTTCAGCCATTCACATTAGCTGTTATTACCAAATCGATTAACAATTGAAGGTATGAAATTTACCTTGAAATATTGTGTATCCGTAAAAACAAACAACCACGTATTACTTTGTATATAGGTTTTTGTAAAACTTCTACTTCATTTTTTTGTTTTTAATTGTAATTTGAACACAGCAATGTTTATACAATTCACATATATATGTATATACATAACTACAATTTAAAATTTTCGCACTTCCCATAGCAACAAGTTGTCGTGTTTAATCCATTCAATATGACCGTAAACATAACTTGTTTATATTAAAAAGCTCTTCAAAGATTTCAATTACCTCAAAACAAAATAAAGTTCGAGACATTTAATAATGTAGGAAGCGTTCTCGCTCAATTCTGCATTTTATCTTAAAACTAAAACCATTTCTTTATTTACAGGCGTCTGAATGATGTAGGCAAGGAAAAAATCAACGCAGACAGAATTTAAAAGCTTCCTGAATAATAAACTTGACAAATAGTAATAAAACTTGACAGCTCACGTATGAAACACTGAAATATCAGAATAACCACAACTTTATCTTATGTAGACAGTTAAGAGCCTAGTGTTATAAACACATACATATAATTATATTTAATAATTAATAAAGTTAACATCAATTCCTACTTAGAATTATGACACCTTAGTCATCCATTACGAGTTAAAAAAATGGTCTGTTGGTAATGAATCTACCACGTCTAATTCCACCGAGACTTAGTTTTTAAATCCATTTTAAAATTATTGATACATAAAAAACAAAACATGTGAAATACATGTGTTTTTTTTTATCAAAATCTAAATATTCTTTATTCAAGTAGGTTCAAAGAGCACTTTTGAATCGTCAGTAGTCTGTTCGTTGGTAACAAATCTACCACCGGTTCGGAAAGTTGAATCCGCTGAGAAGAAACCGGCAAAAAACTAAACGGTTACTCTTTTAAAAATGGTTCCCCGCGGTGACACCCGGGTTCTTGGTTCCGTGGATTTATAGTGAAATTCGATCTTAATGAGCGTCTGTTATGTGGCAGTTAAACAAACTTGTCCTTTTTGTTAAAAACTATTTATTCACTTAACTTTATAATTTAAAATAAAACTAAACAATAACTTAATTACGATTTAAAAGAAACAGAGTAATGAGAAACAAAGTAATGAGAAACAGAGTAACAATATTAGAACTAAGTTGGACAATATTAGAGTGTTGGATATAGAATGTGTGTGTATTTGGGAATGAGGGAATATTTATATAGGACGATGTGGTAGGGATGGAGACGTGAAAGGTGTGAGAGGGTTGTTACCTTAACTAGTTTTTTTATTGTAATGAACCTTATCTACTAATTGATGTTTATAATGATAATGAGTGAATACTAGTGAGAATATGGAATGACAATACCGTAGGTTACTATGCTAGGTATTTTATATGTACAGGTATGAGTATTATATAATACGTCTACATCGCAAAAGTATTAAGTATGCCAAATATCAAGTCACTCAAACGAGTACATTTGTAATTCTTAATATTAGTATTTGATTGAAAGAAATAGATAGAAAAAGGAATAAACAGATTGTTAGATACTAAAATATTTCGATTCCTTGGTATTATTCTATATTAATGCTATTGTAAATTGTATTAAGGAATTGTATTTATTAGCCGAGACGAGTTTACTTTAACATGTAGTAGCAATAATAATTTTCTGAAATGAATAAGTAAATAGGCCGTAAAAGTTAATTTATTCTGATAACGTTTTACAATTAATATCTTAAAGAGTTGTTTTTTATCCACTATATTGCATGAATATGAAAGGATTTAAAAACAAGTAATATAAATGATTCCTACTTAAAACAAGAGTCTAAACTAAACATTAAAAGTTAAAAAAAGAATTATTGGCATTTGAGCAATGACATTTTTTATAATCAATTAAAAATTTTAACAAGATATATGAAATAAATATGTGAAAAATTAAAAGTGTGCACATGTCATAAGCGAAACTTTTTGGCAAACTAATTTTTAAGTTTTGTTTATATTTTTATATTTATACAAATCTAAAACTTTAGATTTCCGAGACTTAGAGGGAGGGAAAAAGAAAGATATGTTAAGAATTTAATAAATTTAATCGTGTTTAAAATATTAAAACTGTCCAAAATTTAGAGAAATACTTTATTAAAATCTCAAATGACGAAATGTAAATAAAAATGCCAAGTGTTTTTTGTTAATATTAGAAATTAATAATTTTGGTCTTGAATTTAAAATTTAGAAAAGAGAATTTATGAAATATTGTTATTACATATGAAAAATAGTATATTAAATTATTAAATAACGAGGGCCAAATTAAAACGACGCATCAATACTACCTAACCTTCAAACGAATTAGCATAAAAAACAAAGATGTGCATATCTTCGTGACACTATTCACGCGTTTCATCAAATCAAATTAAATCAAAATATCTTTATTCAAGTAGGTATATTACAGCGCTTTTGAATCGTCAAATAATATTTTTTTCCACACTCTAATTACAATATAAGTCTGATGATGATACGTCAATAACGACTTGAAATCTAAAGTTTCTAGAAGAAACGAGAATTCCTTTGCACCCTGATCTGAGAAGAGCCCACAACAAACTCAGTCGGGTAATTTGGTTTTTATTTTTGTTACCATCATTACAATAGTATATTAGTTTAATATATATTAATTCAAATTAGAGCAATTCTTTCACTCCCATGCGTTTCTATCGTCTAAGTAATCTTGCAACTTATGATACGATTTTTCTATCAACTTGGAACTTACTCCTTTAAAGATATTCTTTAATTATTAATGAAATGCAGTTTTGTATAGGCATCGAATTTTCTATGAGATTAAAAATGATTTCAATTAAATTCTTAATCATTTTAATAAGTCTCGCATGTACCTAATTTTTGTTTCCTTTTAGCGATGCAGTTAAGCATCAGCGGCAGGTGGTTTGCAGAAAATAAAAGGATAGGCAATATAACTCGCCACAATAGTGTCATTAATCCTTCATGGGGTCCCTGACCCCTGTTCGCGAGTGATAGACAATGGTGGTAGTCGGTTGTGAGTTGAATTAATGCGTATGCACATGCAATGGGAAGCGGGAGCTGACCAGCCTTGAACTTGCCCGCTGCAGTTCGTCGCAAGCGATGAATGCGAAAGCAGTCGCCATTTCTAGGAGGCGTATCTTGGTATTATCACACGTGGTGTAGGGATTTATTCCAAGTACTCAGAATGGTAATAATTTTTTTGAAGTCAAACTTCTTTGGGTGTATGAGGGTAAAATTTTTACGGATGAAACGCGATTGTGGGCAGCGTTTTTTTACGCTAATTAGTTTGAAAGTTACGTAGATTGAACGTGTACAAATAAAATTTGACATTTGCCACTCGTTATTTCAAAATTTAATGTACTATTTTTCATAAAATATAACATAACAATATTTCATAAACGTACGTTGCATTTTTATTTCCGATTCGTCATTTTCAATAAATTATTTGTATTTTTTTTTCGATACTTAATATTTTACTGAAAATTAAATTCATTAAATTTCGAACATATTTTCGTTTTTCCCTCCTTCTAAGTCTCGGAAATCTAAAGATTTGTATAAATATAAACAATACATAAAAATTAGTGTGCCGAAGAAGTTTCACTTCTGACATGTGACATGTGTACTTTATATGCAAGCACTTTTAATTATTTATTTTATATACTTTATTCACTGTATCCCACTTGGCTAAGTGATGACTACCAAAGAGAAAACCGGCGAGCGTTACTGGAACGCAACGAGCGTAACCTGACGTATCATGATAACTATCAATGAGTAAAAAAATCCCTTATGAATTATTGCTCATTAATTTAATTACTTCTATATATTCCCATTCTCCCTATTTATATAGAGATATTATCATGTTAAAACTTTTCAGTCTTTTTTATATATCCACTTAACTTTAAATTCATTATTAAACTTGTAGTAGATGACTCTTGATCATTATACAGTTTTTTTCAATATCAATTATTTATTTAATTAATCAATTTTCGTATTTGTAAAAAATCTACTGAAAGCTCATATAAAATGTTTAAAAGTTTCTTTCTATGTAATGTGTAGGAATACTTGATATCGTAGGAATTACCTTCTTTTATATCATTTGTTTCTATATACATATATAGATACATAGCATCACGCCTTAATCCCACAGGGGTAGGTAGAGGCCACGTCCTTTCACACAACCCATGCATATTTCCTTCGCGTCTTTCATTCTCATTAAACCTTTCATACAAGTTCGTCGGTTTAGAGTACTCTTGATCTGGCCCTTATTTAAAATATCCTGGTTTAGGTCCAGCAACGTTTGCCTTGGTCTTCCCCTTCCAAATTCCCCAATTAATCTTGACTCATAAATCCTTTTTGTCAGTCTCCTTTCATTTATTCTCTCTACGAGCCCAAACCATCTAAACATACCTTTCTCGATTTTAGTCACAACATATTCTGTTATACCACAAGGTTCTATATATCATGATATATATACATAGAATATAATAGTTTAAAAATGTATAGGATTGTCATGAGCTTTCATGCAGGTTTATTATTGCGAAAATCATTAAAGTGAAAACTTCTTTAGTATAGCTTAGATTTGAAAGTCAACGAAACGAAAAAGCGACAGACAAACAAATTCATAACATATAACGTGGGGCTAAATGAGATTGAGCATTGCTTCTCTTTGTGCTCTGCTTCGAACCCCCTCCACTTGTGTTCACCAAGGTATAGTGAGAATTTAAATTAAATCATTACTAAAATCTACAATTATCCTCTTGCCGAAATTTTTCATTTTTTTAAATCTAACAATCTTAATTCGGGGATCGAATCTCGTACCACAAATTGAAATAAGTGTTAGCAAAATTACAGCAAATAGTTAATGAAATTACTACATTGAACCTAATTAATTTAAATTTATTCTATACTGCATGTCTAATTAATACTTGTCATGATTAACTTAACCTTAAGTGTGATTTAAACTTTATAATCGTATTTATTTAGGTCATGATCAATATAGTTACTTTGTATGATATTGATCACTTGATGTCTATTGCAACTGCAATAGACATCAAGTGATATAAAAAACATAGGAGTCAATTTCTATATAGAAAGAAATCTTTACACCTTTTACGTGACCCTTCAATCAAAGCTAATGAATCAATATTTGAAAAAAAAACTTTCTTACATCTAATATTTCTTCTATCTAGGATTGAAAATTTAAAAGATTATGTATATTATAATGTCTCGAAAAAAAAAATTGATAGGAATTTCACATAAAGATAGTTGATATTATAGAGAACACTTTAACATGTACTGACTTATTTTACGATTATTTTACGATTTTCATTTATATATTGTAATGATTAATGTATATAGTTTATAGTGTACTATATGATAGTCCAATTATAATTACTTCACTATAACAATAATAGTTAGTTGACTGATGAATAGTTTATTGATTAATATAAAAAATACAAGTAATGCGTTGTTGTAGAATACAATGTATATAATAGTTTACACTAGTAGTACAAGGGTACTAAAATTGTGCTTATAATTTCTGAATAGATCTGTATATCGACAACGGTAGCCGATGTATTTTTAGGCTAATATGAAAAGTATTGCAATTTATAATAAATATACTATAGGTCTTAGAAAAAAAAATTTGGTGGTTAAAAAGATAAAATGACTTACTTGTATATAAACTTTTATAAGAGTAATTGTAAAATTAAAGTAATCGGAAGACTTAGAGAAATCAGGTCGCTAGTTTTGTAATGATATTTTCTGTTATGGAGTGGGCGGGAAAAGCTAAATGAGATATTAAAATTACCCAAAAAACTTTTAGAATTTTTACAATATCTTTCAAGAGTTTAGCTTTCATTTTTGTCCTGCAACTTATTTTTTCAATTAAATGGACTAATTCATGTTTATCCAGATTATATAATCTTATCAGAAGCTTAAAATATAGAGAACGTATTTTTGAAATATTATTTTTTATAATGATTCTCAATATTCGTTTATATGAATAACATTATTGACGCGGACAACCAGCTTTAGCCAAGAAGTAGTTCTCGTTTATAACTTTCAAGAATCTTGTTTCTCATCAGCGTTTCTTGAAAAGCGTCTGATTACTTCTCTTCACTTAAACGTTAGTTTACTAAACTTGCTTAAACATTATCTAAGTATATTAAGTTACATTTTTTATTAGGTTATAGAAATTACATGATATTTTGCCTGAAAAATAACAAGGGCGTTTTATATAATTTCTACTAGTTGTTCTAAAACTTCACCAAAGTGAGGTTATTAACACGAAATGGAATTGTTTTTTGCACTATGTATACAACATATGCAAGTATAATAGTGTGTAAATTGTTGTCACTAATTTATTTTCAGTTATATTAAACAAAGATTTAAAAAAAAGAGGTGACGCGATGATTATTCTCTTGACCCCTTGGTTAACAAAGCCGACTTTACTTGAACGTGCGTTACGAAGTTGATCGTGACGGCTCACTCTCATTCAATAACAACAAAATCTCTCCGTCCGTCCGTTTATAGATGTCTCCGTCTAAAGTTCAATGTTTTAACTTCAATAACACGCTGAAGGAAATGCCTTATGTGAAAACACCATAACAATTGCATTAGAGCGGGAGCAATTACTGTTTTCCTGCTAGGGACTGTGTCGTGCTGAGCCTATTATCGGTGACAGAACAGAAGCTACATTTACTTTAAAGCGATAAGTGTGTCGCTCTGTGCACGCTTATAGGGATACGGTATAAGAGTCCCATAAAATAACAGTCCGCACTTATAGTTTATTCAGCTAATCTCAACAGATCACAGACTCTCAGCCCTTATACAATTTTGAATTGACAGTATACACGGCCCATCTTATATTTCTTTTTATTACTAACGGGTTTGTGCGTTACTCAGATCTCACAGGATGGTAAATGACGCTATAGTCTAAGATGAAAGCACGTCAACTTTTAATAATTCGAGCTTTTTTTAACAATGTAGCAACCTTTCTTTCTCGACAGCTTTTTCTCTTGATGACACCTTTTTACTGTTAGGGTAGCAATTGGCCAAATTTTGCAGTTCAAACTCACACAAATCAGAAAACGCAATTTCCAAAATATATCCTTTCGGGAATCTATTCCACGTTCTCTGCTAACAAAGCGAGTACTGAAACTATGGCGCCAGTGAATACGTCGAGTAGTGTGACTATTTGGTGTGCTGAATGTTGTTTTCAGTTAACGGCCAGAGTCAATGGCCTTGAAACATTAATTAAACCGCAATACACTAGCAGGTAGTTGGTATTCAAGAATTAGGAAGCATCCAATCTTCCATACTTCTGACTGTAAAGATTATGTTACCCATCGATGTACGCAAAGGCGTTTCCCACGGCAAATTAAAGATAGTAGGCTTAAAACTATCGACTATCGCCTACTACTTTGTAGTCGCAAAGAGCTCATCCGGTACATCGCTTTAGTCAAGGGTCACGAGCCATATCCGACCATAAACTACAGATATACTGTTAATGTGTGGGGCCCTTAACAAGTCTTATTTATGTCGCCGAGCGTCCACCGTCCCGGTCGTAAGCGCTCCTTTGGCTTAATAAATTCTATGTCGCTATTTACACTTCGCCGCGAACTTTAATTAAAACTTCATAGGTCTTGTGTTTGAGTCAGGGCATTCGCTTTTATTGTTGTTTGTCCGATCATAATTGCAGTTAAACACACACAAACACGTACACACATCAACACTATAAGAGTATTGGTTATATAACGAATGATTCAAAATCCAAATATACGAGGGTTTCATCGTACCCTGCACCGCGAACAACAGACTCAGTCCATTATCCTTTTTTTTATTTCTATATGTTTAATCAATGATGTCACTATGGGGTATTGTCCGAAAACGCTGTTCTGATGTAACTGGTTCACTTAAGATGAGATAAGACTTCTTTTGCCAATATAGATTCAGTAATTTATATTATATTTAGTTCATTTAAAGTATTTAGCCTCATTATGCTTAGTTTATTTGTATTTGTGGTGTTTTTAATAACATTTTTTGTTTGTTTTACAACAGTTTTGCTATTTGGCGCAATAAATTATTTATATATTTATTTCATCCATCTTCAAAATACCTGCACTAGTTGTGTAGGTATTTTATAGATACTTTGGTTGCACAAAGAGTGTGATCCTGTGTGGTTTACAACAAATGATTTTTAGTTATTTTTTTAAAGAGGTGGCCAAAGCTCTCTTACACAAGAGGCAAAGCTTTTGTCAAAACAGTAAAAGCATTATGACAATTAGGAGTTATTTATGTCATTTAGAAGAGCAAATCTTCATCCAATTGGGGCTCATTGGCCTCACTTTGTAAGTTTTATTATATTACTCAAGGTATCGAGTTTATCACCATATAGTGCTGCTACTAACTACGCAATGTAATATGCTAAATACTCGACACAATAAAAAAAATACGTTACTAAACATCAGCAAATGTTCATTATTAAACAATTATTATTTTATGAGAATAGCGAGATGTTGAGAGGCATAGTAGGTTGCGGGGTCGATGTCCTATCAACCGGTCGTGCTTTGAGCTTTGTCGAGCGAACGGGGCAAGGCAAATTTGGCCCACTTTTGAATACCTATGATTTGGAATAAGGATTTACAACACAACATTAAATTTACAAACGAGATCATAGCGATTTCTAAAATAGGATATCAAAACACAAATGTGACTTGTTGATTTGGTTTTGTTTGTTAGTCCGCTGTTATATACTAAATGATTTGAAGAACTGCCAGGACTATTGATCGCTAAAAATACTATCGAGAATTACTCAACAACAAAACATAAGACGTATGTTAGTGTAGAATAAGAGTTGATAAGGGCATTCATTTTTGAAAAACATTAGATAGATCAATTAAGATACGAACTAACTACGAAGAGCAGGCTTGGTGTGTAATACAAAGCAACACCTTTTTATTATTTATTTTCGGTAAATTTACTTTCGCGGTATTGTCGCAGTAATCGGAAGTGGTTCATACTGGACCTTTCCCTTCCTACCCCAAGGTAAGGTATAAATAATCGTTTCGGTGTCAATCAATTGAAAATAAAATTAATCAGCCAATTTAGCTTCCCTTTCCTTTTAATCACTGGCACAAAAACTTTACGGGCACAATTACATTTTTAAACTACCGCATATTTTCCATTACAATTTATGACCGTGTCATTAATAGCTAGATATTATGATTCATGTCTAAGAAATACTTCATTAGTGTTAATTCAAATATCACGTTATTTACGCTCAAGTCTTTGGAGGTTGGGAGATTCTCCTCTTTATCATTGTTGTGCCGTCTCCTGCCAGAGGTCATTAAAGCTATACGTATTTTGGGTTTAGATACACGAAACAAGATACTAGTGCTGAGTATGAATTGGGAGATCATTAATGCTTATTACCATAAAAGTAATATAAACGTGGTTAATATAATATGTTGGATATTACCAATCGGGAGTGACACGCTCCCACTTGGGAGTGACACGACTAAAATACCTACTAAAACCTATTAAACTTTTTATTAAAAATAAATAGTTATAATAAATGGACATTGGATAAAACCTATTCAAAATGAAATACCCGGAAATTTAATGGGTTAAAAAAAATTTAGTATTCTAAATACATTGTTGCAAGTTTTGCAAATGTAATACTAAGATATCAGCCATTAGAATATCTATTCCGCCCTTTATGCGCCTGCGCATATCTGTTACATTAATCTCCCCTTCGCGGTTACTGTGTCGAGTAACGGTATATAGCAGATGGAGTTGAGCGTACCTACTGGAAGTCATAGAACAAAACAGTAGACATGAACGGTAAATTGTTATTTTTATATATGTAATCAAGACAACTAAATTATATTTTGTTACATATCCTGTCCTTGAAAATTTCTCTTACTAAAAATTATCAACATTCTTAATATAAACTTGTAATTTACTAAATTTCTACTATTCAAATCAAATCAAATCAACCTTTACATACTCCCCTATCTATATATTAGAGATATCCAGATATCTATTGCTCATCACGATATCTCTGGAACCACAAGGCGTAATTTTTTAAATTTGGTAGGAATATTACTTTTGTCGAGTAGAGGTGAGCTAAGAACGGATTTTGCAAAATTCCACCCGCAAGGGGGATTGCGTGGGTGTTAATTTAAAAAAATCAAATTATCACATTAAAAGTAAAAAATTTTTTTTAACAAGTTTTACATTACACATGAAATTCCATCCTCAAAGGGCAGTGCGGGTTTGTTTCTTATTTGTAAAACAGTTTGCCTAAATTAATGAAAATGCTTCCAAAAAAAAAAACATTCTAGGCAGACGAAATCACGGGTTCAACTAATATGTACATATATGTCTTGTTCAAATTATCATTCGTTATTGAAATAATTTGTCAAATACATTTTTTAAACTTGAACTACCAAAACCTATAAACCACAAGAGTGTACCTTCGAGCTTCGCAGAATTTCTTTTATTATGCATAATCTAAAATTATTTTAACCTAACTATTGCAGAAGTACTTTTTAGTGTTTTATTAAGATTTCATTTCGTCAACATTTTCGGATTTCAATACTGATTTCGTTTTAAGAATGAGGAATTATGTATACAGTAGTGCCTTTTTTTATTTATAATTGCTTCTGATTGCTTTCGAGACATTTGTTTTGCGGTGCTTTGCGGGTGAAGATGTTATGGGAAACTTCTTTTTGTATTATGTACGTTGAAAAATTATTCTTTTAATAAGTGATAATTTTCTTTACCGCCAATTGAAACTAGTAAGCAGCAAAGTTAGCATAATTTCGCTGTATTATATCATTCAACTTACTCCAGTTCAAACTTTATTTATTTGTCATATTATACTGTTTCTATGTTGTTTGTCTATTTACAATCTGTTTGATTATTTAATCTATGCCCGTTCAATGGATAGAAACGATGAACATATTGAACTTGCGGCGTGTTGTGTCATGAGCAGTTATGCGATGGTTCTGACCCACTTTTATAATAATTGAACAAAAACACACTGACCATTGTTCACCGTGTTAGATTTCAAATCGTTCTCCCATACATAATTTACTCTACGGCGACAAAGCCTATATATAATATGTCATGCTTAAGCGTAAGGAAACAAAAGTATTATACTGGTACTTAATTAACATAACGAAACCTGTGCACTTTTTAGTCATCAACAGCCGTCACTGGTGGATAATAAAAAATGTACCGTTTCCGACACCGTTGTCCAATGAAAGCTGGAATTCTCATAATAAACGCGATATCCATTCATTTTCAAGTTATCAACAACCTACTCATATTTCCTTATTGTATGACAATACAATGCTTTAACGGTACGAATTGTTTACGATTCAGTGATAAAATTACTTAGTCGTAACATTTGATTGCAGTAAATAAATTTAAATCAAATTTCAAGCAAAACAATACACATGTGTGAATTTAATGTACTTATAACGTTTGTGCCAGTTATTTCCGATGACGTTTCAAATATATGAAACAAATTGATGCAATCCTTGGCGTAATGGTAAGAGTTCTTGCTTCGTTAGCAGAGGCTCCAGGTCCCGAATACCGGCTAAACAAATTTTAAAATGTATACTTTCATATTTCTCCACATCTGGTACGGACGGAGGCGACGGACGTGGCTAAATCAAACAGCAAAAGCTTTGTATTTCGGTGCGTTATTACATGGAAACCATGAAGGGATAATTTATCACTTTTTAAGATCAGCGTGCTACCATATTAGCTTGTATTATCATTTACTATTAGATCAACAGTAACAAAACTCAATTTCTAGGCTAAAACAAAAATGGTTTGAGCACGAATACGTACAATCTCAATTCGTCAACGATAAAAAATATCTTTACAGTTATCTATCGAATCATATCTCTTGTGGGCCAGGACCGGACGACTGGGGGGTCAATAACCCTGTCATCTTATGTTTTCGGATTGTCGGTGCAGGGAATTAGAAAATACCGAAGAGCCCAAATAATAAAAATAAAACATAATAGCTCTACGGACGACGTTTTTCAAATACCAACATTGTTAGGTTTTGCACAATTCTTGAAAATTAAGGTGGCGGTTAGTATTTTAAAAGCGAGATTTATATAGCTATTTTGTA
The DNA here is from genome assembly GCA_015832385.1 of Elymnias hypermnestra. Lineage (NCBI taxonomy): Eukaryota > Metazoa > Arthropoda > Insecta > Lepidoptera > Nymphalidae > Elymnias > Elymnias hypermnestra. The sequence continues at coordinate 1,983,444 of JACTOM010000562.1, read as the reverse complement.
GTAATGTATTTAATGAAATAGTAATTATGTATATATAATTTTTCACAAAAGCAGTCCTATTAAACTTGTTAGCCGGTTATATATTTCATATCTTGCTATGGGACTGCTAATGAACTAGTTTTAATGTATCTTAATAACATTTGTCGTATTAAAAGAAATAGTTAAAAATATATTTTTTTTGCACAATATTAGAAGTACCTTAAATACTGTTCAAATTTCTTAATATGAAATATAATTTCCGAAACATAATACATACATTATTCATATAAAATTTTAAAACAAAGAAATGTATTTTTAAATTCTTTATTGTCAGATAGACGTCTGCTATTTTGAATTTCTAATATAACAATGCGATGCTGCGATTCTCTGAAAAATTTCGGGTCTAATTTACTATTGTTGTTGTTTTATTTTTGGAATTCAAATGATGATACCGATTTTAAACAAAGGCATTCTTCGAAATACAACCGCGGACAAAAGGTAGACAGTTATCTTTTTGTGATCAACGAATATTCCTTTGTCTATACTAAATAGTTCTCAAAACAACAATATATAAGTAATACAAAGTTATTTATACAGTACTATTGGAATGAAATTCTTAGTTATAAATTCTATGTAATTAATTGATTCAATTTTTGTCATTTATCTATGGCATAACATATTACATTACAGTTCGAAGTTTAAGTACAATTGAAAGGCGCTGGACAGAGCAGCCAAGGCCAATATGACGGCTATGTATCGTATCAGCTGTTATACTTGCATCATGGTTCCATAAAAGCAAACAATGTTTTTTTTTTAGTTATACATGCACGTTCGCAATCAAATTCGTTCCCCGCATTTATCAAGCGAAAGTACATGGGCTTTCTTTAATTAAAAACTATAGCGAAAGTAATGTTTTGGTCTATTGCATTGTTACTGTTTTATCAATATGGAATATTAACAAAAATTGTATACTGTTGTATAAAAACCTTGGTCCATAAAAATTCAATTACCGTTACATTAATATCGTATGAACGAATGTACTTTCAGTGCTCATTATAAACTTCCAATTGCGTTCACACATCCGCTTTTGATGGAAGATAGTGTAACAACTTTGATGCGTTTCTCAAACGTAACGGTTGCCGTCCCATTATAAACTTTGAACCAAAACGCAAAATTTAAATGAATATGGTTAAAAAAGTGCAATTTGAAATCCATCATTGTTTGTACTTCATTATTAAATAGAAGGTTGTGACAGATATCCACAAGTATATTCGTAATTTAATTTTACAAAATTATATATTTTTTTTAAATTGATATAATGACTTTCATGACTTTAGTGTAACATGATGTAATTATGATCTTCCACTAATAAAATAATAATATTCTCTATACACTAACGATCTGTGACATGTGATAACGATAAGATTGTCAATAGATCTAAACATTGGGTCAGATACAATTGATATCTACATACATTATTTAAAACCTCTAACTTATGTCAGTCATCAAAACAAGCAGTGTAGATTTTCGTAAACTTAATCTTTATGATAATTTTATGGATATAAATATCAAAAGAACGTTATTAAACAATGTTAACACCTGTTTGTATAAGAATTTCGTGTATGGTTGTATATTTTACAAAAGATAATCTGTTTTTATTAATCTGTCTTTTCATAAGAAATAATGTTTGGTAACTACTAAACTTTAGTACAAATCGTGTCAGTATTCATCATCATCCTTATTTTACTAGCGAGATCAAAATACTAGAGAACGAATGTATATGTATGTGCATGCTTGTGGTTGTGTATTTTAGCAATTATAAAATGTTTTTATATTATATTTTGTACTTTATTATTAACTGAATACTTAAGTGATGTTAAAACGTATTTCTATCAATACATCCAGAATATAAAACGCCGTACAAGTTCACCAAGTCAATGAACTGTTGCGTCATTGTTGAGTTGTTAATTGTACGTCACTTCCATACGCTTTAAGTCCAGATTACTTACACAATAATACATATATAGGTGTAGATCCGGTCGCATGAGCGTGACCCACAAACCCCGTGCAACGTTCCAGCTGACCGACACTGCTATCGCTCTTCGTTATAATTGCATTCAACGAACCCAAACATCGGAGATTGAAAATTGAGCTCTCTTTTAATTAACAGGCGACCTTGTGCCGTACTTTGTCAAATATTTTAAACTGAAACTTTCCTGGTTAATTAAAGTATTTAAATAACATTATTTATTCGCGAGAAGACCGGCTGGTTTGAAATATCGATAAATTATATAAATACATATATACCATATATTATAATAACATACAGTTTCTATACAATATCGATAAATATTTCCTGGCAAGGTGGTAGCTTGGCCTTCTACCAATCGCTACCGACATTCAAAAAAATATTAAAGTAACACTTCCTCTTAGACTAGACTTATCTTAGAACTTGACGACAATATATGTACACATATTGAAAATCTATCTTTGTATGTTATAATATATATATATATATATATATATATATATATATATATATATATTTATATAAGTCTTTCCTGGTAGGGTGGTAACTAGCCACGACCGAAGCCTTCCGCTAGTCCAGACTCAGACAAATTAGAAAATACAATTTCCTAAATTCTTCCTACCGGGGATCGAACCCGAAACCTCTGCTAGCAAAGCGAGTACTCACACCAATGCGCCAGCAAGGCTGTCAAAGTGCGTATGGTTATTTTATTACCTACCTCCTATGTTACTTTGAGCTTTTTTTTAAACTCTGTTGTCTGGAAGAAATCACTATTTAGCGATAGGACCGCCTATTGTACTTTTATTCCTGTTATATTTAAGTTTATTCCACTGTATATTATTATTGTAGACGTGCAATAAAGCGTATAAATAAAATAAACAATCCAGTTTTAGACAAATTAGAAAATGTAAATCCTAAATTTACCCTGACTAGAATATAACTCAGTACCTCTACCAACGAAGCGAGTAATAGCACCATTTTATTGGAAATACCTGTCTCTTCATCGTTCTCCTTCTTTAAGAATAATACTTTTAAAAAGTGTATGAATCGAGGCTTAAATTTTAATTAGAAATACTAAGTATACGAATGTATGTATGTGTGTGTGTAGGTGTATTAGTAAATTTGAGTGTGTGCGTCTGTTTACGGGTTTTATATGTACTTTTTCATTTAAGAACTGGCTTTTCGCATTAGTATATGAAATAATTAACAGTTTAGTATAGAGACTCAATTTAACAGAGTTTCATTACTGAGTTGTATGATGATGGCTTATTTTGCCATGGAAGCGTATCCGACGAACTCGGCCTGAATTGCAACGAATGACACTCTCGAATTACCCGCGTAGTCAACTGCATTGAGTGCATTGAACGCTGTATAGAACGGTCACGTAGGCTTATATTTTGATGCGTTAACATTTACAAATAATGATTTGGTAATCAGGTTTAATTTGTGTATATAAATCATCAAAATATTCTAGTAGCATTTTTGTCATTGGTCAGGTCAGCCCGTTGGTAATAAAATTACAGCCGGCTCTCTACCTACTTCCTCTTTTGACAATTTTGAACAAAAAATTTAAGATTTAACAATAAATGGATTGAACCTATATATTGTATACGAATCTCGACTTAATTTAAAGTGTTTTTATCATTGAAGTATTCCTTAACTTTATTATTAACTTTACTTATAAGAGTGCACTTTACATATTGCTTGAAAAATAAATCCAAGATTTGTGTGCCCTATTATATGTATATACGTATGCCCAGCTTAGCAAATAACTCCTGGGCTTTTTAGTCAAATTGTATTATAATTGCTATTTCGCTTTTCTTATTATGCAAGTATAATAATTTTTCGAATATATTGTGCGACTAAAATTTATTTCGTAATACCACTTACTACTCTGAGTAGGCTCAAATCAAACTATTACTTTTTTAAACATCAATGTTAAAGATACTGTATATATATATGTAACAGATATATTGTTTAGTCTTGTTGATTCAAAAAACAGTGTGGTAACCACAGAAATGTAATTAGTTCCTGTCAGTGGCACTGCCAATGTGTTCCCGTTTATAGAAGCTTTCATATTTTGTTAGTCCTAAACAATGCCACTACTATATATAGGTATTTTATAATGTAATTCTGTCCCGGCCAGCCAAATTACCAGCTTCGGTCAGTGGCTAACTAAGAAGGAGACATCAACTTCAAAACTATGGCCTAACTATCTAATATATTTATAGGCAATATAAACCTATGATAACACGAAAATACCCTAACCATAATTTTAACTATCATACCTACAGTCATATGAAGAAATGTGATATGATAAAGATTTGGGTCGAGATTGAAGATGACAAACAAACAAACATATATGTGAGTTATCGAAGTTAACCTATATACAGTCAACTTCAAGTATATGCAAAAAGGAATGTAAATTTAGTACTAGGCTTGAACGTAAACAGAAACAGAGAATTATCAATTAGTGAAGAAACAGAGAAAGCAGAGAAGATTCTATTTTACATTTTTCTTTTGTTAAAAACGCCAAATGAAGCTTTAGTTTAATTTTCTAATAACTCTCTTACATTATTAAGTTTTTTGAATTGTATCACTACTTTTAAGAACATAAATCTTGTTTATTGTGGTGTTCAATAAAATGTACATCAGTCATTTTTATATCCAAAGTATATGTACATGACATATACTTATGTATTGTGAATTCTGAATGAACAATTTATCTATAGGGAAATATAGTGTATAGGGAAATTTCAGTTTTATAATTCCATTATATAATATTGTAAATTTTTGGTATACAATAAAGAGTAATCTATCCATCTATCTAATATAAAACTGAATTGACAGACTGATTACTGACTAGAACATTCAATATTTCTAGACATTATGATGGCATTTAATGTTTATAAATTTTGTTATAAAATTCATTGTATATTTTTTTGTTTTCATTTTATAAGGAAAAGATATATTTAAATTTAGCTGCAATAAGTTTATTAGTAAACAATGTTTTATGCCAAAAGACATGACTATGATGCGGAATTAATGAATAACTAGCTACTTAACTATCACAAACTGATAGTAAATTTTGTGTAATGTCGTCGTGATGTCAATCAAATAGCAAACATTATTCACGACAACAGAGCATTCCTTCGTGAAGATGTTAAGATTATGTAAATCGAAATATAACTTACTCACGGACCTATAGGTCCTAATTCCATAAAATTTGTCATAGTTATTCCTATCGCAACGCAAACGCTCAATAAGCACGGATTTTCCCATATTCCCACAGGATCGATCGATATAAACAAGTGAAAAACTATTCGCCTGATTGACTTGAAATTCGGCATACGAATCCTTTTCGCGACGTAGACGCTCATTTAAAACGATTCATTATATTCCTTAATTGAACGATGTGGAACTAAAACCCCATTAAAGGCGCACGTGTAAAATGTAGTCGCCAGAAATAAATCAATACAATTTTATCAACGCCGGCGAGGTTTATGCGTGACTGGAAAATAATTGCTTTTAACCTAAAAAATGTTTCAAACATTTACTAAGCCTTGTATGATGCAATGCTATAATGCGTCTAGTTATTTGTTTAATATTTAAAACATTTAACATTTATCTTGATATATTAGTGATGGCAAAATTGTAACCCTTATTCTTGAAATTAAGTTAATGACAACAGCAAAAACTATATAGTTAATATGTGATTTCGACTAAATAAACAAATTGCCGAAACTATATTTTTTGAAGATATATGTGAATCATATACGGAGCAAAGTTTTGTAATTACATCTATAAAAAAATTGAGGCTAAGGTATACTATTCGCTAAACAAGGAATCCTGAATAAATAGGATCGACATAGTGAGATAAAACATGCCATTTAAAATGAAAGATTGACTATTTTCATTCCTAAAACTATATATATTCGGTTTGGGTTTGGAGACCACATTATCTTAATTACCAGTAGTTATTTTATTTATCAAAACAGCACACATTTATTTTCTTGAAGGGAAAGTAAGTGGAGTAAATAAAATATAAAAGAATGAGTCAATATACAACAATTCCAATTCAATTGTTCATTCAAATAGGCTCTTTGGAATCGTCAAAATAGATTTTTACATACGAGTATATTATATTTAATGTAAGACTGATAAGATGTTAAAGAACGACTTGCAATCTATATTTACGAAATTTCCTTCGCGCTTTGTTTTGAGAAGAGCCCACAATAACTCAGTGTGTCTTTTTTTCTCATCGTCATTATATAATAATAATAAACATTATAATCTCTTAAAAACAATTGTCAACGACAGGTTGCACGGAAAAAGTCTTGAGATTTTATGTTTGCACCCCTTAAAATGAATATATATTTTTTTAAATGATGAGATAATACAATAAAATAAATATTTTTCATTTATTCTATTTCAATTAGTGCAATTCTTTCACTCGCACGCTTCTTAGCTTATAAGATACTCGTATAATGTTCTAACAATAATATTATTACAACCTTAGTAAATGTAAAACTTACATTTCTTTCTTACTACTATTGTTGATGTTGTGTATATAAAAAAATATATATACTCACATTTCGACATCGCGCCGGCTGGATATAATGTTAATCAGCGAACTGGAACAAATCATATTGTTAATTTGACGGTTAATTTATTTATTTACGATAAGTAACAAGTTTTAATGGAGTCCATTTATCTGAGTGCCGTTATAATGACACGCCAATATATTGAACTGTTCGTAGCGTGAAAATCACAACAGCGAATACATTAATATTAACATTATATAGATTTTATATTGCTCGTGAAATAAGCCAATGGTGTAATATAAAAAATGGGGTGTGACTATGTTATGGATACGGCCGTGTCATACGTGAATACATCTCGTAACGGATAATAGATTCTATATAAAATATTATAGCAATGTGTTGCAGTTCTTACATAACGAAATAATTATTTGATCCTTTAGCTATCCTGTGGGGTAATTGAATTTCGGATAGAGATGATAGATATGCTGTTACACCACCAAATTGTTTCACCCGATTTTATCATTCATTTTTTTGAGTTGCCTCACTATGAATACGAATTTAGCCGCATTCACGTCAAAAATTAAAATCCATTTCCATCCAGCACGATTTTCTTAAGCTCATTACATGCTGCAACCTTTCGTAAATACAATAATTAACTATATTGCATCGTTGTTCATTCATTAATATTTGAATGAAAAAACGGTACATCAGGTGTGTTACACTAGAGATGAAAAAAAATTATTTGACTTGAATGTAAGAATAAAAAAGTATGTTATTAAAAAATTAATCTGTGAACAAGAAATATAAAGGGAGTGTGATAGCTAATAGTAGGAATTTATGAAACGAAAACTCGTATTTATAGGAAATGTCAGTTACGTATATTAATACAATATAGATTATGAATGGTATGCTTTAAATTACGCATATATATATTGAAATACTATCCATACGCTTCCATCTGCATCCGTAGGTACCTTGTTAAACAAGCCTACGTTATCTTTATCTACGTGTTTGCGTCTGGGTGTGAAAACAACAGAGCCCCATCGTTGTAAATGTGGTGAGTGGGTGAATCAACTCGATCACCACGGTTTGTCTTGTCATCGTAGCGCTGGTCGTCTCCCGAGACACGGTGGCATCAACGACATCATCAGAAGGACTCTTGTCACCATTAACGTGCCGGCTATTCTCGAGCCGAATGAAATTGCACGTGATGATGGTAAGAGACATGATGGTATGTCATTGATGCCTTGGAAAAAACGAACGTTGTTGGTGTGTCATGCTACATGTGTTGATAAGCTTGCAGCATCTCACGTTGACGCTACCTCCAAATCAGCGGGAGCGGCGGTATCACTAGCTGACAACGCCAAGAGGCGCAAAAATGAGAGCCTTGTCTTAGAACACATTTTTTTGCCTTTTGGCGTGGAGACATTGGGACCGTGGGGTCCTGAGGCTAAAAGCTTTTTTAAAGAAATTTCATCTCACTTAGTTGATGTCACCCTTGACCCAAAGGCCGTGTGGTACTTCAGACAGCGTATAAGTATCGCTGTCCAAAGAGGTAACGCTGCCAGCCTTATGGGCACCCATCAATTTGCTTTTGATGGCCCATTTTAATTACTTTTATTTTGTCTGTATTAATGTTAAGGTTTGATATAATATTATCATGGTTAATTGTATATTAACATTATTATATTTATACAACTACGAGTATACATACTTGAAAAATTGTTGTATTTACATATTGGCACTAAATAAGAAATACCATATATTTTATATATGGTATATCTGTTATGCCCTGTCCACTATTTACAAAAAAATACATACTATTGTTGGAATCTAGTTTCTTCATGACCTCAGTCATACTTTTTTAACTGAATATATCAATTGTTTTGCAACATAGCATTATCGCATAAAGCAACAAGACACGAAACTAAAGTGACGGATTTGTAAGTAGACTAAATGAATTTAGTTCATAAACTATATGAATACTCGAGATTTATTGACAAAAGCGATAAAACAATCTACCCAATTTATAAACGTTTAAAAAGAAGTACTTTGATAGTATATGTACTTTTTTCTGGTTTTAATTTTTAAAACCCTAGGTTCATTTGTTCAGGGCAACTTTCGGAAATTGTAATTCATCTAGATGAATGACTTCGGTCGTGGCTAGTAACTACCCTGCTAACGAAGACTTACGTTCAAACAAAATAATTGCATTACAAATGCATATGGATGAATGGGAATCACTAAGGTCTGTTTAATGTAACTGGTTTTATAGTTTATTTGCCCACTTGAAAATGAAATTCAGATCAAACCAAATCATGTTTCCCATTCAAGTACTGATGAATAGTCAAATCTTGTCATTTTGATGTATCCTTTTCAATTTAAGACTATGACATAAGAGAACATTTAATCGTGCCATAATCTGAAAGAATTTGTGGGTTCTTTCCAGTCGGGTATCCTATTTTTGCCATTGGACATGGAAATTTTGTTTTATCTTTATTAAGTCATTACAGTCCTTGCAATTGCAGGTGTTTTTTATCGTCTAAGTAACAAGCTTTCCAATTATAATTTAGATTAGCTTTCTTTTAGTTAAAGTTTTCATATTAATAAGTGACATATCTAACTCATTATCTGGGAATTTATAATAGAAACTTTAACTATCAACTATGATATTACAATATAATTATAAGATTGCATTTAAAACCATAGTATTAATTATAATACTAAATTTTCAGATATTACTAGGGTGTATAACAATTTTTTTGTTAAAATTAATGTTTATGTATTTTGATTAATGTAAAGAGGGAAGTAAAATAATCTGCATTTCTGCATAATGCACAATTGCACATTGTTATACAATATAAAATGGTGCATCTGATTAATTCACGGACACATAAATAATGAATAATTTAACAAAACTAATTATGAAGCACTTGTAATAAGATCATGGACGATTAAAAAATTTACACACAATACATACATAAATACAACGTTGACGTCCGTTTACAGCTCAGGTCGCGTACAAAAAAATATTGATTATCAATGACCAGGTGGTCATATGTATGACAATACAACTTTTATAATATTGATGGACTTTTAATAGCGATCCCAGTCATTAAATGTAACAATAATCCATTATAACTAATGAATTTCGGACAGGAGTGTTTAGTGCTGACCTCCATCAACGTAGAAAATTTGCATATCTTTAAATCGGGTAATGAAACCGGTTTGGAAACTAGAAATTTTTAACCGGTTCAGTTAGTATAGATTGTGGTGGGAAAGAACCGCTTTCGAAACGGATGTTGATTCATAGACGCGGGGTCATAGTCTCCAGAATTTAAGAAAATATGGACTTTTATAAAATTCTGACAGGTTAGCGTTTGACTGTGATGTTACCGGATGGTAAGAGACGTTACAATATAAAATGAAAACGCATTGTACTAGTAAGAGGTAATTTAACTCTTGTTGTTTCTACACAGCATCGAACGCAATGTTTATGCTTAGCGACACGTGTTTTCATGTAGCCACACTGGAAGCCTCACAACAGTCTAGACTCAGAGAAATAGATAACATAATTTTCTAAATTTGTCCTACTGGGAATGAATGGGAATGGGAATGAATTCATACCATTGCGCTAACTAAGCCTTCACCAATAAGTACAGCTGTTTTGATATGGGAAATATCGAGTTAACTTACGAGATCTTACAAAAAAGCCTTCAAAAAACCTCCCAAGAATTCTGGTTCCGAACGGTTGCAAAGTTCTCTGTCGCATTTAATTAATCGTTCATAATAAACGTACTACGCTTTGGTACGACAAATATCGAATTAACTTAAAGATATTAAAAAGAAAGCACTCATAAACCGATAAAATAACTTTCCTTTCCTAGACCGATTAGCGACGGATCAAAGTTCTCTGTCGCATTCAATTAATCGTCGGTTATCGCCATTACTTCAGCTATATAACATATTTGAAATGTATCTAAAAAAAAAGTATGTCCAAATTATATGTATGGATAAATGTTTGTGAATGATTATTATGTATATTTTTTTCAAATTAAACTTCTTTAGGCACATGAGGGTAATTTTTTTGTGAAACACGTGATCAGCGTCACGAAGATGTGCAGCATTTTTTATACTTGTCGGAGTGTAAGAGTCTGTGGATCGCTGGTCCGTGTGTAATAGTCTGTGGAACGCTGGCGCCATCTTTGTGTCGGCGTGGGGGCAGAGTCAATAAGTGGCGGTCCGGCCCGTCTCTCGGGAGTCTTCGAGTGGCGGTCGGCCGGAGAGGTCGACTATTGAAACAGTCGCGTTCCTAGCTATTAGTGTTAATGAGTTTGTGTAAATTGATATCGGGAACATTAAGTGATTGAACATTATAAACCGAGTTAATTAATAAAGTGTTTGATTGCACCAACATTACCCACGAACGCCCACAGAATAAGAAATGAAATAATGGATCCAATTAATAACGATGTCTGCGGAGAACCCTACGCCCCTGTGTTTTATGTTTCTCCTTTTCTCTCCGATTCTCCGACATACTAATGTGTTTGAAATTTGACAGTTTTAATATTTACTTAGTCATTTAATATACTAATTTTCATAAAATATAATGTCAAAATCTTTCATAAATTCCCTTTTCTAAATCAAAAACAAAATTTATTTAATGATTTCCAATATTGACAAAAAACACGTGACAATTTTATTTACAATTCGTCATTTGAGATTTCAATAAATTACTTGTAATAAATTTCGACACTTTAAATATTTTAATGACAATTAAATGCCTAACATATCTTCCCTTTTAGTCTAGGAAGTTTTAGATTTGTATAAATATAAACAAGACTTAAATATCAGTTTACCAAAGAAGTTTCACTTCTGACATGCGTACTTTGTACGCACGCACTTTTGAATTTTTTAATAGCTATAAATTTTCTTGATATTGTTCTTATAATTTTGCACTTACCCTATGAGGTTATCATAAGTTTCAAAAATTTAAAGGCTGTCTGCTAGAGATTGCTACAAACGCTAAGGCCAACTTTGTACACTTTTTTCTGCTGACCTTTAAGTAATACATTATACAAAAACAATTAAAAATGACTGCACTGAATTTTACAAAGAATTACCAATAATTTTAATGACAACTGTACACTTCTATTACAAATTCCTTTAAGACGTTCTGTCTAGAACGTCTTCTCTGTCACTCGGAAGTTTAATACTTTATATTAAAGAAATTGTTGTCGGTTCGTCTCAGAAGGGTGCGATGGAATTTTTGTAACATTGGAGTCGTATTTCACAAATTTCATCTAGCTAGTTTATAATATAAAAACTATATTTGATGATTCAAATGTATTGCAAAAGCTTTCTTACATAAAGATTTATCTTGAATTTGAATACATAAGCTCATTTTTAAACACAGCATCAATCTCTAAAGATTTCAGGGTATATACTAAGTGATTACAGAGATTTTCATCTGAACAAAAAAACCTACTTGGAACAAAGCGAGAACAAATGGTAACACCGTGTACAAACTTGAATGCAATCCGTTCACGTACTTAAACGAGTTTTGAGCGTTTTAGGTTAAGTTCTCAGTTTAAATGTGTATTTCTAAGCAATTTTTACAAAATATAGAGAATCAAAATATATTTTACAACAACAATTACTTACTGGTCTTGTTGCATTGTTGACAACGGGTAACATATTGAAACAGAATACAGGAAAACCGGTTTTAATTTATACTTAGGTAAGTGTCTATTCGTTGGCCATTTTGACTTTTCTTCTTTGACATTTGAATTTCTTCTAAATCAACGCTTTATGACATACAATTGGTTAAACGCAATAAAAACTTATTACTATGAAACATATTTTATTGAAGTAAATCTACTTTAGGCGCATCACAAAGATGTGCAGCGTATTTTATGCTCATTCGTTTGAAGATAGGTAGTTTTAATATTTACAAATAACATGTGTGATTTACATTGGTATTTAATAAATGGTCATTTAATAATTTCATATTCTATTTTTCATAAAAAAATAAAATTCTCAATTTTCAATTCAAAAACAAAATTCAACTAATCATTTCTAAGGACAAAAAACGCGTGGCATTTTTATTTCAATAAATTGTTTGTACTAATTTTCACCACTTTAACGACAATCAAATTTCAAACCTATCTTCCTTGTTCCCTCTCTCTAAGTCTTGGAAATCTAAAGTTTTAGGTTTGTGTAAATATGTGTATTTTGTACGCAGGCAATTTTAATTCTTTTTTTATTAAATTATATTAAAAATGAAAAAGGGAACTATATTTACACAGCATTAAGTCATACGGTATTCTAATGTGGGGTAATATTGCTGATTTAGACGCAATATTTGTACTGCAGAAAAGGGCTGTCCGTGCCATCTACAATAGGGGCCCAAGCGCTCTCGCTAAGAAATAAATTTAATAGTTGTACGTATATAAAAATATTGATACTTTCAAGAGATAAACTGATTGCATTTATTCATATAAGGTAAGAGATAAAAATAAAATTATTATGAATTCTAGTAGGGTACATCCCGTTTTAAATCCCATTGCTATACAAGCTTCTTCACTTACAGGAGAAATGTTTTTAAGAGCATAGATCCACTACGTTGCTCCACAATGGGATGGCAGGCTACACATCCCAGAATTGCTCCAGGGATATGCAAATCATCATCACGTCACGATGGACGTCCACTGCTGGACATAGGTCTCCTCCAAGGATTTCCACAATACACGATCTTGTGCGGTTTGTAACCATCGGCTTCGGCGACCCTTTTCAGGTCATCTGTCCATCTGGTGGGGCGTCTACCAACGCTGCGCTTACCTGTACCTGGTCGCCACTCCACTACCTTGGGACCCCAACGTCCATCGGTTCGCCTAGCAAATATCTTCACAATATTTTCCTTCATTAAAAAGAACAAGAATGACTTTTAAACAACAATTAAGCACATAGGTTTTACGAAGATATGTAACTGATACAAATCCAAGCTTCAAACCTGTGACTATCTATCTATCCATTGGGCCCTAACGGCTCTGGAATCAATACATAATTTTTCTTTTAAATAGATTTTAATCGATCTAAGCACTCATAAAAGAAATTGAATCATCGAAATCGGTTGGTGCGATATTGAGCTGTTCGTTCATTTGCCGAGCACATACGTAATGCAAATTGAACTTATACGGTTTTCTAATGGATGCCATTCGCAGAACTGGACCCCATTGAAATGGGACCACACGAGAGGTGTTAGCTTTCAATCATCAAAATCGGTTCACCCAGTCCAATAACGACTTTACTGATCTTTAGCAGAAAGGTGTTTAGGTGTTTTACGTATAAGTTTGCTGCATTGATAAAAATATTATTGTTTTTTATACACAAAAACATTTATTTACTATTGAAACGTTAATAGTTCGGCTCACTAATAAAATGACGTTTATAGTTTTTAGTCTATAAATCGTTATTGTATAAGGAAAGTAGCAGGCCTTTAAGGTCCCACTGCTGGGCACAGCCTTCCTCAATCATACAATAGAGGGGTTTTAAAGCTAGACCCACCACGCTGCTACACTGTGGATTGGCAGGCATAGTACACAAGTGCACTCTCTATTCCTTCATTCTCATAATCCGATGTGACGGGAATCCGACACAACTGGAGAGAGATCAGGCGCAGGACCGACAGCTTAACGTGCTCTTCGAGGCACCGGAGTGGAGAACCCACCGCCAACTTCCCAACTTCGGGCCAAATATTGAAAAATCTTAATAGTAAACGAAAATCGATTTTGAATTGGCCCGACCCGGGACTCGAACCCAGAACCTCATGTCTGTAGTCGAACATACTAACCACTAGACCAATGAGGCAGTCAATTTATTTACTCTATAACATTTAACAGTGAATATGTACATATTAGTAGAAAAATCGGAGTAATATCCGTGGAAGGATATTATTATTATATTGTAGTTTCTGAGAATTGTTTTGCAAAAAAGCTTAATCAATTTTGTGTCCTAGGACTCGAATCCGGGATGCCATGTCTTGCATTCAAACGAATTAGACTAAACAAGTAATTCTTAAACTTGAATAAACAATATATGAGAAATTCCTAAATAGATAACATTAAAATTGAAAATATTACTCGCATTAATATAATTAGGCAACCAAAAAAGTTCGTGCGGTTTTCATCTATTGCTTACTTATGTGAATTGTATATGGCAAGCAAAATAAAGTAATGGGGTAATTTTTTACATAAAACTGTAAAAGTTTTACTAAAGTATGGTCGTGTCAAATGCAATAATTCGGGCTTGTTTACTTTCAAAACTCTTACAGTTTTATTTAAAGAAAACAAACTTATTTAACACATTTAAAGAATTTAATGATAACCTCTTAATATCAGCTTTTAAATGTGCAAAAAGTTACCCCACAACTTTATTTTGCTACATGTGAAAACCGCACCAACTTTTTTGATTCCCAATAAAATAAAGGTTAAAGGTCAAAAAAATAAGAAAATACTTACTTCTACACTTCTTACAAAAGCATAAGATAGAAACAACGATGGATTCCATAAAAAAAGTTAATGGAATATGACCAAATGTTGTGAAACAAAACATAATATCACTGAATTTATAAATTTAACATTAAAGTGGTATTCACCGTTTCAAATTTCAATAAGAAACAAGAAAATCTGTTTTAATATGTTACGAATAACAAATATCAACCGCCTTAATGTAGACAATGCAAGTTATGGAAAATAAATTTTGTTACATACTTAAATTGCACTGTTGAATGTTTGTATGCTCATAGAAATGCTTATGTAATAAAATATCAACTTACTAGATTTTTAATAAGTCCGTTGTATCACATATCACTAAATGCGTAATATATACATGAAGATTATATAACTTATGTACGCTACACAGTGGTATAAAAGATTATTAAAGCTTTAGGTATCCGTGGGGAGTTCATTATTTGTACACAGGAGGTGGTATTTCAATTATTCTTTGATCACATGAATTAGTATTTGCCACCTTCCGGTTGCTGTGGCGTGACTATGGGCCTTCGTTTCCCATAAAACATGCCACGGGCTTTTCACCCTCAAAAATTACGTTTACGCATGCGTAATTTTTTAAGGTTATGTTTCATCCCTCTTATATTTCAGTGAACAAAAAGAGTAGGACACAATGAGGGTGACCTGCGCAGTGCTATTGATGGACATAGTGGGGGTGACTTCTGTAGTTGACCCCTATGGCTGTACAGAAATAACTGCAAGCTAACCAATGCATTAAAGAGGCTTGTCAAAATTTATTGACTACCTACACAACTAGTTATAAATATATCCTAAAAACTGTTTTAAACTTTTTAAATTCCTTGTATTGTCATATAGTTCTAAGAAAGATGTAATTTCGTAACATATCCAAGAGTTTAATAAAATAATTACAAATACATTTTGTTAAGAAATCTGTCTCTTTTTTACATTCTCAAGGCATATCCAAATTATATTCTAATCTGGTAAAAAGATCTCTATTAAGTTAAAGCATTTTGCCTATTGTTCTCAACATAGACATTGAACACATTGAATTAAATAAACGGAGGGGAAATTTAATTTTATTAATATATAATCTTCGTCTATTTAAAAGTTTACAATATGAATTAAAATGAGAATACATAGTCCAAATAAAACTTCCATTTAATTAAAATAAATAGGCGACTAAAACCATTAATAAGATCACACTATATATTAAATAATTCATAAAAATATCGTTTGTAACAACATATTCCCTAAATTTTGTTCAAATAAAAGATGCAATTTAATATTTGTCACTATTTAAAGGTTGTAGGCACTCAATCTTTGTTGTATATTAAAATAATAGATATTATATATTTAATTACATCTACTAAAAATCTACAACGTTTTCTTTAAAATTTTCCCGACTTTTAATCGGCATATCTCCTTTCGCGACGTCAACGTATACAAAGAACGGATTATCCCATATTCACACTGCTTTGGGGACAACGCGAATATCACTAGTATGTATTTAAGAAAAAACGATCACCTACTCAACGAATATTCAGTAAAGTGACTTCTATCTTTTAATAAAAGTAGATTTACCCATATTCCTTTCTAATCCACTGATGATACAGGCTGGACACAGCTAGTTTTATGTAAAATTTAGAAACATTTGAGCTTTTATTATAACGCCATCTATTATATACCGGTGCAAGCGCTTGGACCTGGAGGATCTGACGACTTGTAATGCGGCGGATCAGGTTGTGGACCAACTCGAGTACGCAACGCCTTAGTCAGATGCCAGCACCTTCCATAAAGCGGTCTTTGTCGTAAGGCACTATCTTTTAGGCGCCATCCATACTCAAAACCACTACAATCAGCGAAATAATACTTCTTCTCCGGAGCTATTTTACTGCGCTTCACTAAATATTGCTCCCTTCCAAACTCCGGTTTAGGCTTGTATATAACCTTTGTTAATTCAGGATCTACTGGACGCATTATCGGTTCAATTGATAAATCGTCTTCAGCTTTTTCTAGTCTTGGATCCTCTTTTGGATCTCCAAGACCTACGTCGACTAAAGAATGACCATGTCGGAGATTTTTCACTCCAGGTATAAAGGTACCGTCGCGAATTGGAGTTTTACGTCTGTTGTAACCAGCTACAACGTGATCCCGGGTTATAGTTGGTAATCCTCCTACCATGTTGTGTGCTATGACGTCAGTTTCGAAATAATTTGTAGGTTCACGTGTAAGCGTAGCTGCTTGTTGTATTTGTTCCCAATTCTTGTGGATCCAGTTGAGCCGTAACCGGTTTTCTTTTTCATAGTTCTCGATCAAGAATATTATGATCGCTGGGTTAGTTATATCAACTAAAGGCATCTTAGTAATGTAAATATAGAAGTATTAAAAAAACTTACTCTTTTGCAATGTATCTCATCGACTTTAAAACTTCAAAGCTATAAAATTATATGTCACTCCACTGTCTAACGCCAACTGGCCAATTACAAAATAATGTCGAGATAAAAATATCGGATGCCGCGAACCGAAGTGACTGGTCAATCTTGTTTGTACTCCAGTGTTCTGTAATTCTGAATTTCTTTTAGTAAAGTATACAGTTTATTGCATTGTGATTCCACTTACCGTCTGTCAATAAAAATACACTGCCGAGAGTGCATGTAGTTAAATATAAACCTAATGCAAAAAAAAAATCTATAATATAACAACCATATTTCGTCCGATTATATACATCTTTATATACGTACATAATTCTACTGTACGTGTGTAAATTAACTCCTAAATGGCTGGATCGCTTTTTATGAAATGTGCCTGTTTTTATTGAAATATTGTTTACATGTGTTAATCGTAGTGATAAACGTCAAAATTTAGTAACAGCTGTTTATTATTTAATATTTATATATAAATGTATACAACTGTAAATGTAAGAACGGATAAAATTATACTAGTTCGTAGTGTTAATTTACGTGTTTAAATTATGCATTGCTTTTAATAGATAAAAGAGAAATTTAAAATAAAGCCTGTTTTGTCACAATATTAGACAATTTCTTTGAAGAAAATCAAGATTCAAGCATTTTATTCGTCTTGAAATACTAAAAAGGACGCTTAACCCTTTCGATGCGCGCCATTTTTTCAACAATCGGTGCTGCCATAAGCAATACAAAATAATTTGTGTAAAATAAAGAAATATTCGTCATATTTTATTTTATTAGTATTTTCTAGGCATGTAAGCGTGATAGGCATGATAGAATATATAATAATAGCCGATGTTAACACAAATTTGCAACTCATTTCAACATGTTGCCATATATACCAACAAGCATATCATAGACTGTTGTTCAGAGAAGTCACGGGTTCGAATCCGAAGCAAAGAACTTACAAGCTCTATTGTTAATTTTCAATCCATCGCTGCGTTTTTCTGTGCAGAAAAACATTATGAGAAAACCTGTATATCTCGGAAGTACTATTGGGATCTATATGGCCGTATTGGAGTTGTGTGGAGGGTTCATGCTCTGAAAACCCTCACTCCTAAAAGCGCTCCTCGCTTTTATGTGCCTAGCAATAGTTCGTCGCTTCAACCGATGGACGTCCACTGCTGGACATAGGTCTCACGTAATGACGTCCACAAGGCCCGGTCTTGTGCCGCCNACCCGGGGTCGCTTACCCGCATGCTTAGTTAGTAACCGGACAGATTATCTGACTAAACACCCTCTGAGAATCAAGCAAGCAATAGTTAGTAGGATACTACTTACCTTATATTACATATCAAAGAATAATAAGTGCTTGAGCCCCGTTTCGTCTATTTCAAACCCACCCGTAAATAAAATTCATATTTATCATTGGCAGTATATGGGTGAGACTACTAATGGACTAGAAGTCCATGAAAAAATTAACCAGTGCAATGAATCAATAACGTTTATAAGCTGTTACTATATCATAAAATAACTTTTGAGTGCTATGCCGTCATTTCTAAGCGGTATACGAGTAAACAACATGTTTGAAGTTACACTTCTTTTGGCGCGTTAGCGAAAAATTATGAGAATAAATTTTTACGACCCGCGCGCACTCCGTCACCAATAACCGACACCCTGAAGTGAGCTATTGTAAACATTTTAGTTTTTTTTAATATTTTATATTTATTATATAATACCTTAATTATTTCATTACATAACTTGTTTGAAAATATTTTTATTTTGTTACGCCAAAGAAGTATAACTTCTAATGCGTGTACATACTACACACACTTTTTTAACATAATATTTTAATTTTATTATTGATATGTATAATGTACGGCTTTAAGGTACAACTTAATATTTAATAACATTATATCAAAAAATAAGTTGCCGTACATAAATTTATGATCTTACAGCAGTAATGAATTCGTATATCCTGAAATGTATATAATCATTCTAAAGCCTTCTAAAGTGTTTATCTATCTGTCTATTAAGTTATTCATGTTGGTTAATTTCACTGGTTAATTTTTACCATGGGCTTGTAGCCTACAAGTCAGAATTATTACGAACTTCAGATAGGAAAAAGTCTTAGTCTCAATAAAAGTCAGAATATATTTCAAAATTGGTTTATTCATAAATAAATAACATTTTTGTTTGGAACAAAACAACCTCCACATTTATTCACACACCATACAGTTACTCGTCACAATGAATTACAATTATTAATTTTCTAATTACATTCTAATAATACTTACAGCAATCTTAACATTTACGTTGTACATATTTCATTACCACAATTAATTTGAGATTTTTTATTATTATTCCATATGAAAATATCTAATATTTATAGAGAGAATTATATTAATTAGAAAATATTTTTTTTATCTATATCCGCTATGGAACAATATTAATTGGTCAAAAGTTGTACTGAGTCAGTAAACAATCGGCTATAATTTATTTATAACGCACAGGAGTGCTGTACCCGATATAGTTGTCTAAAATTAAATCGGACAGATCTAAAATTTCATGCTAAGACAAGGATAGTTAATTTTAGAGCTATCGAATTTAACCGCGGCCTCACATGCCGCATACGCATGCCTCTTTAATTGACAAGTCGCACGTTTTATTTTCAAAATTATACGATTCTATTATAACAATGGGATTATGAGCTGAAGAAATCTTTTTTCGTACTATAAGAGGCACTTTTGACGTGATAACTTGTTATAAATCGTCTGGACGCACGTAACACATGGCTCATTGTCACGTTCCGCCTGAGCCGAGCGTGCAAGCGAGTGCGTGGAACAAACGACATAGAGGCGCAATGAGCCAACCCATAAAGTTTCTAATGCAATGAATTTACTCTGACCACCAATTTTTTTCGTATAGAAAAATTGAATCTAATTTTGTATACATTCCTCCCGGAAAGTTAGTATTCTAACAGCTAGAACATTGTATAATAAAGTCACAAACAAAATCATCAACAAGTATACAGATTATAAAAATATAGAGTTTAGTTGGTTTGTAAAAAGATGTGACCTTCAATACGTAAAAAAACTGTGTACGACAATTGAATATACATTTTTTTATTCATAAATCTTCTCTGGAATATATAGTGTTTATACCGAAATTTTTTGATATATTTTTCTACTCAAAATAATCAATTTGAAGTGCGTCTTATAGTTCAAAAAATATGGCAAAAGTATGTGTAATATATTTCATTATTATAAAGGTAAGCGCAAAATGAGTCTGCAACAGATTATTCACAAAAGAGTACTTTACTTTTATATTTTTGAATGTATTTCTTTGTATAAAATTGAGAGTCCATTAAATAATCATCAAAATTTTATGAGGATATAGAGTTATTGCGGAGTATAAATGCTAGAACTATATTTACTGTCTAGACTTAGGTAGTTTCAAAACGTTGCAGTGCTCGAGGATTTTAAAAGCAATTTAAATTAGTAGAGTTAAACGTTATATTAATTTTGATGAAATAGATATGAATTTGAGATAATATTTTATATTTTAACTTCTTTTACCTTTATATTAAAAAACCCAACTCACGGCAAAGAGAAGAAATAGAATCAAATCAGAATCGTCAAAAATTGAAACAAATAGTTGCAGCCATGAGATATATTACATTATATGTGATAGACTGTAATCTTAGGGGCAATTAACATTTACGACTATTGAATAGTAAACGTGAAAGTGACGTCACACACAAAGTGTGTAGGGAAATTTAAGCAACGCTCCCAGTGAGCGTATTTGGAACTAACATGCCATATTACGAACAGAGTTTTTCAGCTTTGTAAAAATTGGCCCGAATAAAAATCTAAAATCTTTAAACGCTTTTTCGATACGACCATATTTATCAAAAAAAGTCAAAATTGATTCTCAAAATAGGGTGTGTTTCAAACTGCTTTTTTAATATTTTCGATACAATCACTACAGACACACATCGCATCAATACAGCTTTTAAGTTATTTTTTGCATTCTAATTTTTTTTTCAGTACACCCTTCATATCAAATCTTTGACTTTAAAAAAATCCCTAAAGAGAAAAACTAGTCTGGAATTTTCAAAATGCTTTGAGTACGATCACTTTTATCAATACAGGTCATCAAGGATTGTTTAATAAAAATGTATATCTTTTTTGGCTCCCTTATTTTTTTGAGTGTGTTGTACTGCCTAGTGAAAAGAATTGAACTGGGCAGTTCAATTCTTTTTAATATTGTTAAAGGAAGCGCTTATCTTTTAACATTAAGGTGATATAGGCCATAAATATAGGCAATGGATAAAACGACACTGCTTTGTATCATTTGAATATATAATTATAGCTGTGCGAATATCATTGGAATAATTCATACATATTAGATACATTGCTCTTTTGATTGCTCGGACCATTCATATATTTGCAGGTTTTATATATTAATTTAACTCTACAAACAGACTATACATATTTGTATGGATAACAATCCCTTATCGCAATATAATGAAGGTCGTTTAGGTGTCATTTGTAATATGTCATATGTGTACAAATGAAAATATTTACAAAGTCGATTGGTTCGCTATTGCCTTGAAGAGTGCCGTCCTGTCCACTTCTACCTTTATATTAAATAGAAATTTTACATACAAAACGACGACAAAAAGACATATTTCAAACAACAGAAAAACTGGAATGAAAAGGTATAACTGTATAAAAGGAAACATTAGCGCGAGGCGGCGGTTCCTATGAAGGAAGTAACTGCGAACTGCGTTTATTTACGCTCTTTATAATAAGTACTTAACCAAAGGAATTACGTTAATTTCGTTAAATTGTTATTTATACAGAGAAAATTAAAAGGAATTGTGCGATAGGATTTTTTTTTATTGTCGTCAAACAAATAGACACACCTCAAAACATCCCCCCGCTCGAGAAATTGGACATTTAGTAACTTATTCACTAAAAACTAAACGTTACATACTAGTGCAATTTCTATAATCACAATACACGAAGCTTTGCATTTCAACGGAATCGATTAAAGAATAATTTAGTACAATACCTAACTAAATTAGAATTTTTGGTATCTTGGTCATTTATTTACTAAATGTCACGCGTGTTAGGCCCTGATATTTTAATTTACTGTGAAACGTATTATCAATATGATATCACCATAAGACAATAGGGCGCATTGCATACAACAAAAATATTTTAACAAATTTAACTCTTGACATCGATAGATGGCGTTAGTAGCAAAATTATACTCCTCATATAATTTCAGTAAAAGCTAATAGCACCATCTATTGACGTGTTTTAGTAATTAGTGTCATTAATATTCAACATTTGAAAGTTCCAATTTCATATTACGCAAAATTATTATCTTTAGCGAAACATGGACGCGCCATTTCTCCTTATAAGAGTAGTAAATGTAAATATCTTTAATGATACAATGGTAAAAAAACTAGCGAGCCACACGAAAATTTTTCATGTTACACTTATTAGGAATAGACAAATGAGGTAAGTAAATTAGCATATTTACTCTCTTATTATCCCTACAAAAAATGTATAGGTACATAATTTGTATTACAAAACACAAACAAAATGGAAACATGGACTTGAAGGTTAATCGAAATATAACGCCTTGCGTTAAGGTGAATTTCAAATTCGACTATTATCTATATTACACGAATATCACACAACTCTCAAAGCACACACAGACATACACTACCCACATTTCGGACACATAGGAATATTGAAACTAGAATAAAACTATAGTAATGTACATTTTTATACTTTCTTCCCTATAAACGCAAACTGCTGCAAAACTCTACACGCAAATTGTCAAATGCAAAATTTTTAAACAGTTAATTGGTTCTTAAAGTATTTAAAATGATATTTCTTTTTTAACATAAGTTATAGCTTTGATAGAATATAATACAATAGGATCAACTCTGACGCGTCTCTGTAAACTAAAATTTGCTATTTTTAGACAATTAACACGTTTAACCTTTGCCCTTTATCCTTGTAACTATTCACAGTTAAATTAAAATTAGCACTGAATATCATTTCATAACATAAAAGATCATCTTTCGGGGCGCAGGATCAGTAGTAGGATGTAAGGTAGTAAATCATATATATAGTAAGAGGTAATGGTACAACAGAATCGACACTATTATATTTAAATAAAAAATTAAAAGTGCATGCGTACAAAGTACACATGTCAGAAGTGAAACATCTTTGGCAAACAAATTTTTAAGTCTTGTTTATATTTATATAAATCTAAAACTTTTGATGTACGACACTTAGAGGGAGGGAAAAAGGAAATTATGTTAGGAATCATTAATTAAAATTATGTTTTAGAATAAAATTTTGAATTTAGGAAAATTAAATTATTCTATATTTTATGAAAAATAGTATATTAAAATATTAGACGACGAGTAGCAAATTAAAATGTCACACGTTATTTGTAAATATTAAAACTATCTAACCTTCAAACGAATAAACTTAAAAAAACGCTGTACCTCTTCGTTACGTGCGAATTAATAAAGCGTTTCATCTGTAAAAATTTTACCTTCATGCGCTCAAAGAAGTTTCACTTCCAAAAATTCGGAAATGTTGATACTAATACCAAATTATCAAGGTAACTAACTATCTTTTATTAATGTTGCAATCTGTCATTACTCTCGCAGCCTCAGTTAGCTTTTTTACATTGAAGTTTCAATATTCCTACAATAAAATTGGTCTAAGAAATGAGGTTTTGGACGTTATCCATTCAATTTAGTTCGTTCAACTGACAAATTTTTGCATCTCTAGGCAAAGCGAGAGAGTTATTACACACGAGACCCACCACTGGATTTTCGAGGTTCTCGTACTTTGAATTTGTTTCCGAGGACAAACTGACGGCTCCACTGCTGTCGCCCTCGTATGTGTTCTCTGTGTCGTCGACGTGTGAACTAGTGCTGGATTTGTCGTTCCTCTCGTGTAATTGGTCCTTGTCCAAACCGAAGTCGTACTTTTCGCCGCTATCGTTGTTTGCCAGATCGATCCAGTGTGCTCGGTTTGCCTTCACCCGATCGAGCAATGATTGCAACGAAGGCGATAACACCGCAAATGCCTTAAATAAAATGAATCGTTATATAAATTGAAATACTCTCTACAAAAGTGCCACGATAGTTCAATGGATAGGTAAGATAAAAAGGTAAGTAGCAGCCTATTAACGTCCTACTGCTGGTTCACTTATAGGAGAGAGGCTATTTAGAGCACTTCAATGCGGGTTGATGGGCTACACATAACACAGAAATACTCCAGGAATATACAGGTTTCATCACTTAATTTACTAGTAGGATGGTAGCTAGCCATGGCCAAAGCCTACTAGTCTAGACTCAGACATCAAAAAATGCAATTTTCTAAGACTTACCCTGGCGCGATTCGAATCCAGGGAAATTTTATATTCGCATATTGTTAGATTTAAATCAATATGTATTTGTTAATAATTTTACAAAATCCTACCTCGTATATGGGGAGACAAATTGTGTCGATGAATTTCACTTGCATCGCAGGGAGCTGATCTTCCTTGTCTCTGTTCATGATATCCTAAAAAGAAAAATATAATACATATAACGAGAATATACTTGATATATCTTTAAAAATACTGACGACAATAAAGAGAAGTATAAAATCTTAATTTTTGTATTCCAACGTCAATTATTTATAACTGTACTATATCTCGCTATAATATATTTTAAAAGCGTCATGTTTGAATAGCTTTATTATTAAAAAAAAAGATGACCTAGGTCAAGGTTTCTTAAATTTTAGGTTACATGAACCCCTGTTAATGTATCCAGTTGACATCATATTAAGATACTTACGATAGGGGTTAAGTTAAGGTTCTGCCGTTCGAGGTCACCCTGGCGGAAAAACTCTCCAGCTACCAGAGCAGCGACCCTTCGTTCCACGGGCCAAGGTTTGGTGATGGCGGCCAGGTCACACGCAGTCATCAGCATTGCTCGAAGCAGACCCCTTCGTTCTTCACACTCGCCCCAATACGGGGTGACCGTACGGTCTTTGCTCACTAATTCAATAAATGGTTTGCGTTTACTAAAAAGAAAAGAATCACAATTATTATTTTTTTAAGGGGATCCCCTTCCCACAAAACACAAACTCACTACTTCACTTGTTTTAGTAACAAAAATTTGCTTTCTTTTGTTTTTAAAATTTATTTATTAAGGTACAACAACAGTGCATATATATAACACATTTAAAAAAGTTAAAAAAAACGTAAGTAACAACCAATTAACTCTTTGCACTCCAATGGCGACAATATGTCAACAGGGTAAATTCCCTCGTGACTCGAATGGCGACAATATGTCGACAGGGTAAATTCCCCAGTGAATCNCCAGCAGTTCGATTGGCCATTATATGTCAACATAGTAAATTCCCCAGCAGCTCGATTGGCCAATATATGTTGTCACTATGTATATTTAAATTAATAAAACATTTAAAACACTTATTTATTGGTTTTATTGCCAATTTGCATGATACCCATTTACTGGTCCTTATGGTATTTTCTTTTCTAATATTAACTACTGTTATAAAAAATTACTGGTATATCATGGAAAATAGTCTCGACTGCAAAGAATTAACATCTTACACAGGCTTGCTCATTCATAGGAGGTTTTAAGACCGTAAACTCACCATGCTGCTTTATTTGCCAGGCTGTACATAAATCACAACTTCGCCGAGGTTATATAGGTTACCTAACGATGTTTACTTTCGCCAAAATCCATGCCTTTTTTGAACCAGAATATGGAACATTACTTTTATTGAACTAGAATGCACATTTTTATCAATTGGGCCATCGCGGGATACTATTCAAAGTTTATTATAGAATTATCAACGCTTCTGATAAATGCAATAATTATAGACGTACACAAAAAATGGTATACAACGTTGAATTAAAAAAATAACGTGATGTAACGAAATATTTTGTAAAAAAAACAGAATAAATTCAAAAACCATCCAATGGTTTACAAATTAACTTATTTAGAAATATGGTTAGATAAATATTTAACTCAATTTAAATTATCAATTTACCTAAAATATACAGCCAAATCGGTGGACAGAATAGCATCTTCTAGGACTTTGACAACCTTCTCATAGTCTTCCGATGAGAGATTGGCTAGCACCTGGTTGCCAGGCGAGTTGAGGATCATAAGACACTGGTCAAAATGGTGGTGCTCCATTGTGGACGTGGAATATAGCTGCGCCAAAGGTGACGATGCCCTGTAAAGAGTATTTTTCAAATGAAACTTCTTTAGGCACATCAGGGTAAATTTTTTACGGATGTAACGCATACGACTCACCAGGCAGAGACCAAGATATTTATTTTAATAAAATGCTGTTGAAAGCATCTACATGAAATATACAACGTATTCAATGTATTTAACAGGATAAACAATAGTATTTTATTGTATAAAATAGCCTGGTAAATAACACATTTTTTTTTATATGTAAAAGATAAAAATAGTTACTGTGGGTTAATTCTTTACAGATAAATATCTACCATCGCGGACTATTATATTAATTTTTTCAAGACATACAATTCCATATCATATTAATTTGATCTATCTCGTAAGGTTCAGCTAAAGTTAGCGATTTAAGCGCACAAAGATATATTTCTTACGACGTCGCATTACAAATCTCAGAATATTTCGGCTGTTCTTTTTTGTAACATGTATATACCATTCGTATAAACCTTCCTCTTCAATAACTTTATCTATTGCTGACAACTGCACTAAAATCCATTGAATAGTGATTATACGAGATGATAAAACCTAAGATGAAAATGTGGCAAATTAATAAGAAGTCATAATGCGAATATCATTACGACTGCATATTTTACATAGACAAATTGTTGTTTATAAAATAACTTACTTGATCTGAAAAGAGTTATTGGTACCCCGATGATCAAGGTCGTGGCACAAGCAGCCGATAATTAAAGCCAAACACTCCAACTCTCCAAATATTTTCCACCATTGCGTTTCCTGGAGATAAAACGGATACATAAACTTATTGTATAATATACGCGTATTGGAAGAGTTCTTCCTTATTTTTAGAGCACAAGTTACTCTTGTTACAGGACACTCTGCACTTCCATAACTTTCAAAGGATTCGAAGGTGCAAGTAAACAAATAAAAACATTGTAATTTCTAATTTGTTTGGGTCTGGAAACGTGGGAGGCTTCGGCCGTGGCTACTTAACGCCCTACCAGAAAGTAATTTTTGCATTCTGGTACGATACAATGTATTGTACACCACAACCAATACAGACCTCTGCGAGTACACTGGTTTGGACATGCTGCCTTAGGTAGAAACCATCTTAAGGTAGCTTTCAGGTTGCGGTCCGGGCATTATACCTCAAATAAATATGCCTATTTAATCAATAAAGTGGCTACACCGAACTGCATTCTATGCAATCAATTAGAAGACGGACAGCATCTTCTCTTGGAGTGCATCAGAACAGTGAACGAAAGACAATCGCTGATAAACCGCTATGGTCTAAATTTTGGCCTACTGCAGAGCATTCTGAGTAGTCCAACGTCAGAAGTAGCTGTACAATTTTACAATATAATAGTAGCGGGTTATCAGTGATTCATATTAAAGTTAAGTTACGATGAGGCTGACGTGCCTTGTGGACAAAAGTCCCTAATATCCTCTAGATTACAAAAAAAAACCAATACAGGAAATATATACAATAACTAGCATAGAGTATAAAAAGACAACCTCATCGCTAAATAGCGATTTCTGCCAAGCAACCTCAGGTTTAGGGAAATTTTGTTACGATAAAAGGGTAGATTGTGTCCAAAATGTATAAAATCTACAAATGCATATAAATACATACATAACACCTAAACGGATACATATAAATCCAATTACGAGGTTAGAGAAAAGTAATTAATATATTGATTAGAATTTTAAAGATATTCAAAGATCTGGAAAGAGACATATTACCTCTTACCAGATTAGTGCGCTCACATCTTAGACTGTACCATCACTTACCACCACGTGAGATCATTATTAGACGTTAATGTAACAGTAAAAAAAAAATAACCATAAGAAATACTACAATAATTTTCGGATACAAAAATTATTAATATATATTCCGTTTTAATCGTACTAAGAATATAATTGTAATTTTACTACATATGCAATTGTATTTCTATAGGATAATTATTTTATAGAACTTTTTGATATTGCAAAGTGAAACCGACCATAAAATGAAGTTCTATGTCCTAAAGGGCTTATATTATACCGATGTATAATATGAGAGTCGGTTAATAAATTCCAAGCCGGAAACGAAAAAGGTTTATTCTGTATAATTTTAAGTGTCGTAGCTTTTCGATGAGGGAAAACAATGTGAGGGGTACGTTATAGCCTACCAATCCGCATTGGAACACTGTGGTGGATCTACAAACCTAAACCTCTTTTCTTACAGTTAAGGCCCATATCAATCAGTTAGAGATTAATAAGATTTTACTGTACTTTTAATGCAAAACTTTTAATTAAGGCTACTGCTCCTTATGTGATGTTCTAATGACTTCAAATTAAGCGTCACAGAGTTGTTTTATGGTTACTAAAACTTTTTAATGTCATCTGCTAACATTAAAAACCTTGTATAAACTATAAACTTTAATTAGTACATTTCCGGTGTTTCGTACAAAAGATAGGTGGTCTCAATGAGCGTGGGAAATAAATTTTATATACTGTTAATTAGTTTTAATTGTAACTTAAAAGTATGCAATAAAGTTTATTTATCTATCTGTCTACCCCCGTTTTGGAACGTTGATTCCCAGTAAAGGAAATCGGCTAGAAACTCAGCGGTTACCCTTTTAAATATTGTTTTATAGATTACAATGAGCAATATTTTACTGTCTGTAACTGGAATCAAGTCCAAACATTTTTATCGCTACTACTGATGAACTCATTTTATTGTATTACTCAAATTGAAGCATTTTGAGTCACTAAGCTAATATTGATACAATATATGTCAGCTACTGCAGTGAAACTGAATTCTTAATGAATTGCAATATTTGTATATCTTTTCCAATAAAGTTTGTTATTGTTAAATGAAAATAATAATGTATTCTGGCCAATATTAGCCATTTGCGCAGGAGATATTATAGTCCACAAATCTTTGCGCCAATACAAGTGCTCTCTCTATTCTTTCGACTCTCATAGTCCGATATGATGGCAATCCAACACAAAGAGATATCAGGCGCAGGACCGACGGCTTGACGTGCTCTCCGAGACACGGGTTGGCATACCACGACCCTCCCACTTCGGGTAAATATTGAAAATTTACCAACAGACAACTCTATATCTCGGACCTTGAACCTCATGTCTGTAGCCGAAACTACTAGACCAATGAGACAGTTAAATAAAAAAAGTGCGTGCGTACAAAGTATCCATGTCAGAAGTGAATCTTCTTTGGCAAACTAATTTATAAGTCTTGTTTATATTTATATAAATCTAAAACTTTAAATTTCCGAAACTTAGAGGGAGGGGAAAAGGAAAATATGTTAGGAATTAAATGAATTTAATTGTTATTAAAATATTAAAAGTGTCGAAAATGAATACTAGTAATTCATTGAAATCTTAAATACGAATAGTAAATAAAAATATCACGTGTTTTTTGACAATATTAGAAATTATTTATTAAATTATGTTTATGAATTTAAAATTTAGAAAAGAGAACTTAGCAAATTCTTTTTTATTTAATTAAAAATAGTATATTAAATGACGAGTGCCAAATTAAAATTCCACATGTTATTTGTAAATATTAAAACTACCTAACATTCGAACGAAATATCACAAAAAACGGTGCACATCTTCTTGACGTTAATCAATCCTCAATTATACCCTCATGCGCCTAATGAAGTTTCATTTCAACAATTACTTTGTCATTCTATTAAGTAAAACCAATACAAGATCACATTATCACTACTAGCTGGAAGTGTAATGGAATGCGCATCGTAAAAGAACCAGAACGGCTTTCTTTAAAAAAAAAGAAACATCTCACAACAATGTGTACATAAAAAAGTTCTTAAAATTAATGCGTCAACAAAGTTTAATGACTCTCAGAGCAAAGAAAAAAAGAACAACACAAGACTTTTAATACTTACGGTCAATATCGCGAACATCATCTGAGCGACGTTGAACGCGTGCCTCCAATTGTGATACGTTACATTGCGGTAGTTCTTCTTAACGCTCAACAACCACCTGCACAGTACCCCGTATTCTATGTGAAACCTCTCAACAAAGTCGAGGTCTAGAAACATCCTGAGACACGCCCTGAGGGTGTCGTCGTCTGTAAGGTCTATGTCATCAAACGCGAGCTCGTGTAAATTGAAGTGGACAGAAGAGGGTATCCTTAAGTTCTGTAAAGAGAGATATATACGCTTTTACTAATGCACGGTTTAATGGAGTTTCTCTCCTTTGGCAGTAAAAATGTTTTCATATTTTCTATTACGTTCGACGTAATTTTTATTGCGACAAATAAATTCTTTTAGTGACTAATCTCGTTTACAAGTAGTCGCTTATCCAGGCACATAAAAGAGTTTCTTAGAAACAAATATAGTACGTACTCATTATACTAATCGTTGCTTTTTAAGTGAATAAGAGACTAAGTGGTGTGAATGACACTTCTCTAGAAAAGTATATGAAAATTTCAGTTTCCCTTAGACCTCTTTTCAGTTAAGTAATTGAGAGTTCAAACAAAGTTTGTTTTAAGAACATCGAGATTCAGTCATATTACCTTATTTAAAATTGACCTAATTTTAATTAGATTAAATTCTAATAACCCCAACCGCAACTGCAACAGTTTTTGTCTAAATATCTACTGAATCGTCATAACAAAAAAAAAATTACAGGATTTTCTTTATT
Source organism: Elymnias hypermnestra (assembly GCA_015832385.1). NCBI lineage: Eukaryota > Metazoa > Arthropoda > Insecta > Lepidoptera > Nymphalidae > Elymnias > Elymnias hypermnestra. Next base: position 1,951,999 of record JACTOM010000562.1, on the reverse strand, counting down.
TTATAATCAAAATCTCGAAGTACACAATTTTTTTACTTTAAAAGGGAATCATCCTATCGCTTTTAATAATATTAACGCGAATATAAGTATCACAAATATTTGCAATCATTAAATTTTTTTCATACTATATAGAAGCTAAAGAAATGCACATTTTTAATAAATAGAATTTTAGATTATATTTTTAGATTAGATTATAGATTATATTTTTTTAATAAATAGAAAAAAAAAATCCGCAATCATGTAATTCTTTACGACCTTCCCTCATTAAATAAGACAATGACAACGATTATTTTCCCCCAACCATAGTTCATCTTTAAGAAGTCATTTTTACACACTATATGAAATGTTAATCATCACTATAAAAATGATAAACATATCATAGAAAATGCATTTACCAAAATTCGCTAACAAGGCGTGTACTTTCACCACTGCGCGCCTATATTAAAATTCGCCTTGCCCAATCACACTTTTCGTATCGCTTTTGTCACGACTACCCCAGCTTACTCCCCAATTCAGGTGTGCGTAAAGAAGTTTCCATCAAAAAGACATCTATCGCGAAACAACAGGTCAATCCTTTGGTAAATATATATAACGGCGTACATATGTATGTATGATTTATGAGTGCGTGGTTTCGCGGAAGGCATGGCGAAAGGTAACAAACTAATGGATTTCTGAGTAACGAACGCATATGTAATGGCGCAGTTGCTAAGCCGTGGGTTATTCCAAGTAATGTTGTAGAGGCATTTTAATGACGTCAGTATGACGCGAGCATAGTAGGCTACTGTTACAAGTGTCAATTTATGATGTTTGTTTGTCTCCGCTTACCCGTAACCGCTGGGCGTCGTCCAACGATGCGGACGCGTGGTAACTTAATACCTGTAACGTGAGAGCACATTTATTAGACCGCGTATAAATTAATGAGGTTACAATCTGGTTAATTATAATCCTTCACGAGTAAACAAGATTACAATGTAGATTGCAGTTTATTTTATAAGGGAATGGGTCCACTTTGTAATTACTGATATCGTCGATGACATAATTTTATTTGTATTTGTTTAAATTCCGTAGCAGTGAAGGAGATTAAGGGAAAGGATAGAAAAAAATCAAATTTTCACAATTACAAACTATACACCGATAATCTAGAGCATGAAAAAGGACTATAAGCTCTTAGCAGTAATACACAGCAAATAGCCTATGGAATTATTTATACGTATGTTTCTTATTTGTAAAACAATTTGCTTAAATTAATGAAAATGCTACCCAAAAAAACATTCCACGCAGACGAAGTCGCGGGTTCAGCTAGTGTATATATATAAAATTCAATAATGATACTACGGAAAAACTGTCGCATTGGTCTAGTGGTTAGCATGTTCGGCCACAGACATGAGGTCCTGGGATCGAATCCCGAGTCGGGCTAATTCACAAAAAGATATTGAGTTTTCTATTAAGATTTTTCTCAATATTTGCCCGAAAATGGGAAGTTGGAGGTGTGCTCCATCCCCGTGCCTAAGAGAGCATAATAAACCTTCGGTCCTGCGTTTGATCTCTCTCCGGTTGTGTCGGTTCCGGTCACATCAGACTATGACTGCTAACCCGAGAAACATTCGTAGAGATTTGTACTAGAAATGATTGTGATTGTAATTGATCAGTAAGCAACAAATCATTTCTTCATACTTTTTGACTGAGAATTCCTTTCGGATTTCACTATATTTCATAAGGATTGTGAACTACGCGGGTACACAACTAAAATTTATATAATACCCCGTTGAACATATCTAATATTTATATATTTCTGCTTATTGCTACAAGAAACGAGATGTTGTTTAAAGTCACAATACTTCTAAAAACCTTTTAAATAATCGATATTTTTTTATACTTACATCTAACGTCACACTTTGCTTGGCCATCGCGGTGATTGCCTTCTCGTACATATGCGTATTGTGTATCCCCATACCACAGAATATCGCAAAAGCCTCCACAAAGTTCTCGTCGTTCTTTGTGAAGAGCAGGTCATCGAACTTGTTTACTAACTGAAATGGGACAACAATTTCCATTAGAAATAATACGCCCTTGTTGAGGATATATTTTTACTAGCATATCAATTGCTAGTATAAATAAGCTGATATTTTCGCCCTAATAAGTCTGGCGGAATAAGTATATTTATTAACAAATACTATTGGAAAAAGAGACCAATATAAAATGAGAATATATATAAATCTCTTGTTATTGAGTTTATTATCGAACTACTTTTAAACGGCTTGACCGATTGTTGTGAAATTTTTTGTGTATCTTATGTCGATTTGTGAGTAGGTTGTAAAGTATTTTTCATCATCCTAGCCCCACTTTTTTAATCCCGATATGAAGTTACGCGGTTCAGTTAATACCTGTATAAAAGGATAAATAACTAAATAATGATATATCAACACCCAACTTGCTGAAGGAAGGTTCGGGAAATTTGCATGCGGGTTCATTTTACACTAAAAATAACAAAGAAGTATTGAAAATTTTCCCTAATGAGAGCTAGTATGGAAAAATTTATCAATTTAAAGACAAAATGAACGTCGACCCCAACTACCAAAATAAGGATTTAATACAAAACTTGTCAACAGTAGGTACAAACAAATATGTATAATACGCGTGATTAAAAATTATTCAGAATCAAATCAAAGGTTATACGTAAATAGCATGAAGCTATACGGGGAAAACATTGAGCACAATCCCAAAAAAAAACTGTGTAAATAAATGTTGTATCTTAATAATTTCATTATAATTATTACAATATTGTAATAGTTACAATGTATAATAATAAACTACCAGAAACATCGAACGTACTACTGTCTAAAATAAATTAAGAGACATCAGATTGAATCCTCGTAGCAGCTAATTTGACGCATGATATGCCTCTTTGGAAGTTAAATGCCTATGGATGAAAGAAAGAAAACTTACAAAAGCAGAAATTTTTTATTATAATATCTATAATTTAAAATTAATCTAGAAATATTTATTGGGAATTGTTGACCGAAAGAAACAAGTTAAACAGGAGTATAATTATTTTCAACTACAGAAACTCTTTGCTAAATGTTAGTAACGCTCTCATTTTCATACATATAAATGTAAACCTAATTTCCCTCGAGTCAAGGAATTTTTCAGTAGGAAAAACTAAGGAGTATTAGTTCCACTTAAAAATATAAACGGCTTTTACTTCACGATTTTGAATTTCTAACCAAAAATATCATAGACAAGTACAGTATCTATTTATAATATGTGATAAAAGATCAATTACAAAACAAAACGGTTCAATATCTCTTTGTATTTAATTGAACTTTAAATTCTTTTGACAACAACTACAAAATACATATAAAAAGCAACTACAGTCTCTATTTAAGTTGTAATTTTTATTAATACCGCGGTCCTCTTTATTTTCATACATTTTGTACAAAGTTTTAAGTTAAATTATTTTGGCCTGTGTTCTCTTATTAACTGTTGAGATTATTGTTAAAACCTTATCTGTACGGACAAAAAACTGTGTGCGTACAAAGTACACATGTCAGAAGCGAAACTTCTTTGGCAAACTATTTTTTAAGTCTTGTTTATATTTACACAGAACTTTCCGTGACTAAGAGGGAAGGAAAAAGGAAGATACGTAAGGAATTTAATTGCCATTAAAATAATACAAGTATCGAATATTAATACAAGTAGTTTATTGTAATCTCAAATGAAGAATAGTAGATAAAAATGCCACGTGTTTTTGGTCAATATTAAAAATTCTTAATTAAATTTCGTTTTTGTATTTAAAATTTAGAAAAGAAAATGTATGAAATATTTTTATTTTATGAAAAATAGTATATTAAATTATAAATAACGAGCAAATTAAAAGGCCACTTGTTATTTTGTAAATATTAAAACTACCTAACTTTTAAACGAATTAACATAAATTAGAACGCTGCACATATGTGTGACGCTAATCAGAAGTTTCGCTTCAAAAATTTCATCGGAGAACTTTCTTCGCTTGTTAAATCAAAAATATGCCTTAAGTACGTTCAGAACTTAGTTTTGCAGTCCTAACCAAATAACGCAAACCAATGCAGGAAAAACTATATTTTACATAATGTTATGATAAAAAAGTTAACCTACATTGCCTTCCTTACCCTTTACTACGAAATTTAACGTTAAAATCTGCACTTCAGTAATATTGTTCCAATTTGTTCCTTTTACGTACATTTTCGTTATCGCATTGTTTCGCCCGCAATGCGCAATGTGTAACTTACATTGTTTCGTTGGTGTGTATGAATTTTTTATTAAATCCCAAGACTAGTTTTTTTTGCAACATTTGTGACTCGGTTTTTGTAATGTTATTACTTTCTGGACTCCGCTGAGAATTATTTTTACGTTAGCATTGAACCTCTGTACAAAATAAATTTTTCACTGGTGGAAAATGTACAGAATTTATTCGGCATCCGTTCACTCAATTTTGCCAACGATTTATTAAATGTATTGATTATCGAACATTAAAAATACAGTACATTTTTAAAACTCCTAAAGCAAAAATTGCTCATATAAAATTAATCTAAACCGTCGACTTATTCTAACGTATGTGTATGATGTATATTTTTTTATTGCTAACAAGTTAGCGCTTGACTGTGATCTCGCCTGATAGTGAGGGATGATACAGTCTGTCGTGGTAGTGCGCTAACTTGCTAAGAGGTAAATTATTTATTTTATTACTTTTTTGTACACCACAATTTTATAAAAAACAAATACATAACTTTTACATAAAAGGCAGAGTACAAGAGGTGGATTCATCGCTTGGCAGCGATATCTGCCAGACTACCTTTGGTACAGGAGTAGTTCAGCAGAACATAGTGGGTGGTGTATTTTCATACACATACATACGCAACATCCTAATATACATATTATACACAAATAACTATAATAACATATATATTGTCTCATAAATACAAAATATGTAATATTTTACATATAAATTAGCTATGGTTTCTGCACGGAATTGTACCGGAACGCATTTTTCTGCTTGGCGGTGTGTCTTTCTTTGTAAGGTGGGCACCAGCCACAGCCAAAGCCAAAACTCAGACAAATTCAATGCAATTACCTAAATTTGTCTTACCGGGAATCGAATCCAGAACCACCGCTAGAGAAGTCAATACTCTCAACACTGCGCCAGTAATGCGGTCATATAATCATTCAATAAGCATATTTTCAATATTGCATATTGAATATTGAAAATAAAGTAGATTATTAACATTCGCACAATATATTGTCAACTTTTTCAAACAGATCTGTACGTGTGTAAATAATACAGTATATTCGTTACCTTTTAATTTTATATTTGTGTAAAACGTTGGTTCTTTTTTTTGTTAAACTTAATAGGTATTATAAGTAAGAAAATAGTTTAAGTACACTCAGGTTAATATATTCTATGGACAATGTTTCGGGTAGGCACTGGCCCCTATAATACCTGTTTTCCTAGTTTAGGGGTCCGGACGTCTTAGAAAAATTGCGTGCGTACAAAGTACACATGTCAGAAGTGAAACTTCTTTGGCAAACTAATTTTTAAGTCCTGTTGTCCTGTCCTATATTTATACAAATCTAAAACTTTAGATTTCCGAGACTTAGAGGGATGGGAAAAAGAAAGATATGTTAGGAATTTAATGAATTTAATTGGCATTGAAATATCAAGCGTCGAAAATTAATACAAATATTTTATTGAAATCTCAAATGATGAATTGTAAATAAAAATGCCACGTGTTTTTTATTAACATTAGAAATTACTAAATAAATTTTGTTAAATTTAAAATTTAGAAGAGAGTTTTTATGAAATATTTCTATTTTATATTTTATAAAAAAATAGTATATTACATTATTAAATGTCCTGTGGCAAATTAAACTGCCACAAGTTATTTGTAAATATTAAAACTACCTAACATTGTACCAAATGAATAAATATTTTTTTTTGTCATTGCTGTAAAGATTCATTTATAATCGCCATTAATTATGGCTCATACTTGACCCTCATAAAGTGTTTTTTGTAAATACAATAATTAAACATAAAACAAACTTTTCATCTGTATAGTAATGCCAGACCGCAGAAGGTTTTATGTCCGACGTCCGGCTCTGCAATAAACATACGCGTTGCCGCTATTAAAGCGAGCAAGAAAGCGTAGGCCGGTTTAATGTCTCTTCTCAGAGTAAAATAACATTTGCCATTTTTTATTTTCCAAATAATTTCACTTGTCATTACTATGACAAGTGAAATTATTGTTTGATATTTCAAACCATAGCATATTACTGTTCATCGAAGAACAAGCGAGGCAATGACGCCTTGTAATGCAAGTATATACCCAACATCTAAACTAATATTATAAAGAGGAAACAATTGTTTTTTTTTGTATATATTCAAGTCTTCAATACCATATGTCCAGCTACTGTAGTTATATACTATAACATTTTTTTTACATTTTAAAACTTAATAAAAGTGCCGACAATAATCAAACCATATTATTCATAATCTTTATTATTATTATTATTATTAAAGACAGTTTAAATACCCGTAAAATATTTTTTAAATCATTAAAATGCGAGATTCCATTGAAAGATATTACTAATTTAAAAATCTAAAGAGAATAACGTATCCCGAGTCGTTTTTTTATTTATGCTGACAGTTTTAGCTTGACTGTGATCTCACCTGATGATAAGTGATGATACAATCTATGTGATGGTAAGAGGCGATATACCTCTTTTATGGTTTCTACACAGCATCGTACCGGAACCCAAATCTCTTTGTTTGGCGGTACGTCTTTGCTGGAAGGGTAGTAACTAGCCACAGCCGAAGCCTCCCACCAGTCCAGACTCAGACAAATTAGAAAATACAATTTGCTAAATTCGTCTTTCCAGGGATCAAACCAGGGACCTCCGCTAGCAAGTCTAAACTAAAACTATGTCAAATGTTGTGTATAGGAAAGTTTTGAGACAATAAAGTTCTACTAATATCCCTCTTCTCTAATATTATAGAAGAAAGGTTTGCATTTTGAATTTCTGTTTTAATTTTTAACAATTTATAATAATTAAGTTCAAATTATTGGAACAATTAAAAAAAAATCTTTCTATACCTGTAGCGTATTTTTAAATTTACTAATTTCGGACATTCTACGTAAGTGACGTTATAAGTTTAAAAATGTATTTATTAGATATATATTCGTTGTAAAGAAAAATCTGTTTATTGATTACATTTTAAACTTAAGTAACTTAACATATATCTAGTAATCTAAAATGGTAGTAATTACAAACTAAGCTAAATAAAACTTTTATGTCAACGAAAAAAATCTATAGTCAGACTTAGTATCGACGCGGGTGAAACCGCAGTGCATTGCTACTAAATTGATAATAGAAAGCTTTTAATGAAAGGAATAAAAATAAAAATCTAATACCTTGTTTTACGATAAAGAAGGTTCAGTAAACATTTGTCGAACTTGAGTATACGCGTTCTTAATATACTTGAATCACTATTGGGTTTGCTCACTTACATAGTTTTAAGAAATATTCCTTACAGAAAAGGTTATCATGTTAAGATCATTTAATCTGTTAAAATGTTTAGACTTCGTTCTAGTGGCATATAAAAGCTAAAGACATCGTAACATACAAAATATATATTAAAAGGAGTAACCGCTGAGTTTGCTGCGAGTTTCTTTTTAACGGAACCAAAGCCAAAACAACTATCTACATATCCATTAATATACTATTCATTATCAGAGAGAAACCGGAAAAAAAACGATGCTTATTGATGATATACAAATAAAATTATATTACAAAATTAATTAATTATATAATTACTAAAGGATAAAGATAATCTTATGCATAAAAATGAATTGCTATTCTTTATTTTCGCTAAAACTCGAGATCGGCTGACTAACTTAGCTGATTTTGGTGTTGGATTATTGGTGGAAGTCCAGGTAAGGTATATTAGGTAAGTGTAAAAAAATTCTTGGTTGTAAAACATTTGATGCTCGTCCCGTCGTTTAGGTATCAATTTAATTTAAAAGTCGTTCAGAAATCAAATTATTTTTTAAAGAACACTTTTCTTTTCTTAACACTTGACATTAACAAGAAATAATTTTGATAGCAACTATAATATTTTACTGGAATCTGGGCTTAAAGGTCGCACGGTTTTTTTTGGTCCTGTTAAGTTTTGACTGCATTTTTTACTAAAGTAGAAATATTCTGCAATTATCATTCAGGTTTTTTATTTATTGATTCTGAAGCGGCACGAAGTTTGCCGGGTCAGCTAGTATTTCTATACAAATAGGGTTTCATGGAAAGTCAGTTATTAAAACAAAAGTAAGCTCACTTGTATAACGCCTATAATTCTGCCTTCTGAATTTTTGATCGCCATGCACAATATGGTGTTGTGTTTAAACCCCGCGCCATCGTCCACGGAAGGGTCGAAGCGCGGGTCCATGTATGCGTCGGCAATGTTGACTGTCTGCGAAGGAGAAATTATTTATAAAGTAAGTAAATAAATAGCAACCCATTAATATCCCACTGCTGGGCAATGGCTTCCTCACTCAAAGGAGCGAGGGTTTTTTAGAGCATAGACCCACCACGCTGCTCCACTGCGGACTGGCAGACATAGCACACAAGTGCACTCTCTATTTCTTCACTCTAATTTTCCGATATTTTAATATTTATTCTTCTTTTCGGGGTAGATGAATACATGAATTCAACAAATCTGAATACATTTTTATAGGTGCAGCCGTTTGTAAGTTATAAATAGTATAACTAACCCCGCTTTTTATATACATATATCAATAACATATTGTGAATTTTACCTCTCCAGTCGTCGCAACATATCCCGTGATACCAATGTTTATAGGGAAACGACTTTCATACGGCGATGTTCGTGGCGTTCCTGGCTCCTCATCGTCCCCAGCTTCAAGATCGAAAACCCGAGAGAAACTACCCTTCGATGCTTCATGCACTAAAAGGATCTGGAACAAAGAAACATATCTTTAATTTTGCTAATAAATTGCTACAGTTTTTAATTGTTGAACTTGTCTATTTGCCGATATTTATACCTAACGATTTTTTTTAAATTTAAGAAAACCTATTGCCACCTCAAACATGAACTCCTCGGATCCACGCGATGTTTTCGATTTGTGAAAAGTCTTAGAGAATCTTATCCAGGATTGCATCATGTGACAAAAAATGTCAAGAAAAGGCCATCAATGATTTTCCAATCACTGAAATAAATCGTCAATTTTCAATCAACGTTAGCTGCTAATAGTAATTTGAACGAAACCTAGATTAGCTTTGTCATGCTTTCATAACGTCCGCAAAAAATAATCACTTATTTTCTTTAACGTGTAAATTTTATGTGCGACTATTAGTTTTGCTTATGCTTGAACAAAGAGAAAATGATCCATTTTCATTCAAAGCCCGATAGCTTGGCGGGAAATGATCGTATCGAGACTAAAAAAACCAAGTTGAATCTAAATAGACAATCTATCTAATACATATAGTAGTAAAGTTAGAAAAAAAATTGAGTCCGTACACCAAAATTAAGATCGAAAAAAATTCTTTCTTTTTTTTGCGGAGAGCCAAAAATGAGAAACTTAAAACTTCAAATTGCTTATTTTACTCCGATGTGACTAATTTTTTACATATCGTTACGGTTTTAGGTTATATTTTCTCTGATCCCTTAATTTTTTCCACTACTATAAATTCATGTCATGTCAGTAATACCCAGTACATCATAATGGAGCAATTTCGTGGAAAATATTATATTTTAATAGTTCCTGTCGCTGTTACATTTACTTTGATCACATGCATTAACTTCGGAGCCACCTTAATGACGTGCGCTTAAGCCCCGTACGGTAACATTAAGGCAACTTGAATAGTTAACGAGAAAGAAAGGTACTTGATAATTCCTACAAAAACCGCTATGGGGCATGATTTACCAGCTCTTGCTGTACCCATTATGGTATATATACTAGTATGAATACATTATAAGAAGGAAACAACACATATTGTATTTGCGTGATACAGAGAATTTAAAATGCCATAAAACGAGGACTTATTAATTTATATTTAATATTAATGTAGCCTTTCTTAACATACTTTTTAAAAAAAGATAACACGGTGCTAATTCAGGAATTACGACAATTAAAATAAATTAAAAATAAAATAACAATCTATCTATTTGTCTAAAGACTTAAAATATCAATATCCAGTGTCAATATGTGCAATTATGTAGGTCGATTAATATATAACTTTTTTACACATCACATGTTTAAGTAGCTTATTGAATTACAGTTAAATTTACAGTAAATCGTACAACAAAAACTACACAATTATATCATCTCTTTATTTAGCCCATCTTATGTTTGAATAATTTAAATAAGTCTGCTTTTCTTGTACCGTTTATTTTAGGCTTTCGAGATTTATACTGACTAAAGCTAGCTAATTTCTAACTTGTTTGTTATTTCGACAATACTGCATCCGCCATAGTAACAAGTCAGCTAAGTGAAGGGTGAACGGAAAAAAACCACACTCAATATATCACAGACATATTTGTATAAATTTTAACATATGTCAGGAAGTAGGAACAGTTTTATGGTAATCACGTAACGTTTCTGAAAGCAAACATTTCGTGTGCCTGCGAATACAATACCGCAATAAAATCTTACAACAAAATACGCAAGTACTACTTGTGTACATGTTGCGAATCCAAAACGTTTCCAGTTGCAATAACGTTGTATGCGAACGTGATCTTGATGAAATTTTCTATATAAGACAAAGACGCACCTGTCTACATAATCCTTGCAAGAATTTTATTTCCAAGCCAAGAAATGTTTTAGGTATTAAAAACTCTCGATCTCGTTAGCGTAATGGTGCAAGTACTCAGTGTCAGACTGGCCACATAGGGTGGAATTTGCCAGCCGGGCCCCAGCCTCCACGGGCCCCCCTGGCTTGCTGCGGCAACCGTAGGAGAGTAGGCCCGTGCAGGCTGGGACCTAGATTTTGCGACCTAATTTTAAAACTTGATCAGATATTTTGTTCACACAATGAGATTTTTTGAAATTAAAAGTTTATGTGAATAAGCCACATTCAATTCAACATCTTAAAGACAATATTATTCACGAAATTGAAGGAATTCTGCCTACAAATGTTGCATGAAGTCATATAACCTGGCTTAAATATAGGGAAAAGTTGCATAGTGAATCGTCACTATTTAGCAGATATAATTTTCAAATTTACTTTTTATGAAAACCAAATCTACTTATTTTTTCTTTGAACAAAGTTACAGGCAATCAAAATGTTAGTGGGACTTTTGCCCCACCTTGTACAGAACTGAAAAATAGGACATCGTTTCCAAAGTAATCAAGCACTCAATGGTTGTTTTATTACATCGATGATAATTAAACTTTATTTTTTGTTTATGAGAGTATTTTTCGATAGTATCCCATCTACAGTCTAGTCTCGGGCCCCGGCCTGTAACCGACCCGGGCCCTCCCGGCCCAGTCCGACCCTGCAAGTACTCACTAAGTTAGTAGAAATTCTGGCTTTGACTCAAATTTGAGTCTAAAGGAGGTTTCGGCCTTGGTTAGTTACTATTCTATCTGCGAACACGTGCCGCCTAGCAAAAAATTGATTTTCGCTACGATGCTGTGTAGAAACAGGAAATTACCTCTTACCAGGTTAGAGTACTTTAATCGTAAACAGTATATTGACATTAACATAAAGCAATAAAGAAAGCTTATAACCCCAACGCTCTAGACATTTATGTTATACGAATATGTTCTCTTATGTGACTGTTTTCAGTATTTATCTTTAAAGTCGGTGTCAGAGCAACATCATTGATATGTCATCTAATTAATATTTACTATATCACGTATCAATCTTCAGATATCATAAATTTTATTAATATTAACAATGACATAACGTGTTAACCTAGTATGAAATTCAATTAACAACGGCTATTCTGGGAAGGTGTTTTACTTCTCACAAATCATACTCAATTATATTCAATACTAAGATTTATCGAAATTAGCTGAGCGGTACAAAGCGATATGGTTTTATCTTCCATATATATAGTTCTCTTTGTATATATGGTTTCCTTGTAAAAGACTAACTTGTTATATCGTATTTTACTTTAATTTTACGGCAATCATTGCTTAAATAAATACATAATTTATATCCTTCGAATTACATTCCAATACACGTCAACATTATTTTCCTTCTGCCGTTGTCAAAAAGCAACCATAAAATCGACATGGTCACAAACAAAAAAACTAAACTGTACAATATAATATTAACTAACAACTAAATTCATCCGCACTAACATTAAATTAAAGGCCGTAAAAAAATAATGCCAAAATAAGCTAACACTTGACTAAGAGCAAAAATCTTCAGAATATTTTCTTGTGTCAAAAACTCGTATTTAAATCTTTTATGTTTTGGTTGATTTAAATATTTGGTTTAATTTTCAAACAGTTCTTCTGTAAATTTGCTCTTTTTTAAATATGTCAATATTCATCCAAACCAGAGGTATGTATATAAATATAATATAAAAAAAATGTTATTTTCACTATAAAAAAAACATATATTTTAATAAAAATTAAAAGCAATGAGATACAATAGTCTCTTAATAAGTCGATGCATTTCCATAAAGGGAAAAGCAATTTTATGTAGTGGTCGTACGTGATTGTATCTACAAATAATCTCAAAGTAAATAATAACAAACGGACAGAATATTTAAACGAACTGCAACTGAAGTATAAAATTAATCCCTACTAATCTTATCTTATCTCTCAAAGCTTTCATTGAAATATGAATGCGAAGTGGGCGTAATTACAGCGCTGTTACTTTTTCAAAAGATTAATGTATTTCGTTTAGTAAGTAATGGGCACGCGGTTTCACGTTACATTGAAATTTGACATTAATCTTGACGATTCAAATGAATATAGAACAAATCAGTTTAGCCACTGCATAATCTTGTCTTATTTACATAATGAATATAATTTTTTTGGGTTTTGTTCCACTTTATTAGCAATCGCACAACAACTTAACTGCTTTTCCCATTTATTTGCAGCAAAAGTAAGCAATTTGTTATAAACATATATAATATTGGAGTGGGTGTTTATCATATCAAATTAACAGATACTTAACTTTTCATCAAATGGTTGTGAAATTATATTTGGTACTTATGCAAAAAAATGTGGAAAACTCGTCTCAACATATTATTATAGTATCACCAGTTTTGAGAAATAGAGTTGGCACAAACTGTCTATTAATCACAATTTGTGATGTTGATATTATACGATATTGATGGGCTTACTGGAGTAATGGTGAAACGGCACTAGTTTTTGCTTCTTTAATAGATCCCGATCCGATCCAATTTTATGAACCTCTAAATCGTCAGGACAATATCCAGCACTGATAGTCTTGTTGTGCTTATAAGGCAAACACGCGTTAATATGTGTAGGAGGAAGATAACCTAACGAGTTACATACTGCTTTATAGGAAAAATATACCTTTGATTGCAAGGTACAGAAAAGCTAGCAATACGGCAAAAGTAAAAAATACGACAAAAATATCCAATATACCGGCAACGTACATTGTTGCCAAACTTTATCACTCAAAAAGTTGATCTTTATATGACGAGACAAACTGAAATTCTCGTAGCTCGTTGTAATTTGTATGAAATACTGCGAAATAAACGCACATGTAGAAAGTTTACAGCGAATTTATAAGCATCTGTCAAAAAGTTTGAATTGCCGCAAGTTGGAAGAGTAATACTGTGGAATACGTCGTCATAAACATTGTTATGAAACTTATTTATATGACAAGTACCTTTTTTAAGTCAAGATATATTACATCTAGAAAATAAAACAAAATCAGAATTAACTGAACTGGTGTAGGTGGTTATGGACAAAGTTATACAACTCATTTAATGTTATCGTCTGGTGGGAGGCTTCGGCCGTGGCTAGTTACCACCCTGTATCGCTGGGAAATGCTTTTACGCACACCGCCCATGGGACTAATTTTCTAGAAGAATCCTCAATAAAACCCAGTGGGCCCTCGTCATCCTAAAACAGGGCACCAGCGGCTCGCTAGCGCAATCCAATATGGTCTCCCGGAAGAAGCCGAATCGAGGTTCAAGTCAGTGGGAGGAGGCGCGCGTAGTCGCGCCTTCTGCCTCCAAGTCTTCTGCGACGGATAGCAGGGGCGTCAGGAGCCAACTCCTGCTCCCTTTCACGAGCCTCCTTGAGCGAGATGATAGTCTCGCAAAAGGAGGCTACGGCTCTCCACCCTGCTTCGCTGGCAACCATCGCACTTACTATGCAGGCCAGCGAGAGGTCAACTCCAATCAGTTACACCAGAAGTTGCCGTGGGCATTCTGTCACGGTATGGTGTGCCGTGTCCACGGGAGCACCACACTCATGCCAAATAGGCGATTCAACTCGGCCAGCAATTTGATGCAAGTACTTCCCGAAACAGCCGTGTCGGGTGAGCACCTGCACCAGTCTGTATGACAGCGCTCCATAGCTACCAGCAAAGACGTAACGCCAAAACAAAGAGATTTGTGTTCCGGTAGGATGCTATGTAGAAACCGTATGTCGCCTCTTTCCAGATTAGCGCGCTTCCATCTAAGACTGTATCATCACTTATCATCAAGTGAGAACACAGTCAAGCTCTAAACCGTCAGCCACAAAAAAATATCTTTATATAAAAAATATATATAGTTCACTGATAAAAAATTAAAGACAAAGTGGCTGAAAAAATTAAACAAAGCTATCATACTAAATTTATGAACGTCTAATAATCAGATCAGATCAGTCATTAGATGTTGATTTTTAAATATGCAAATATCGTTAAAATATGATATTTCAACCCATAGAACATAACTTAATCTGTTAGTTTCTTTATCAGAGAGTGCCATTCAGTATTTTTTCTTTATGAACTTAGAAGGACAAGTTCTAAAAAAGCAAAACAAATTTTATTCATTTAACTTGAAATTTTCCAAAGAAACTTTTTTTCTATGAAAACACTCATGGATTTTCTCTTATCAAATTTTTCTTATCACAGTCCTAAGTTTACAAATTAAAACACAGATATTTAACATATATTATGATGTTTGAATATTTGGTATGCTTTTGAAGTAGATGAAAGCACTTCGCCATTATATAAAAGTTAAGAAGTTGTCTTGTTTTTAACTTAAACTTTTTGATACAAATCTTTTCTTTACGGACTTTTAATTGTGTAAGTGTAGTTTTAATGTACAAACTTTTCATTTGAATTACATCTAATTACCTTTTGGTTTTTTGTCTTATAAGTGATGAAGACGTATGTTTTTTTTTATAATAACGGTACTCCATATTCAAGCCATATAGACAAATAATAAAAAGTTGGGTCCAATTTGACTAGTCTGTTGCGAGCTTTCCAAGAGTCTCAACTTCCATTAGGGGGATTCGTCGTCGGCGGCTTATTTCTACATTGTTCTGACATTATTGAGTTTTGCTTGGAAATGATCCAGTAAAGTATTGCAAAAAGGAATTTAGCATCTATTTACGTCACCCCTATTTGCTTATTAGATTTTCTTACAAAAATATCGTATACGTACGCTACATATTTATATTAACGTTATACATGCAAAAGGAAATTTATCAGTTCGGCCGGTAAATTACAATAAATAAATAAAATATATCATGAATATGAAAGTGCGGATACTAGTATATCATAACAACATATTTCGTAAATTAATTCATCATTTCATTAAAAATCCTTTTTTTATATAGATTGTAAAGAAGCAATTTAGTAAGATATAAAAAAACGTATTATTTTTTTTTATTCACATATAAGGCAAAAAGTTAGTGCAATACAAGCCAAAGATATTATAATTCATAATAAATACATCACTTCGAAAATATGGCACATAAAAAATAAAAGGACAACTTAAATATGTAGACATATGACATAGCAAACTACTATCGGAATTTATTTTTAATTGCGATAGTTGATTACCTTTTAGATTCAAAAATAGATGTCGAATGAACTAGATTTGTCCTAGTATTTTTTTAAAGTAAAAGTAATCATACAAAACAAAAATTTACAATCTATCGCTTAGATAGCAATATTACCATAAAATTAGAGATCCAATGTAATAAAAAGCACTTTAATAAAATGTTCACATAAAGATCAAATATCTGCTGCAACTTAAGATACTCGGCATTTGTATTATCGAACAGAAACATCTATTCTTAATTGTAAAGCTATGAATTACCATCAATTCAGTCTAATCTGTATTATTTGAATAATTATTCTAATTATCATATTGACTGAGCTTCAGAGTTAATCTACTCGTCAAATACTATTTATAAGCACAATCCGATAAATCTAGGTAAAAAATTATGTGCAATCGAGATCTAGAATTTTCGGGAGTAAAAATGTAATTGGTAGCCACGTAATTCTTACAAGCTGAACCCGCGACTTTGCGTTGAATGTTTTTTTCATTGGTTTGAATGGGTAGCATTTTCATTTATTTAGGCAAATTGCTTTACAAATAAAAAGCATACGTATAAATACTTCAATGAGTTATTTGCTGTATTACTGCGAAGAGCTTATAGTCCTTTTCCAGGCTCTAGATTATGGCTGTATCAAATTTAAATCAATTTCGTAAAATCCGTTCTTAGCTGACCTCTATTCGGCAAAAGGAATATTCCTACCAAATTTCAAGTCTCTTCGACTTAAGTGATGAGTCAATAGTTAACACCCCCGCAACCCCCCTTGCAGGTGGAATTTCGTAAAATCCGTTCTTAGCTGATCTCTACTCGTCAAAAGGAATAATCTTACCTAATATCAAGTCACTACGCCTTATGGTTCCAGAGATATCGTGATGAGTCAATGGATACCTGGATATCTCTTTTATATTTATTCTTTCTAAAGTATTATTTGTATATGACCAATTGAAGAATAACTCAACTGAAAAATGTATTACATTATTATAGTTTCACCCATTTAGATATTTGTAGCAGTAAGTTTAATGTATTCGGGCAAATTTTTTGAAAACAAAGGAAATTTTCTCACTTGAAATATTTCCATTAGACTATCGACACCTTATGTTTTAATGTAAAAATAACTTGATCCAATTACTAGTAAACGTGGGGTGAGCTGTGTTGCGTGTTAACATGCGATGGGAATAAATATAAAAGAACGTGTTAACTTTTTAGATGGTGTTTGAATTTATTGACTGACCGTCAATTCGTCATGTCGTTAAATCGTCTACATAACGATACAAAGAATCGAAAGAGTATATTTATTATAATATACATACACATAATCCCATAAAGCACTTGTAACGATAAACAATAAATACTCGTGAAAACAAATAATGATCCTATGGAGTTTGACTTTATTATATAAGTTATTATATGTGTTACAACTATGCTCATGTAACGTGAATTTTTATACCGTTAAAGTTAGGCTTCCTCTCTCACGGGAGGGAAAATATTGAAGTCAGATCCACTGCACTTCTACGATGCTGATCGATAGGCATTATATAACCATATGTCTGCTCTAATTAAATATATATCGAAAACTTTGATCTGATATTAAGCGAACTCGGTTTCCAATAGACATTTGCAGAACCCATGAAATATGAATGAATTGTCGGTTAAAAAGGCTACGATAGTTTTTTTCGTGAGAGAGAAACAATAGAGGGCTGATTCGCACTGATATTCCGTGGGGAAGTGGACAGAGTGGGTGTGAACAAACCAGCCCAATTACGAATAGTTTTCAGCTCATTACTCAAAACCATCAAAAAGCGTAATGGCGAATCAAATAACAAGAGTAGTTTGCTATAGATTCATTCGTGTGACACTTAGCTTAGAAGCTACATATAAAATAGCAACAACAGCTTTAGCCATAAGGTGTTTATTTTGTGGCCTTAGTGATAAAAAAAGGTCACACTATTTTTAATGAAATTTTATTATAAAACAGTATACTTTCCACTACTACATTATACTATCGGTAAAGAAATCTCGGTGAGAACTAAACAAAAACTGAATTTTCAAGTGAAAGGCACAAAATGGAAAACGTGAAATAAAAAACTTGAGCTCTAAAGTAACAAAAAATAAGCTAGAACAACAACCTCCTTCGCAACTTAGGCGACTGAATGTTAGCAGATATTTTGATCATATCTTTTAGGTGCCATAGATTGTATTAGATAATATATTTTAATCTGTTTTAGATAAGAAGTGTTACAACTCCGACATTAATAGATCTGGCAATGTTATTTTTAATTAATTGTGATCGATCAAATCACTTGTCACTATGGCTAAAATATTATCTATTAGAATTTATTTTTGTCAAATAAACGATTGCATATATACGTGTGTCAAATCAATGTGTATGTAAAAAGTTTTGTCGCAAGTATTGTGTTAATGTTAAAATCTAAAGTAATTTTAAATTTATCAACAAACTTTCCAAGAATCACCCCAATTTGTTGTAGCTATTGGAGCTTTTTTTGAAGTTTTTTTTAAAGATAAGTTCGTGACTCGCCTCACTGCCATGTCCTGAGTATGATTCTGGACTGGTAAACATCGTATTCTGGCTTTAGCCGAGAATTGTTACCACCTTGAATGAGACAATTACATTTTTCTAGATTAGCGCGATCCTATCTTAGACTGCAGCGTCACTTACCAACAAGCGTTAATTCTTTGCAAATGGGTATTTGTAAAAAAACATATAAAAGCTTTTAATGTTTTAATATGTATTTGAAAATCCAAAGACTTTTCCATCCCCATGGGGTTCTTCATAAGAGCGAATGTATGTTCAAATAATATTTTTGGTACAATAAGATGAAAATATCATTCAGTTTTCGTATTAAGTGCATACATACGGGGTAAAAATTCGTTGAACAAAGTCTGTAGCAATAGCTAGATATAATTATTTAGATTGCAAAATATATAAACGGTGAAAGGCAACATTGTTATATCACCTTCATTCTCCGCTAACACCTTAACATAAGTATGATTGATGTAGATTGTAGACGATTAATAATATTATAAACAAAAATATACCACGCAGATTTGAATATTTTAAGTAGTTAGGTATGAACCCACATCTACTTATAATATTTGAAGTTGCTTCATTTCCTTGTTTGTTCATCTCTCGAGACTAATATGGAAATCAATAGGGTTTCCATCATATATACTCATTGGACAGCCTCACTGGTGCAATAATGCAACTCCTAATAGAGATCCTGGGTTCGATTCCAGCAGGGCAAATTTAGGAAATTGTATTTTCTAATTTGTCTGACTCTGGATTGGCTTCGGCCATGGCTAATGACCACTCTACTATCAGCAAAGACATAAAATGCGTTCTGATGTGATGTCGTTAGAAAACCATAAGAGATATACTACTTCTTACCAGGTTACCGTGCTTTTAACTTAGCCTGTATCATCACTTACCATAAGGTAAGGTTACAATCATAATAAAAACATATTCACGGGGATGGTTTGTACTGCCATGCTTTTCAATTGATTTTCTTAAAGATACACAACACTATATGTATTCGATTTCTAAATATTTAGTGCAATTATGTTTTTATTGTATCTTTGTTAATATATTCTCGAATTAACCCCACTTTTAAATAACAATGCGGTACCTGAAGATGTGTTTTATTTTTTTTTCAAATAAATGTAAAATTGATCCGTAAAACATTATTGTACAAATACCGTCATTTTCCATAGCTTTTAAGTAAATATTTACTGTTTTGTAATGTTTATATGATCTAGATGAAGAAACTGTTATATTTTAATCTCGTGTGAATTTTTCGCTATTCCAAGATATAGGAATCTTTAATTAGGGATTAATATAAATCTTGAAAAAAATCGTAATCTTTTTGCTATAAATAATGTAATATATAAATCTAAAGGATTAAATAACATATGTATGTATAATCAAAGCAATTTTTCTACTCAGAGATATTTAAAATTGTTAATGTTTAAACTAAATTTTAGCATGCTTGTTGTGTTTCAAGACTACATGAGATATGTGATGACACGATATTTAAAGCTCCACGTTAAATAGCTTATAGTGATAATATTCTAAAAACCCAGTCATTAATGAGTAATATTCTATTAGCATACTCTTTTATTTCTCCTATGTTTTTCTATTTTAATCAAACTTCAGTTTTCTATACCTTTATTTAGCTTCAAGAGTTGGCAGTACAAGGTATATTTACATTTGGCGCAAGTAGAAGACTAAAGTATACTTGTTATAAATACAATTTAAACTTCAAAATTATTAAACGAGGTTATAAAAGGCGCTCTCTTAACGTTATTCAAAAGGTAAAGCTGCATTTTGTAATTACTTCACCCCTTGTAAATTGAAGTTATAATTTGTCATGAAATGAATTTAAATTTTAAAATAGGCTTTTAGTTTAAAACAGGCAGGCTCGGTGCTGGTACTATGACAAATTCATTCGATGGAGCCCTGGAAATTAATTCGATCTATTTTGTTAAATGATGAAATTTTGAAACCTAGACCTTGTTACCTATCTACATAACTTGAGGTATTTATCACAAAATAAACAAAATTTTAAGAAAATGGACTTAACTTAATAGATACATCGTATATTTTAAAATAAAGATGTACTTTAAAAAATTGTTACGTATTCTTGAGTTTATTGCTTTATTTTAGAAATCGATGTCATTCAAGTAAACACATAAATAATTTTTAGGTATGTAACTACTTCCTTTTTTGAAGTCGGTAAAAAATACAAGTAAAGAGATAATATAAAAAGGTAATGTAAGTAGTAGCCCATTAACGTCTCACTTGTGGCCACAGGCCTCCTCACTCATATGAGAAGCAGTTTTTAGAGCATAGACCCACGCTGCTCCACTTCGGATTGGCAGGCATAGTACACAAGTGCACATTATATTCCTTCACTCTCATAGTCGGATGTAAAGGGAATCCGACACGATCAGAGAGATCAGGTGCAGGACCGACGGCTTAACATGCCTTTGAGTCTCGAATTTTAGGATTCGAATCTAGAACCTCATGTCTTTAGGCGAACATGGTAATCACTAGACCAAAAGGGCAATTTTAAAATGAAAAGATATCCTCAATTAGATGATATATAAATTTAGAACTTACAAATTTTATTAAATAATATGTAAACAACTTTATAGTTATTGTAGTCTTGATAGACCCTGAACTAAAATATAGCAATTTATACATACCCTTTTGAGTAACGCAACTCCGGCAATGAATGTACTTATTATAAACTAAACTTTCGTAAACCGTACACATTATTTTCAATGTACGTCTGGCGATGATATTAAAGAACGACTTATAATCTAAAGATACGACAGTTCTTTCGCGCTCTGTCCTGAGAAAAACCCAAAATAATTTTTTTACTATCATCATTACTATAATAATTAATTGTGTATTTTTCTTTATTTCTAAATAAATAATAATTTTCTTGAAGTGAAACTTCTTTAGGCGCATAAGAGGAAAAATTTTACAGATGAAACGCGTGATTAGTGTGACGAAGATGTTTTTAATGTTAATTCGTTTCAAGGTTAGGTAGCTGTAATATGTACAAATAACGTGTGGCATTTTAATCTGCCACTCGTCATTAAATATACTATTTTTCATAAATTCAAAAATAAGATTTTATTAATAATTTCTTATATTAAAAAATAACGCGTGGTCTTTTTATTTAAGATTCGTCATTTGAGATTTCAATAAATTATTTGTATTATTTTTCGACATTTTTAATATTTTTATTTTAATGACAAATTCATTAAAATCCTAACATATCTTCCTTTTTCCCTCCGTCTAAGTCTCGGAAATCTAAAGTCTTACATTTGTATAAATATAAACACTTTTAACTTTTTTTTATTAATATTCAAGCGTTTTTATCGTCTAAGTAATCTTCTAAGTTAAAGTAAGATCTTCAATCAAAATTATTTTAAGAAAGGCTATCAATTTATTTAATGACATCTCTAGGAACATCCGGGAGTTTATAAATGAGTTGGTAATGTTATGTAGACTACTAGAAATTGTGACATTTCATTTCTTAAGTAATATGATTTATACTGCTTGTTAAGAATTTTAATAATCTGTATGTCGGAATTATAGTTAAGTATATAATTCATATTTTCCGAATTGTCGAAAGTCGTGCAAATACGGCAAGAGAGCTGTTCTGTGCACGTATTGCGGAGTTTCATTACTTTTTATCGTTAAGAGAATTCGATGAAAAGACTGCGGTATTGTAAAATATTGTTTAACAGTTGAACTATTTCACTACAATGTGGAAAACATCAATTAGTTTTATGAACACTCCAGCTACTGATTCTTGAAGAATTGCACAATTCTTGTAGGGCATTACATTTGCTTAAAAAAGTCCTTAGACTCGAATTCCGAAATTCAATAATTCGTACACATATAACATGAACATTCTAACTTTATGACTTTTTTTATGACTGACGGCCTCGTTGGTGCAGTGGTGCGAGTACTCGCTTTGCTAGCAGAGGCCCCGGGTTTGAACACCGATAGGGCGTATTTATAAAATTGTATTTTCTAATTTGTCTGAGTCTGGACTGGTAGGAGGCTTCGACCGTGGCTAGATAACCACCCTACCAGCAAAAACGTATAGCCAAACAAAGAGATTTGTGTTCCGGTAAGATGCTGTGTTGAAAACATATGAGGTATATCCCCTTTGACCAGATTAGCGCGCTTCCATTTTAGACTGTATCATCACTTACCATCAGGTGAGATCACAGTCAAGCGCTAAACTGTCAACAATAAAAAAAAATAAAGAAATCGATTAATCTAAAGTATAATTCATATAGAAGATTCTAAAATTGTAAGGATTTCAAATTTTTTTCATTTGTAGCATTTTATTATTATTTTTTTTATTTGCACTTAACAGCACTTTTAAATTATCACATATAGTTTTCTTGCATATATTATATTCAATGTGCGACTGAAGATGTTTTTAAAAAACGACTTAGAATCTACAGTGACGAGAGCGTCCTTGCGCCCTATTCTGAGAAGAGCCCACAACGAACTCAGTTCGGTGTCATTTTTCTCTTCTCACCATCATTACAATATTTTCATTTTCGATTTATTCTATTTCGATTAGAGCAATTTATTCATTCCCATGTTTTGTATCTTCTAAGTGGTCCTTTAAATTATAGAACGATTTCTCAATTAGCTTTCTTTTAATAAAAGATCTAAACTTATTAAGTGACATTGTAACTTCTTTTGGGAGTTAATTATAGAAGTTACCCTTGAATGAATTGTTAATTTTATGGAGCCTACTAGAATTTATAACAATTTTACTTTTATTTCTTAAGTATAACTTAAGAAATATACAAACTGCGGTGCATTTATATTTATTCGTAAAAGAGTCAATATTTTTATGGTTGTACAAAAAATTTTCGTATACGTATACGCAGTGCACTGTCATTATTTAATTTATTAATAAAGTAATACTATTTGTACATGCAATGTAAATTGTTTTGTACATTGTATTATTAATTAAAAATCAGATTAACCAGGAATATTTAAAAAAAATAAGTTTTATTTCAGTACCTAAATACAAATGGACTCTAAAGACTAAGATAATTTCTTTCATCCCAATATTTTCAACGCACAGATAAAAATGTTTTCTGTTACGTAGCACTAAATCTATCCATCTCTCTCGTCAGCTCTATTTGTTTACATGTTCCGCATTAGCATACTATAAACGTATTACGAGTATTTCAGTCACAAGACGTCCAATATACTATATTGCGATTGCATAATAATATATCGTAAATATAAACAGCTTGTTGACTTACATCGACTATAGCCAATGAGAATATGAAACGGCATGTCGTCTACGATTTTGGCAAGTTTTCACGAATATCTTTAGACGATTCACTTTTGTCAGCAAAATATATTACATACCGAGCAATCACAGTATGATATCTGCATCTGATACGAGTTCTATATTTATAACATTAGAATAGCGAATTTAGACATGATACTAAAATAAAATTATTTCTGTCACCCCCCCCCCCCCTCTTTTAAAGAGAGAGATATCTCGTAATAGAAAAGGTAAAATTTAAACCTAACAATTTTGCATGCTTATTTAAAATTACTTACCGTGTCAAATATATGTGTATAAGCTTTATGTGCATCATAGAAGACTAATTGATGAACGAATCTCCTCTACAAGTATGACCGCTCTTATTTACCTCATTTTTTAGTATAACAATAAAATATCAGATTGTAGAAAGTATACTGTCACTAATAAAATAAATAAACCTATGTCGATTAGGAATTTTTATAAATCTATGCAAATTATTAAAGGACTTGTCGGCACCGGCAGGTGTGGCTATGTTATTTTTTATGTAAAACAACACTAACCTGACTTCTAAAATTAAAAAAAATCAAATTTTTTAAATGTTTTATTAGCATTATTAACGCTCCACCATGTTAGTACAAATAAATAAAGCGCTAGTTTGATAAAAATTAAAAACAGCTGACATCCGGGGCAATGACCTCTCGCGTAAGCTTACGCGCACGGGCAGCTAGAGGTCGTTGACCCGAACTAGAACTCAGCTTTGTGTTTCAGTGCTGGTTTTTTTAAGAAATTAATGTATTCTTATGAAACTATCGTTTCGTTTAGCTGTACTAACATGATGGAGCAATGATAAATAATAATAAATAATAAAAATATGATTTTTTTTGTCTGGATCGATTTATTATCATAATCAAAAGTGTCATTAGTAGTATTATCTGTCTTATCTCTAGCAGCCCATGACCCACTGCTGGTCACTGACCTCCTCACTTAGAGGAGAGAGGGTTTTTATTACATTATTACTAATTAACATTACTCTTATTTTTATAGAAGATGGTATTACATTTATATAGAAGATGGTATTGTAAAGTTGGCACTCCCGCAGTATTTGCTAACACTCTTAGCAGGAATGCCATGACTTCCTAATTGTTATAAAGCGATGTGCTAATTACATTACGTTCTGAAAGTGTGTTAATTTAATATCATATGTTTATAATATATTATATCACAAAGAACGTGCGTATATATTTGTTAACAAAGTGTTTAGTGGAAATAACGATAAGAAATAATATCACAGTTAAATAATACTTGCTTTCCTAGCCGATATTCCGGGTTTGATTTCCGAAAGGACAAATTTATGAATTTTTTTCTCCTACTTGTATACCCAAAAAACTTATATTCGAATAAAATATTGTATGAAACTAATTATTTTTATGCGTAAGCTGTACTGAATAAATATACTTTGAGAATGGCTTACGGTTATGGTCTGAAAAAGTAAGTATAGTTTTGTATAAACTCGTAAATATATTTAAATTTTATTTATTACTGCCTCATTCCTTTGAATACAGTATCTCGACCTGCCTATAAGGTTCTACCCGATTTCGACTACAGCGACTGCTTCTTATGGATTCTTCACGTTGGTCACATTGCCCTTCCGTGCGCTCGCATGTGACTAATATAGCCAATTTTTCTTAGAAATGTGCGAGCACATTCAGGACAGGTCAGGATACCACAGCAATAATTGAATGTTATAGCCGGAGATGGTCTGACTTTAAGCTGGTTTTTTTGGTCTTGTTGCTATACACGCATCTCTTTGAAAGCGTTGGTGTTCTGCTTAACGAGGAGTCTCCATTCAGCCCGATCTACTGCAAGCGACTCCCATTCCGAGGGCTGGATGTTACATTGCTCCATGTGCCGTTTTAGCACGTCTTCATACCTCAGCAACTGTCCGCCTAGCGTTCGCTTACCATCTTGAAGTTCACAATAAATGACGCGCTTAGCAACCTTCTCATCGGGTATTCGGGAAATATACACCAACGTAACTGGCTAAAAATATCAATAAATCAAGTAATAAAAATTAATCCTAACTGATAAATCATGGTCATAGGTTTTATCATGATATGAAAAGTTTATCCTTTGAAATTGCATAATTAATGATTCAATGGGTTAGCACGTAACATTCTGGCGAAATATCAAAATTTTGCTAAATGTGTACGCTGCTGCTGATAAAACAGAATGGCCTTTACCGTACTAGAACAGATATCGTAAACAATTTTTTATCCACACGCGTTGTAATATTTACATTTTCATTTAAAAAGCATTAGAATACAAAAAATATGATATACCAGCTGTTAAATATCTCACTCGAGTAGTTTCCCATCTCGTGGGAATACTGGCAAACCCGTACTTTGTGATCATCTCCATCACAAGCAGCTTATACTAGCTACGTCTGCGTACACTTAAATGGGAGTCTTCTAAGATATCCATTTGAATGTAATGCTGTTAAGAGCAGGTTTGATCTTCATGAAATATACAAAGTATGTAATATAATTATTTGGATAAAGAATAATACAGTATTGTATAAAATACCTTGGTAAATGACACATTTTTTTGTCATATGTAAAAGATAAAAACGGCTTCTATAGGTTATCCTTTACATATATAAAGTGGACTTTTTATAGATATTTTTAAGGTATACAATTTCAGCACATTAATTTTAACTATCCCATAAGATTTAGCTAGACTTGCGATTTAAGCTTACAAAAACATGATTGTTACGACATCATTTTACAATCGATTAAATTTGTCGGCTATTCTGCATCATAATATGTGTGTGTTCTACATATAAATCTTCTTCTCTTGAACCACTCCATAAATTGCTAAAAATTTCAATAAAATCCGTTGCACATTTAAAAAGATCTCTTTGTAAGCGATAAGTCAATGTTTACAGAACATCGGTTGTAGGGTTTCAAAGTCTATAACGGACATAGGTAGAAATAATTTTGGTGTTTATACGATATATTGATGAAATAAAAATTTATGAAATGGCTACTTAGCTTACCTTCTTCTTACTGAAATTTAACATACTTATAAATTGTAGTTAAATACAAAATGCTTAAAAATATTTAAGCAAAATAAATATGATTTATATAAATCATCAAGACTCAATATTTTAAATAGTGCAAAATTCAAAAAACCGACAAGGTAAAATATAATTGTAATTTGAATTAGATTCACATAAAAGTATTTACATTAGAGCGAAAGTCATTTCATCCATGAGAAATCGAAGAATATACGTAACTTTTAAATAATATAAAAAGGAGGAAATAATGTATTTCCATTCCTACGTCATAAAAAGTAAGCGCCTATCTATAAAATGATAGTCTAGAATTCACAAACTATCACAATTGTAATATCGAATTCGGTAATTTTGAATATGTGCCAAGTTTCCAATACAATGGTGAATATTGTTCTTTCTTTTAAAAGAATATCAGCCAAAAAGTGTGGGGGCCATTGCCAAGAGCGTTTACTTAAGCCGTGTCCGAACTAATAAGAGAATTGCTTTCTTTAATTCACTCTACAAAGTTTATTGTGAAGCTTGCATTGCTAAAATAAAACGGTACATTGAAGATCCATCAATCCTAATTAAATTGGAATACGGCTAAAGTACTGGTATTAGTATAATCATTTATCCTATGCTTAAAGTTTTTTAGCTAATAGATAATTACAAGTTTTGCAAATATACGTAATATATACTTAAATAATAATAGATAACTAAATACCTGACTTATCTGCTAAACTTTTCAACTTCTGCAGTGTGAAAGTAATTTTTAAGCTTTTATTGTGCAGTAGATTGTATATTGTATACAATATATAAATAGCGGTATATGTTTATGTATGTGTAAAGCCAATAATCAAAGAGTGGCGTGTATATGAAGTAAGGTAATATTAGAATAACTAAATGTATATAACCGTATATAAACCCACTTACCCACTTTATATTAAACCTCTTTATTTTAAATTGCTCACGGTAAGTGATGGTACCGATGAAACCGACTGACCAGATAATAGACAGTTAACCTCTTATGGTTTTCTTACGCAGCTGGTACGACTTTGCTGGTAGGGTGTTAACTAGCCTCGGCCGAAGCCTCCCACGAGACCAAACACAGAAAAAATAGAAAATGCAACTTCCTAAAGCTTGACTTGAGGGAAATTTAACCCAGCACTTCTGCTAGCAAAGCAAAATGAATGAAACCGTATATAAACTTCCCCATTTTCAATTAGTTCTTGGTTATGATTACACCAAAGCTTGGAAATATTAAGTTGCCATTATAACTTGTGTAATTCCGATTGAAAGTTGCAAATATTAATTAGCATTCA
This sequence comes from Elymnias hypermnestra, assembly GCA_015832385.1. Classification (NCBI taxonomy): domain Eukaryota; kingdom Metazoa; phylum Arthropoda; class Insecta; order Lepidoptera; family Nymphalidae; genus Elymnias; species Elymnias hypermnestra. The sequence continues at coordinate 1,923,744 of JACTOM010000562.1, read as the reverse complement.
GCTGTTTGCGTGTTGATCGCGATAAGACTATCTTCGGCGCCGCCTCAGGGCGACGGTTCAATCATCATTACATGATGTCTATTAAGTAGAATTTACCGGCGTCAGATGGGCGGACGAGTTGTGGCGCCAGAAATTATAATAAATCTCGATATCCTCAGGCGATATCGACAAAGAGATACAAGATAGGTGCTTTTTAAAGTGGCATGAATATAACATTCTTGTCGCGTAGATTCTTGTGTATAATATTTTATGTGTTTGAGTCTCGTCTGAATTTTACGGGATTGGATCGGTATGCAATACATTTATCAGTATTGACGGCAAGTGCGTCCCATTCAGTTGTGGTACAAGTCATAAACACTAACAAATAAAATTGATGAAATAGACAACTTGAAGTCAAATCTCTTTTGCATTTAAATGGCATAAAAACTGTACTGTCCATACAATTTCATTCATCTAGTAATAAGTCTTTAGAAAATCATATTTATTTTAGAAAAGCTGGCACATCTCTTTAATTTAGAATCCGTTTTGAATTACGCCTAACCATTGGATATACTTAATACTTAGTTTAGTATAAATCACGACATAGCATATCAAATTTCTCACACACTTTTTACTTAAAACATCAAGTGTCATCAACTACAAGTTTAAGAATATCTATCTGAACTTGAGATAAATATAAAACATTATATTATTAAAATTTTAATAGTTTGTCAAGTAATATATGACAAACAGAGAGTGTAATAGTCTAATATTGTAGTGGGAATTTAAAAATTGGTAATAAATACCAAGCTAAATAATTCCACTCCATGCGCCAAGTAATTTGTTAAATATTTTATCTCTTATTAAATCCATCGTGCACCGTAAAACCGTTTTTGTTGCATCGATTATTTAAATACATAAATTATTACATCTTCAAATTAATATTAATAAATTTACATAAAATGATTAAATAACAAAGTTAAGAGCGATCATAACAAATCAATCAAGAGCTGCGCAATTCATTTACAAGTAACTGATGTCTACTACATTATATACACACTTCTTGTCTGTTTAAAAAGCTTGACCTTAATGGTTAGGTGTATTCCAAAAGTAGGCTACAAAAACATATGTAGACAAGAACAATAAGAGTCGAGACTACAGACTCTCATCAATAACAAATCAACACTTATTTGATTGACTGTCTCATTGGTCTAGTGGTCAGCATGTCGGACTACAGACATGAGGTCCTGGGTTCGAGTCCCGGGTCGGGCCAATTCAAAAATCAATATTGAGTTTTCTATTAAGATTTTCTCAATATTTGCCCGAAGTCGATTTATGTCCCCGTGTCTCTGTGAGCATGTTAAGCCGTCGGTCCTGCGCCTGATCTCTCTCCGGTCGTATCAGGATTCCCGTCACATCGGGCTATGAGAGTGAAGAAATAGAGAGTGCATTTGTGTATTATGCTTGCCAATCCATGCTATGCTCTAAAAACCCTCGCTCCTCGGAGTGAGGAGGCCTGTGCCCAGCAGTGGGACGTTAATGGGCTGCCACTTTACTTACTTTACTTATTTGATCGTTGCATACTGATAACATAAAACAGCTGTATGCTAGCATGTATCCAAATAAAATAAAAGCGATCTTATAATAACGTATATGTATGTACATAAGATAACATCGTGCAACCGCAGTTTTCGGTCGTGTATTGTATCCATATTCAGATTCTCTACACGAAAATATCGTTTCATATTTTGTTTCTCCTTTGCATGCAATACGTGAGTAGTAAGTTTGTTGAATTTCAGTATGAGATTACAAAATGTCTCCAATAAAAGCACTCAAGAAAATTTATCTGCCAATTTTTTTGATTTGTATCCTACAAAGAGCATTAACCAAATAAATATGCTAATATTATTGTGTAAAATTCGTGAAAATATTGTGCTATAAAAGTTACCTTTATTTCAAAAACAGAAAAATTCTTATTCAAGTTTAATATTTAATGTCAAGCTAACGTGTCTCTAAAGTCATAACGTTTATTATCCAATATCTTAAATATTTATGAGGCTGTACTCTTAAAAGACTAACTAAATTTTAGACATTGTTAGCAAGGAATAATTTAATTAAGATTATGATAAGATTTTTACACGGACGGAGTATTTCTACTCTATCAGATCAGATTCTAATATTAATAATTTTAGATCACTTCCCGTATCTGAGAGGTCTATAAAAAAAGTCTGTCACTGTGTATTTTTATGTAACAGCATATATAACAATATTAGACAGAATTATAAATATAAGCTATATACTTCCAACAATAAAATAAAATCTAATAAATGTTATTATTTTTGTTTTTATATTTGTATTTATTACTTTCCGTATACTACAAGATATAATATAGGTAACATACAAAAGCATGCAAAGTACAAAAAGGGGGTCTTATCGCTTTATTTATAATATTTATGAACGAGACTGTCTAATACTTAAGGGAGAAAATCCTACAAAGTCGTAGCATGCACTTGGAAGGATATTTTAAGGTAAGAGGGCGATTTAGGATCAAAAAGCACAGAGTACAAATATGAACCGTATCATCCATCAAATATAATAAAATCTCAAAGAACTTGTTCATATACGTGAAATCTAAAGACTCTTCAGTACATTTTCTATTAGCACAAATCAATATGACGTAAAGGTGACCAAAGTACCTTTGTAATTTGAGGAGCAACATACAGTCAACGTCAATTTCCACTAAATATTTTGCTTGTCTATTTTTATGTATTAAGAAAGGTAAAGTAGCAACGTTCTAACTTCCTACAGTCGGGTACAGACTTTCTAACTTATAAAAGATAAACATTATATTACAAAATAGCACAATCATGATTCCATTTAAAAATTAAGCACTAAAATCCACATACCCTACCCTCTGGGCCATCACGGTCTTTAAATATTGATAATTATTGTCAAAAATACGATAATCCAAGCTTCGCTAAGCCAAATTATATAATATTATATAGTAGATTTCCTACTGGAAAATAGTGTGTAGTTGATTGAAGGATGATAGGGGACAACAAGGCTATAAATTATTTTGCAGTATTTAAACATTCTTGTTAATCTGCAATGGAGAAGAGCAGTGGGGTATATGCGCTATAAGCTCAGAACTATTTGGGAGGCCTATTTCAGGTAAAATGATATTAATAGCCTATTAGAACTCAAAGAACTTTACTGTTAAATATACTACCTCATTGGTCTAGTGGTTAGCATGTACGACTACAGATATGAGGTCCTGGGTTCAAGTCCCGGGTCGGGCCACTTCTAAATCGATATTGAGTTTTCTATTAAATTTTTTTCAATATTTTCCCGAAGTTGGGAAAAATACGGCGCTGTGATCCACCCCCGTGCCTCGGAGAGCACGTTAAGCCGTCGGTCCTACGCCTGATCTCCCTCCGATCGTGTCGAATTGCCGTCACGTCGGACTATGACAGTGAAGTAATAGAGATACACTTGTGTACTATGCCTGCCGCAGTGGAGCAGCGTGGTAGGCCTATACTCTAAAAACCCTATGTCATATGAGTAAGGAGGTCTGTGCCCAGCAGTAGGACATTAATGGGCTGCTACTTATCTTACTTATACTGATGTTGACATTTTAGACATGTAACAGTAAAACATGATACCAACTGTACTCCATTCGCATAGGAAATACAAGCGATTGCGTATTTATTGACTATTGTTACCTTGTTGGAGAACATTAGTTGATCGGTTAAATTAGTACGGTCAATATTATGCTCATGAACAAAAGGTTTTGAGTATAGTCAACTGCGTAGGTAGTAAACGTGCCAAAACATAAAAATTATTATCAATAATTGATACAGTTTTAAGAAGGAACGGATGTACCTCCAAATACCTCTCATTATATACAATATTGTCAATCTAAACCATTGTTGTATCCACTGGAGTGAAATATCAACTTGCCAATAATAAATGAATATTTTTTTTTATTTTTCGTATGTAGATGTAAACCTAGATAATGAAGGTAAAAAATTATATCATGTTTAACTTTATATGAGCAATATGTCATTTGGGTGTTGTGATGGAGAGAGATAATTGATAATAGGAAATAATGTTATCTCTTACCTGTACTCGCTGACATTGAATTAAACTCTGCGTATGCGTTAATATCCTCAAAACCATGTGTTCTATCGTGCTCTGCTCCTCAAAGACCATTCTCGCTAAATCTAGTAAAACTTGATTCCTTTTGACTTCGAGCTGTGACCGTTCGTACAATTGCGCATTCCGTAGACCGATCCCACAGAATTGCAGATAGGACGCGAAGACCTTTTCGTCATACGTAGTAAATGGTCCGTCGCTTTGTTTGTTTATCACCTGGAAAGAAAAGTTTTTTTAGCGAATTCGAATAGCCTGTGATGGTTTCGTTAACAAAATCTCAGTATTTGCCCGAATTTGAGAAGTTGACAGTGTGCTCCGACCCCGCGGCTCGGAGGGCACGTTAAGCCGCCGGTCCTGCGTCTGATCTTTCTCTGATCGTGTCGGATTGCCCTCACATCGGACTCTGAGAGTGAAGGAAAAGTGAGTGCGCTCGCGTACTATGCCTGCCAACCTGCAGCAGAGCAGCATAGTGGTCTCTGCTCAAAAACTCCTCTCCTATGAGTGAGGAAGCCTGTGCCCAGTAGTGGGACGTTAATGGTTCGCTACTTACCTTAATACAATGCTATTAGAAGATTATAATTATTATGTCGCTCATATATCGAAATCAAATGCTTACATGTATAATACAGTCATTTTTTTAGCATGAATTATTGTTTTTTTTATTGCATATTAATTAGAGAAATAAATTTATTGTAAAATTTATGTTTTGTTAGATAAGCATCGACTTTATAACAAATATATCTTGTTTGTCAAACAAATGCATTTTAAGAAATGGTGCCAATTAAAATTTAAGAAAACTGCATCTATAATCGACGTTGCACAGGAATTATTCTACTTTTATAGTTTTTCGTCGTAACATTTGGAGGTTAGATGTAAAAGAACATATAACGTGCTTTCTTAAATATTTTTTATATAAAACTGTACTACTACTAATATTTTTTATATAAAACTAAAAATAAAGAAAATAGGATCCATGTAAGCAATAATCTGTAAACCAATTACATCACTAATTTCATTTTAGTCTACGAGACATCTTAGAAATTATCACCTACGCTATTTCTAGAGTCAGCTGTTTTAACTCAGCGGTAATAAGTTTGTCACTCAGAGAGCATGCCCCTCTAATGCGAACAGTAAATTTAAGAAGCCATTACACTGAGATTGATATAATACATTAATAAATATATGTACGACACATTGGAAAATTTACTTATCTATTTAGCTTTATATTTCCGCCACAGATCCACACTAAAGATATTATGTGATCTTCTAACTTAACTACGAAATAATCGTAATGAATGGGAATGAATCCTATAGGAATTTAATTTTTAAAACCCTATATGGTTGACTCGAAACTAATAAAATTACGACCAAGGTAAGTAAAATCCCATGTAGAATGTTTCATTTTATAGATTGCATCCCGACCTTTTGGCTTCGATCAAAGTGTAGTTCTTTTTAGCTTAGTATATGTATATCTCATTGTATAGATCACATAACTAATAAAATTTAATATTCTATGTATGGTTTAAAACTCCAATGTGCTAAACAGGCATTTCAACAGTTTGCGAATCCCTTAAAGTATTTCAACTTATGTCAATAAAAAAAACATCATCACTTGGTTACTTGCCTGCCTGTTTTGTAACTTTCTTATCGAAGCTATTTACGATATAACAAAAGCGATTTAATTATATTGAGCTATTAAGGATAATTCAATCAAGGACTGTATCTTCATTCAGTTTCGCAGGAGAACAGATATCTTCGTGATTCGAATTAATAGCCTTTTATCTGTACAAATTAAAATAATCTGTTTTTAACGTATGAATTTTTAATGAATTAATTCAACGATATCGTCAAAATGATGCAAATTAAGTTCAGTGTAAAAGCTAGTTTTAAAATTAAAATAACTTTGAATATTTTAGGAAAAGCCAAAGTTAACACGGCTAACTAACGTTAATACAAGAATTATATTTCCTGAAATAAGGTAGAGTTCTTTAAATATTCATTTCACGACCTCTTACCGTGTAAAATACTGTTATATTACGAGTATGTTGAAGCAAGAAAATGAATAACATGCCTGCGAAACCCAATTTACAAACTAAAAAACTGACTAAGCGTTTGGAAAAAATAGAAATATCTACATCTACACCAGAGCAATAACTTGGCTAAGTGTTATTGAAGTTTGATGAACAGGAATGATCGCACATACGTTGAGATTTATATATTATATGTACAAAATAAACATAAATTCAATATGTTAATACAAATGTTTTACCCTAAATTAAGGTAAGAAGTAGGAAACGAAAGACAAGTTTAAATCCTGAAACGACATCCTCTAAAATTTTACATCTACGAGTAAGTAGGATTAAAATAAATACAATATTTGAGAAGGAAAAGCACCCTTCCGTTTCTTCCCTTCTGTTCTGGGTCTGTGTTTTGATATATACAATATATAATAGGAGTGAGTGAGTGAAGTGAGTGTGTTAAACGGGTGAAATCTGTTGAAAGTATGTTTAAATTCCATTAAACTTGTTATCTATTCACCTTGTCGAAACGAACACGGCTTGCATAAACCATAAGAATAAACAAAAATTAAAGAAAAACTGTAATACTACAAGGAATGTTAATAAAACTATCTTTTAGATTAGAAAACTATAAAAAAAAACTAAAGGATACAAAAATAAAAAGGAAAGGAGGTAATACTAAAGTAACTTACTCTTAAGGGAATATCTAAACTTTTATAAGCGTGATTGAAAAATAGCGTAAAAAATAATGTTATGTCATTCATTGAATTGCTCTGTAAATTCTTTACCGCATTTATGACGTCATTAATATGTAAATATTATTTGAAATTTAAAATAAAATCACAATTTTGCATATCTAAAATCCCTATACAATGTTATCGAGAAATTGGGACATGAATAACTAAATAAATTATATCAGACTCCACTCCAACGTTTTGATCGAGCCGATGTCATTAAATATGAAATTTTAATACTTCATATGCCGATAACGAGCGCCATTAATGGTGCCAGAGACAATCTTCGAGTTCCACGTCTCTGACTTCATTATAGAGGTTTTACCTAAAAACTGTAGTACAGTTTTGAGATTTATTTATAGGATAAAAATATATTTACCGTTTACATCGCACGCTTAAAATGTCAGTTTTAATAAGAATTATATATACGTATATCAAATTCATTTTAGCAACAATTGAATATTCAAGATTTAAATTGTAAACTTTAAATTTATAAACATTTTTGTTTTGAAACAGATGTACGAACTTTAAGTGATAAATATAACCAATGCGCTACTCTTTTGTTCCAGAATTTATCTGCTAAATTAGCGTAATAGGATAGACAAAGGAAAATAGTTTCGAACCCGAGGAAATATGGGATAATCCGTTTTTCATTTTGATCTTAACTACTCTTGATTCCTCCTGACACACAAATAACTTCATCATAATCGGTCCAGCTGTTTACAAAGAGTTACGTCATATATACATATAAAGAAAAATTATATATATTGAAAAAATGTCATTTAAATAACCTGTTTCTGCTGTCATCCCTTTGAATATTAATAAACGTAAGGTTAGTTAGAATCTTTAAAACCAAGTACCAATAAGATTCCCGGGGGAATTAAAAAGTTAATGCCATAACTGATTGTTTAAAAAAAATTAATGATAAAACTGAGGCAGTACTTGCACTTGCAGGTTTAATTGTATTTTACATGAAACTAACAATGAACGATGGCAGCGATACAAGTTCTCGCAATATTACGGCAACGAATATTTAATTAATCATAATATACTTTCTTTGTTTGTATTTTCTCTGTTGTTGGTGTGGTAATGGAAAATGGTAAAGCTCGGTCGGAGTTCACCACAAGGTAATATGGAGGGGCGGATTACCGTAATGAATAAGGTAAATATAAATTACTTAATCACAGCGTAGATTCAAAACCTTTTGAAGCGGGATAAACAATTTATAACGTTAAATTTTGAGGTGATATTTGACGATGTTTCGAAATCAAGATACATAAGTGTTAAACCTCTTTATAGTCTGACAGCCTCTTTGGTCTAAAGTGCGGGTACTAGTTTTGTTAGTTGTGAAGTAGAAATTATATTTTCTTATTTGTCTAGATCTAGACTACCAGGGTGTTTCGGTTATGGTAAGTTCCCACCTTTTCTACTAAGACTCGCCACCATTCAAAAATATTGCGGTTAGGTACGGTGTTACATTGAACCTATTAAGAAGTGAACAACCTGTTACTAAGTAGCGTGCTGCCACCTTAGAGTGTATTATCACTAACCGTCAGTAACAAAAAAAAATCTAAGATTTATGTATACGTAGCTTCGAGTAACGTACAGGAAATTCCGAAAAAGTACATATGAGTTAGTAATTTAGTGTAGTGATACTTTTTCAAGAGACATCAGTTGAGCTGACTATAAAAGAATATGTTACAAAAGGATCAAACATGAACACTAATAAAATCAGCTAAATCATAATATAGTGCCTTAATAACAAGCTAAACATTACAAATCATTAAGTGTCAATATAAAATAATAAAAAATATGGTTACCTGGGCAACACCAATCACTTCTCCGCTAATATCCTTGATCGGCATACAAAGTAGTGATCTCGTTTTGTAACCCGTTTGTTGGTCAATGTCGTGGTTGAACCTCTCATCCTGGAACAAAGAACATACGTGTAACATGCAATAAAAATCAAATTACTACGCATTAAGCCGCCAGAAAAAATAATCTATACCCCCGACGGAGGTTAAATTCTGGCAAAAGCTGAAACTTTAAAAGTTATGAGAGTAATATACATAGCTTGCATAACTTAATACATTCCGCACTAAAATATATAACAATTACCAATCCGATTTAATGTTGAACGATAGATTACGTGATATGCAAAAATAAAAGCAAAAGAAAATACCCTATAATTGAGCACAAAATTGTGTATATTTTCCTGTAACATACAGTTGTTTTGGGATTTTTTTTCAGTAGCAAGTAGAGGATGTATCAAACTATTTAAATCAATCAACATTTTTACAATAACAATTTATTTAATTGCAGCTTTGACGGTTATCAGTAAAACGGTTAATTTTCTTACGTTAAACAGTAAAAAATGAAGTTTGTTTCAGCTTAGGTGGTTTCTATTATTTTTAGCAGTACATAGGTTAAAGAACAATTATTTTCTTTTACAAAATAAAGCGAGTTAAGACACTATTAGATCAAGAGCAGTTCTCTCAACTAGCAATTAAGGAGTCACTGGAATTCTGTGGTCGCCAACACTTTTAGATTTCAATTTACACAGATCACGTGTAATAGGTTTCTAAGGTTAGTACAACAATTCATAAAATCTAATTTTACAGGACAGCAGTTTGAAAATTAATCAAACTGTTGAAATCCATCAATAAGACCACAGCGTCAATTTTGCAGATTTGAATATGAGTTTTGTAAGATAAGAAAATGTTGATTAAATTGGATACTGCTGTGTCCTCAACAAAAAATTTTGATATCATCAAATTATTCATCCCGTTCATCTAATTGCTTAAAAACTTTTTGTTTAACTTACCACACCACACTCAGAAAATACATAAAAAGGAAACTTTAAACTAAATAACTTAGTTTCGCACAAAAGGCGGGCTTATCGCTTGGAAGCAATTCCTTCCAGACAACTTTAAGGAAGGAGACAAAGATAAGAGGGAATAGGCACGTGGCGCAAAAGTGTAATACTTTTTGCTTAAATTTGAGCAAAGTTAATAGATATAACACAGTTATAGTAGAAAATCGCGAGTCGTGCATTTAATGTGGCATTGAATGCAGGCCGAGTATAAGTTAACTTTTTGCAGTAGATTTCGTGAATGAAAAGACTTCATATTAATTTAAATTCACACTCAATTCTTTATTGCATTATTTATTTTGTAACACAACGCACAATACAAAAAACTATACATTTAAAGAGTCATAACGAGCTGGGTCTATTTGAACATTACAAAGAGAAATATTTTTTAGATCTCACTGATCTACGAGTATGTCTATACACAAGCGATACCGTATAGCCTAGTTAACATTTTTGCTACCAAAGTACAATATGAAGTGCCCCTGTGGTACGTACAGACAAACATTACAACGCAAGAGAGCCAATAAAAAGTCATATAAATATAATAATATTACAAAGCAAATTGTACAATGCAAAAACAACAAATAAAAAAACAAGTAAAATCGTCCTATTCCTCTTGACATAGAAAGAAATCGTTAAAAATGTAACGTGATCTTTTAAACGATATTAATACAATATTATTGAATTTAATTCACATCAAGCACTAATATTTGAAACTAAGTGAATGAATAAATAAGTACATCATTAATGATTGAAAAATTGAAACGATTAGTAAGGAAAAAAAGATAAGTTCCAACTTCTTACATAATATTTGTCTTAAGTATCTTCACAATACAAACAGAAATCTGATGTTTGCTATAGCTATTTGAGTGTGTTTTGTTACCAGGTGATTGATGTGTTTCTAATGATCAAGGCCGGTTTTTGTTACATTATATATTATGAATATGACGTTACTGACAAGATGCTGGATCTAAAATAGTAGCAAGGTTTTGTATCAAACATTATTTATTATCAGTAATTATAGCAAAACTATATCGTGTATTAAGTCTTGTAACAAAAGTATTTCCAACTTTTATTCGCTGTAATGAAAAGCTGCCCCATTGGTCTAGTGATTAGTATGCTCAACTACAGACATGAGGTCCTGGGTTCAAGCCCCGGGTCGGGCGAAATAATAATCGATTTTGAGTTTTCTATTAGGATTTTCTCAATATTTGCCCTAAGTTGGGAAACGTGATCCACCCCCGTGCCTCGGAGAGCACGTCAAGCCGTTGGTCCTGCGCCTGATTTTCCTCCGATAATGTCAGATTGCTGTTACATCGGACTATGAGATTGAAGGAATAGAAAGTATACTTGTGTACTATGCCTGCCAACACGGAGTGGAGCAGCGTGGTGGGTCCATGCTCTTAAAACCCTCTCTTATATGAGTGAGGAGGCCTTTTTACTTTAGTAAATTAAAAAGTTATATTAAATTAATTATTAATTACCGAACCGGGCACCGATAACACCCAGACAGTACCCGCACAAACCCAAGTGCTTGTGACGTCACAACTTCAATTTCTCTTCAAAGTAGTACCATTTATTAGTGTTTCTAATTTTAATAACGTGACAAACATGACGTCACCTTATGACGTCACAAACCTGGCGACCAACGTTGCAATCCAAATGAAATTTTATCAATTATTAATAGTCTATAATCAAGTAAAAACATGATAAAGTTACTTAGATAACATAAAAAATCGATATTTTTTTTTCAAAATTCGAAATATCGACCTTGCGCTAAACGAGGTGAGTCTATCTATGTAGCCACAATAATTCCTTGTCTAAACGTATGTTTGTATGTATGCATGAATGTTCGTAAAGTTTTCACACAAAACTCCTTAACCGATTTAAAATATATCACCATTAGTAAGCTGCATATTCGCTGAGCGACATAGGCTATATTACTTTCTCAAAAAAAAAAAAAAAAAAAATAGGGATACCTAATACAAATGCGTTAAAGTAACCCAAGGTGTAAACAAAACAATCAGTCATCGCGTGCGCTGCGACAATTATTGATGATAAAACAAAAAAATGTTCTACAATTATGTTATAGAACGTATAAACATCTACAAAAAAAGTTGGCGATACCATATGTCCAACTGCTGTAGCTATGCCACCATAACTACTTTTTATATCCTAAAAGTTAATAAAAGTGCCGACATTTATCATCAACTCATATTATGCATACAACTGTATTAATTATTCTATTAAATGACTTTTATTAAAGACCATTACAGCACCTGTAAAATATGTTTTAAATTATTAAAATCGGACATTCCATTCAAAAGATATACCGAATTAAAAAAAATGATAATCTAAATAAAATTATGACAGACATTAATAACATTAATAAATAAAATAGTATGAATAAATACCAGATTTAACATGTAATCTATAATATAAAAATGAATCGCAAAATGTGTTGGTAAGCGCATAATTCAACATCGCCTGGGTCAATTTTGCTAATTCTTTTTTTTTAATGTATGTTGAAGTCCAACGATGGTTTATACTGCGAGAAAAGTTCGACTCATTCCATGGGGAACCCCCTAAAAACAGCCCTTTTCTATTTCTCATAAAAACGTTTTCTTACTTAGATGTAGAGTAAATACGACCATTATTGTTATTCTATAAAGTTCATAATAAATTACAAGTACTCACTGTTGTCTAAGCAATGTAGGTGTTTTCCTAACGTCAAAGAGTCAACTTGCACTTTATTGCCGCTGCACAAAGTTCAAAATCAATTGAATAGTCACAAAATGTAAGAGCTATAAATCATTAGTACTGCTGTTATTTAATTTCGAAAATCATTCGTAAAACTATAATCTGCCACATTTCAAATATTTTTGACAGAACGAAGTCATTCGCAGGTTATTATAAAGCTAGCACTTGAATATATATTTGTCAACTACTGGTTTACTCAAGGAGGTAAATACCTCTTTAAAAGTGGTGGCGGTAACTTTTCACTATACGAATAAGCTACTGTTATAATGAGTTAAACATCATTTACAGACGTCTATAGAAAATTTTACTTTTATTTCAAATCGTAAAAACCTTTAATCTTTAAATATCACTTTGCTATCAAATAATATGTTTTTTTAATTTCAGAAAATCTCAAACGTTCATACTAGCAATGGCGGTCCATTTTATATGCGTGTCAGAACTAACTTACGAATTCATTTTGGCTCACACGCCTCAATAGAAGATAAAAATATTTAATTATAATCTATATTGCTTAAAATGCAAAAGGATGGACTTACAGCTAAAAAAAAGCTTGTTTCTTTGACTTTAAAATAATAAGATACGACGAAGAGAAATAATAAGTAATAAGACTATACACTTGAATTAATATAATCTATTTTCTACTTATTGTTTCCTTCCACATTTATTTTTTTAACAGTTTAAAATTATTTACTACATGTTATTTATTCTAAAAAAGCGTGGGTAGAATTATTAATATATCTATAATATAAATGTTTCTTTTAAATAAAGTTATTAAAATTATAATACAAGTATTCAAGTGTGCGATTTTTTTGTTTATTTCATTTTCACATTGAACATTTTTAGTGCAGTAAAGACGTGTAATGTAGCAGTATAAAAAATAAATCAGTCAAATGAAACAGTCACTACTGCAAACACATGGCTCCATGAGTAGAATAACGTTGATACTTGAACGTGAGCCAAAAATTTGTACAGTATAGCAAATAAAACTTAATAACTTAAGATATACGACTCTCGGTAAAGTTTCAATTTAATATTTCTGACACAAATATGTAACTGAACAATTTCTGTGGCAAACTGAAATATAAATATTCTATCTGTAAACATGTCAATCGTTCACGATACAGTAAATACGCAGGGCGTCTTCAAATGTTTAACTATACTTTTTTCTGCTAACTAAATCTCATTTCTAAGGGAATGTAAATACAATATATACGACACACATTGACCTAAAGCGGTCACGTAGTGACCACAATCCCTAATTGGGTCGAAATATTAACATAATACAGCGAGTATCACATTACGATATAATTACAGATTGTCATGGCTCCTACCTCGTCTATATTCATTTATATCTAATTATTATCGTTATTTTTCAAGCAACTTACACAAGACCTTAACAAATTATACACCAAAACCTTCAAGAGTTTATCGGGAACATAACAGAAGTTGCGAAAAACTTTGTTATATGTGTAAGGATCAAATATTTACAAAAATATTAAAAAATTTAGGACACTTTACCTATCAACATAGAGCTCGTAAATAACTACATCGCAAGGATTGCCACAGCTCATCGCCAAACACTTCACCATCACGTGAATCCCGAAACTTCTGGATATCACACAGACAAAAAGAAGACTTATAAGGACAAAACCTTCTGAATTAGTGAAAGAACAATGACAGAATATAGAGTAGTAGCATTTTTAAGCAAGAACTCAAGAACAGAGTGAATCAATACATTAATTACATTAAACAAATAAATTTGACACATAAATAAATATTATTATTATTATTATTAAAGTAAACTAAGCATAGTCGTTAGACTCTAGCCTTAGATAATAAAAGTAAATTTTAGGTACATTAGGTCAATGTATTATTACTGATTAGTCGGCAAGGCTAGATTGTAGATCTTATATTATAAAGCAACCAAGGGTTGGTAATAATAATATTAAAAAAACTATCTATACATTCAAATGTCAACCGAAAGACTTTCCGAAACGGATAAAAACGATAACAGTAAAAAAAAGTGTTTTTGTAACTGAAAATTACCGGGTCGATTAGATTCGAAAATTGGTAGGAGAATTAGTGATTCTAAAATTAAGACTGAGAAACACCAAAGCGTGGCTGCGTCTCACTATAATAAAGATGGATAGAATTTCCAACTTACCAAGTTCTGGTGTTGTTTCGGCTAAACCTAACAAAGGCTAACTTAATAAGTTCTATAACTCGTTCACCCAATGTAAATTCATTGTACGTGTTCATCAATTCCCTCAGCTATGCTCAGTAACTACGAACAATCAAAGGAAAGACTATACTAGATAATATCAATTCTTTATTATATAGATTGCAAAAGGTTTATAATTGTAGTAAGGCTGTTCCTGACAGAATGAGTAAATGTTAGATAAAGAACTAGTAAAGATTTTATGAATGATTTAAAAACTTAAAGAAAATATCACGAAATGTTGTGACAAAAAAACTTGTGGATTTTATGTTACATAAAAGCTGTAGAAATGCAATATTGACGAGTTATTGGGGGCTTCATTTATTCATTACACGTAACAACAAGTAATATAAAGCTAATTCTTTTATATTACTTACTTTTATATTGCTAACGCTATCTAGATCGAATTTCATACTTTGCTTTTTAAGCTTTGACGTTAGCTTTTAGATAGATGGTGCAATTTTTACAAAATGCGAATTTTACTATATTTAATTTAATAATTAAGATACGTACTGTAATTTATAGTTGAAATTTAAAGACTTCAATTCTATATCATCCCAAAAATGAAGTAGATTATTAAAAGAATGCAGGTTAAGTTTTTTTCTGGTGAATAAATAAAATAAGCGCGTAAACTTAATAGTCTGCAAGGTAACACTGTTAGGTTTTAAAAATACATAAAGAAAAAGTTTGTACAAAAAAATTAAAAGTGCGTGCGTACAAAGTACACATGTCAGAAGTGAAACTTCAGATTTCCGAGCCTTAGAGCGAGGGAAAAGGGAAGATATGTTAGGAATTTAATGAATTTAATTGTCATTAAAATATTAATAGTATCAAAACTTCACACAAATAATTTATAGTAGTCTCAAATTACGAATTGTAAATAAAAATGCCACTTGCTTTTTTTTTCAATATTAGAAATTTTGTTTTTGAAATTAAGAACAGAATATTAAGAAATATTGTACATTATATGAAAAATAGTGTATTTCATTACTAAATGACGAGTGGCAAAGGAAGAGTTTAACTCATAGTCTAATAGTTTTGTTTGGAAAAGTTTATGATTCCACATATATAATTGTGAATGCATTCTGAATAAAGTTGTACAACACTTAAGTAGTTCTTCAGGCGTCAACAAAACAGCGCCTAACTAAAACAAAACTTTATCTTCCATACATTGAAATGAAATGAAATTACCAATTGAAATTATGCATTAATAGTAATTCTAACATTTGGATAACTTGAAGATTAGATTTTCACAAATTAATTTTAAATATATCTTATATATGTTTTATTCTGTGATATCAAATTCATCGACCTCTCTGGTGCAAGGTGTTTGTACTCACTTCGCTAGCAGAAACCCGGGATTCGATTCCCGACGGAGCAAATTTAGGAAATTGAATTTTCTTATTTATCTGACTTTGGACTGATGGGTCAGTGCAATACACTTTGACAGAATGCCCGGCGTGGGGACCTCAGCGCCATCTATTGACGTCGTTGGTCGGAAGAAACCTTTCGCTGGAGCACATAGTTGTCGCAATGCTCACCGATGATAGGAAATGGAGGGGAGTGGTATCCTTCTGTTCTGAGAATGCTGTGGACGCTCCTGTACTACGGCGCATTGGGTTGGGAGGTAGGAGGCGTAGATTTCCGCTTCACCTTCCTCTTTCTTACGTTTCCCAGACGAATCTTCCGGAGTGCCAAGGCAGATTGCGTCTACCGAACATCTGGTGCTCTACAAAAGGATGCGGAGGGTATCGCTGGGTTTTAGTGGGTATACTGGCTTACCAGCGAGTTTCACACTCCCGATAAGATTAGTCTGATCGGTGTGCATAAAGAAGGCATATCCCAGCGTAAAAAAGTCTTCGACCTACTTACCAGCAAAGCAAAAAAATCGCGTTCCGGTACGATGCAATATATAGAAACCATAAGAGGAAAAGTAAATCTTATCAAGTTACCATGTTTACCATGATAATACAAACAAGCACTAACCCGTCAGCAATATATATATGTCGGAGAATAAGAGAGAACGGAGAAACATAAAACACAGGGGCGTAGGGTTCTCCGCCGACATCGTTATTAATTAGATCCATTATTTAATTTCTTATTCTGTGGGCGTTCATGGGTATTGTTGGTGCAATCAAACACTGTATTAATTAACTCGGTTTATAATGTTCAATCACTTAATGTTCCCGATATCAATTTACACAAACTCATTAACACTAATAGCTAGGAACGCGACAGTTTCAACAGTTGACTGTTCCGATCGAGCGCTACTCGACAACTGTCGAGTGACTCCCGCCGGACTGCCACCATTGACTCTGTCGACGCCGATAGATGGCGCCAGCGTTCCACAGATATCTGCCCTCCGACATATATATTTTTTAAATTATAACCAACCTTTGGTTACTTTATAATATAAGATCAATCTAGCCTTATAGACTAATTAGTAATAATACTTTGACCTACACTACATAAAATGTACTTATTATCTAAGTCTAGAGTCCAACAACTATGCTTAGTTTACTATATAAAAGAAAATGAAATTCAATATTAAAAAAATATTCATAATTTCGAGATAGAAAAGCTGCCGCTTCCTGTCGACCTTCAGCTGTGTATATTGTTATGATAATGCTTAGAGATTTGAATGGCTATTGTAACATATTCTATTTCATCTTGAAAATGTTATAGTACACATGACATTTACCGATTTTTTTTTAAATTACTAAATCTTCACTTTATATATTGTTTTTCCCTACACAATTTCTTATAGTTATATCTTGAGCATGTATGTATGTTGACATATGCTTAGCATTTCCATATATCTGCACCTACACCACATGTTTTATAAAATTCTTCCACTTTCTGGGGATCCTAAAAGAGATCTCTCTAAAGGCATAAGGTATCTTAAGGATAAGGTGACATCTTTTTTGTCGCATAAATGAAAACTAATTTATAGAAGGAAACTAATACTAAAGAGGAAACATTTGTGTTTTTGGTTGTGTGTAAGCATGTATGTATGTTTGTAACGCTTTCGCACAGAAATTACTGGACCGATTTCAAAACTTTTTTCACCATTAGAAAGCTGTATTTTCAATAAGTGTCAAAGGCTATATTACTTTCTCAAAAAAATAGGAATCCCTAATAAAAATGCATTAATGTAACCCAAGGTATGAACCGGCGCTGAGGATACTTTATATAGAACAAAAAAAAATGTTCTACAGTATTATATAACGTATTAATATCTATAAAAAGTCAGGGATACTATATGCCCAACTACTGTAGTTATGCCATTATAACTACTTTATTGCATTTTATAACCTAATAAAAGTGCGGACAATAATCAAACCATGTTATTCATACTTCTGCATTCATATTTATTTTATTAGAGACCGTTTCAATACCTGTAAAATAATTTATAAATTATTAAAATCGGACATTCTATTCAAAATATAGAACGAATTTTAAAATGTCAATCTAAAGTAAATTATAGCGACCCTTACGAGTTATAACTGGGCCAGCGACTGGTGAATTAGCTCATATTCCAAGGATAGCAATGATACCCACCGATGTACCTATACTGATTTTATTTTTTCAAGCTAAAAATTACCGGAGCGATTTAAGAAATTCTTTCATTACATCCTAGAATTTCTATTTTTAAATTTGCTTATGTCGGACATTCTACATAAATGATGTTACGGGTGAAACCGCGAGGCATTGCTAGTATATAACTGAAGCCCGACACGAAGTAAATTGTTTTTTGTAAAAAATAAGTCATCATTTGTTAGATAAAGTTGTTTATAAAATAATTGAATTTTTATTCAACTAAGAGAACTACAGGATGAAATGTTTATCAAACTCTTTTAAATAGAAAAGTGTAAAATGAAATTTCTCAATGTGTTCTGTTGGGAATTGAACTCAGGACCTCTTCAAGTGAAACGAATCCTCGTACCATAACGTCAACTAAATACATAAATTGCAACAAAATACAATTTTAGTACGGAAACAGAAAACAGTTTCAAACATAGTGTAAAATGAAACAGCACGTTTATGAAAAGTAATTTAAAGCTCTACATGTTTATACGGTTGCATTGGAAACAAAGGAAGAAAATTTATTGGGAGCTACAAAGGCAACATTTTGTTTTGTATTCTTTTGTTAAATATAGTGATAGAACTGACTTTGTAATCACTTGGCGTTTATGACATTTTATATCCTAATTACTATTATTATTTTAGTTTTTACATAAACTAGATAAATTATCTTTTTTTTGAACTGAAACCTCTTTGGGCCCATGAGAGTGATTTTTTTACGGACGAAACGCGTGATTAGCGTCACGAACATGTGCAGCGCATTTAAGGCTAATACGTTTGAAGGTTAGGTAGTTACAAATAACATGTGCCATTTTAATTTTCCTCTCGTCAATTAATATACTATTTTTCATACAATATAAAATCAAATAGGTCATGAATTCTCTTTTCTAAATTTTAAATACATATACAAAATCAAATTAATAATTTCTAATATTGACACAAAACACGGAACATTTTTATTTACAATTCATCATTTGAGATTTGAGTAAAGTATTTGTATTAATGTTCGAGACTTTTACTAATTTAATGACAATTAAATTTCTAACATATCTTCCTTTTACCCTCCCTCTAAGTCTCGGAAATCTAAAGTTTTAGATTTGTATAAACTATATACGAGACTTAAAAATTAGTTTGTCAAATAGCTTCCACTTCTGACATGTGTACTTTATACGCACGCACTTTTGATTTATACTTAATTGTACACTACACAAAATAATTATACAATTGGAAAAGAGACCTAAAATACGTAAATTAGTGATGGATAAAAGGCGGTTTTTATCAACGGCGGTTATCTTTGTAAAATTTATACGCTTGATTAATGTGCATGAAAACATCGTGAAGAAACCTAAAATGTAACCTAGCAACCTGTAGTGAAGTAGTATGGTGGGTCATAGCTTTTAAAATGTAATGTACATGCTCGTCTTGTTCGCTTAACAGAAAAATTTTAATAAGAGTATTACAAGGTACCTTTAGCTACCTTTCAATCATTACGACAAAGTTTTTCACAACAATCCATCATATAATAGTTTCTAGACGTACCTAACTATATTATACATTCAATTATCGAAATTATTACCGATATGTGAGATATTATCTAGATCTAATCTACTTCGGAATGTAACAACCTCAAAAAAAAAACAGCTAGATATTTAAAAATTATATACACTGTAAGTGGACTCACTATAAATAGATATTGTTTCTGCATTTAATTAAAATGAACCGACGTTTATTCATGGTTTACAAAGCCTTGTACCAATTTTGATATATTTTTAGAAATAATAATTAAACTCCGTAAGATATTCGGCACAAGGAAAGCACAGAAATAACTAATTATGACAACTTTCACATCATATTTTTTTAAATTATTAATATTAATTGAATTGGTTCGTATACATATTTGTACGATGCTTATCAGTATATGCAAATTGCCGATGCATACGTACTCATGTACGCATGTCAGCTTGAGTATACGAGTACATACACTGACAAAAGGTACAAGGCCGAAATTTTGGAAGTCGGCCAGATATTGTACTTGTCGTTACCGATTTATGTTGTAGCACGATTTTACATAAATTTTTATATTTAAATAGTTAAAATTTACTTGTTAAAAGTAATTTACACGAAATTTAGCCCCACTGATAGCAATACGCTGTCGCTTAAGCAAATTAGTTATCTAACTAAATGTAAAGTAACAACGCATCTTATATGGGTGTGATATATTAACTATTTTAAAAGAGATAGAGTACAATAGGGCAATACTGAAACCAATTTGTAAAAAACCTATACAATATCCAACGCACTTTCTATAAAACGAGCGCCTAATTTTGGCAGTACAACAACTACTTAAACTTAAGGTGTTATTAAGAATTCATAGAGAAAATTACCTATCCGAAAATAGTAACAACAAGATTTGTAAACTCACACGGTATAAGTCAAATATTGCTAAAAGAGACGTACGAGTATGTGTTATTTAGTTAACAAAAATTAACTGAATGTTAGATATTTTTCCGTTACCAATTAAAAAATAATGTAAAGCAGTTATTATGAAATAGTTCCTGACCGTATATCAAAACAGAAAATTTCGTACAATATCATGATATATTTGTAGTAATTGAGTTGAACTTTTATTTTAAATCCGCAAACTATAAATGGAGTTTAGTCATAGTTCGGTTTTAACAGCTAGCAAAACAAAGAGATTTTTTTTTTCTCTTTATTTAAGGAGCTTAGTCATGCATAATAAGCAATTAAATAAAATTTCAACTTATCATCTAGCCTTAAAATAAATGTTAACTAATTTATATACAATTTTTGTCTTCTTACAGTAAGGGTATGCTAATAAGGTAATGAAGTCGACTATATCTAACTTATATCCTAGTTGTAGAGTACAATTACGTCTAAATGCTTCGTTTCGTATACACTCCTTCAAGACATGATAGTGTACCGGTAAGATGCTGTCTAGAAACCATAAGGGGTACTCTTACCTGATCAGCGCGCTTCCATCTTAGATTGTATCCCCACTAACCATCAGGTGAGATCACAGTCAAGCGCTAAACTTACAGCAATAAAAAAAAAACAATTGGCAACGCATGGTATAAAGCCCCTGAGCATTTGAAACCATGGATAGCGGTTCAAACACGCTGTTCGTTTATTATTTGTTACAGGTTTGAAAAAGAGTTTAACGTGTAGTGAAATTATTAGAAATAGAATTATGACTAAATAAGCTAATGATTAATATATAAAGAATGAGAAGAAGCATGTTTCTTCCTGCTAACAAGTTTATAATTACACTGATTTATCTCACCGTATATTATGTTTGTTAGGTATAAACAAATATGTAATGTACGCAACTGAAACTATGACCTTATCATTACTCAAATTTTTAGGCATATCAATTATCGCTGCATATTTTAATTAAATTAAACCAGAAAGTGTGTGTCTATTTTTATATATAGAACACACATTCTAATTGATCACTTATAAATTTAGTCAAGGCGAAAGACAACTAATTCGGTACCTAAATGATCACAGAAATTATCATATTATCAAGAGCCGGAGATCTCCTTAAAAGATAAATAATCTTTGCATATAATTATCTGAACAGTGTTAATCTTGATCAGATATAACCATACAGATTCAGACATAATGAAAAAATTACTAAGATATGTAAATTATTCATAACAACTTTTATATATCCACAGGCACATTAAATTTTAAGCTATAAAATTAAATTAAACCCACCAATTTATTACATTACACAATTTGTATGATATAAAAGCTTGTCGCAAGATTTATCTATGAAGATAAAGAAGAATTAATATAGATAGAAGCAATTACAAACAAAGTATCATAAAATTGTTTTAAAACTTTATATACCCTGGATGTTGTGTAATATAACAGTGTTACTTGCGGAGTTTCCGACCAAGGTGGGATATGGTAAGGTAAGGTAGCTGCCTATTCACGTCTCACTGCTGGGCGTAGCCCTAATCACGCAAGGGAGAGAGGGATATTAGATCGCAGACCCATCTCGCTGTTCCACTAAGAGATGACAGGCATAGTACACAAGTGCACTATATATTCCTTCTTTCTCATAGTCCGATGTGACACGACCAGAGAGATCAGGCGCTGGACCGACGGCACGGGGGTGGTGCACACGACCAACTTCCCAACTTCGGGCAAATATTGAGAAAATCTTATTAGAAAACACATATATCTAATTTATATATTAATGAAATGGCCCAACCCGGAACTCGAACCCAAGAACTCATGTAGCCGAACATGCAAACCACTAGACCAGGGAATATGGGGAAATCCTTATTTAGTCACCGTCCACAGTGAAATGAGTAAATTAATTAAATTACAAGTCACGATGTATTGAAGATCTCGTGATGAGTGAGTGAATGAGTTTAGTGGTCTCAAATTCATTAATGCCTATAAGAGACATACATATAAAAACTCTGTTTTTTGTTTTATATATATTATTGGTTAATTCAATTAAGATTAACTCTTCATTGAAATAACGAGTTAATGAAAGCGTGTTGTTAAATATCTTTTTTTATTGTTACATCCATAAACTTGAGTCATGAGTAATGAATGCTCCCCTATATAAACTTTCAACCGCCATTTAACCCTCATCAACTTGTTTTTCCCTGCAAAAAGTAGCTTATGTTCCTCGTCAAGGTCCCAAGTTGGTTCAGAGGTTTAGTAGAAAAAACGTAAAAGACAGATATACAATCAGATTCAATCAAAATCAATCAGATCAGATTTCTTGAATCTAGAGTAGGTTTTGGAAGTTATTGTCGCATATTTTAAAGGGGCAATCCCAAATGTCATAAACGCGGTATCGTCTTTTAGTTATACCTGTTAATATACATAATTTTTCTGCACATATAATATACATACATAATCGAGTCCCTAAGTCCCTAATCAGAAAACATGTAAATTCAAACATAAAAACCGATAAAAAAACGCATTCCTCTATATTTCAACGGGACTTGAAATTACGAAAGTGATGCCACCGGGAACAGTACAATATGTTTCGTCTCACGTAATTAGGCGATCTCTCAAATAACTCTTGTAGGAGTCATTTGAATAAGTTGTCTCAAATAAAAGTGTATTGTTCTGAGTAATATCTGATTAAGGGCTAATTATTATTTACCATTGCAGTGCATTGAGTGAATACACAAGAACAAATGACGTATATAAAAAAAATATCCTTTGAAATGGAAAACTCTTAACATGAAGTAAAAAAAATTATGTCCCTCAGACTGAATTTCAGTCACAGATGTCAATTACGTATAGGAAGTAGCTAATTACGCAAGAGATATAATAGCCAAAACGTATCTCACTCTCATAGCCTAAGAAGGCATAAAGGAGATAAATCATGCGTAAAAGGGACGACCCAACTTGCTCTCTAAAGCACGTCACTATAACAAATCGCTAACTTCCCAAATTCGGGCATACACCGAAAATTTCGTAACAGAAAAATCCAATGTAAAATTTTGAATTCAAGGACTCAAATGCGAGGTGGTTTTAAGCCAAATAATCAATGAATAAGTTATTTAAAAAAAACGCCAAAAAGACTCCTTACGTAGCGTGAGACCGTCGTGAGTAAGAATAAATTGTTCAAATAACCAAAGCAATAAAAATACAAGAAAGTAATACGCCCCGTTTGTAAAATTGACAGAGATATGGATTAATAATTCATTAGC
This sequence comes from Elymnias hypermnestra, assembly GCA_015832385.1. Classification (NCBI taxonomy): domain Eukaryota; kingdom Metazoa; phylum Arthropoda; class Insecta; order Lepidoptera; family Nymphalidae; genus Elymnias; species Elymnias hypermnestra. The sequence continues at coordinate 1,899,715 of JACTOM010000562.1, read as the reverse complement.
AAGCCTCTTCACTCACATACTTACATAATTTCGCAACAAAGGCAACCTCCATCACGGAATTCATGAAGTGTGTGAAGATGGATAGCTTAGCATTTATTTAGGGAGCTTGGCATTCGACGCGAATTATTCATACGTATATGCCTTAGCTATTACAGAACTGACACTTTTTGCTTTATATTTATTAAAAAAATGACCCGAGGAGACCCGAATAGACCGAATGACACATTAAAATCAATTGATATATTGAATATGATTTCAACATAAAGAATGTTCTTTAACTTGCTTTTGTAACGTCACGTTTTTATTAAAAAAACGCAAAGTTTTATTTATGTTATGTCATCTCTTATTGTAATTGAATAAATAGTCTAATTTCTAAATTGTATAATTATAGATATAATAAAATAGATTTGGCCAGAATGGGAAAGTAGCTAGTCCTCCTTAAGACAGGTTATTGAATAACCTAACTAGAATGGCTGCCTGCTTAATCCCAATTATTATTTAAGCAAAAACCAATAAAATATACAAGTAATATATGAGCAAAAAAGTATAGTGTTTGTAATTTTAAATTTTTAAGGTGTCAACGAGCTATAAAATAATTGTAAATTTCTTTAGTTGGCAAGTAAATAAACAATAACATAGATTATTTACTTCATATAATGTGCTTATACAATTCGTAAATGTAATACTCGTGTTATAATATAATTTTTTAATCATATTCCATTAAATAAAACAATAATATTTCCACATCTTCTTAATTATCTTAAACCCCTCCCACTCCGTTTATGATTTTCTCCCCACACATATCCCTCAACCTATAACTGTATGATATTTATTAAGTCTTGCATATAGTAGTAATGATAATATATAAAACGTAATAGGATTAAGTTGTTAAATATCAGTATTATAAGTCATATGTATAATATTTATTAATGTTATGTTGTTCTTTTTAATTAGGTTATAGTTTAACATTTATTTATGCTTATATTTATAGTCTTAGCAATATAATTCAATTATTTATAGATAATCAAAATTAAACTTTGGATGCTATTGTAAACCGAACAACTTCCTTCTCAAACATACTTGACAGTGGCGGGATAATCTGTGCTCAATTGAAACACCTGAAAGCAACTTAACAAAGAAGAAGAATTGATTGTAAAGTTTCACATACTTTGCCATCGCCTTGCGTTTTGCAAGGTCCCACTTTCGTAATTGTGTAAGTACTTGTATCGCTAGATAGGATCTGGGATCGACTTCCAGTAGGGCAAATTAAGAACCTTCAAGTTCCAACTTTGTCAATGGCTATGATCAAAGATGACTGTGATTATATTACAGAAAATTGATATGCGGAACGCATTGATAATCATAGTTAAAATTGTGGTTTGTTTGTGACGGATTTTATTAATAACGCTTAAACAAATTTCAATAGTAATTTAATGGCTAGAATTTAATATACTTTGTGCACTAATTTTAATACGTTTTTGACCGCAAACGCATATCTAACAAACATATCTGCAATTAACCTTATACTCATCTATGCATGGGTTCACTTTTATCTAAAAACATTCTCTCGTGTGGGAAATCCTGTCTTAAAGGTAAATGGTCGTGTTTAGATTATTCCATCATCATTTGCCATAACAGTCATTTTATAAGACTAGACAGCATACTGCTCGTGAATGTAGAAATGAATGAATAAGTTGACATAAATACAATATTGGAAAAACTGGTCACATTTAAAACTGACGGTCAAGCGATACCGATACGAATTTGTTATTCCACTCATACAAAAAACCGTTTAAATAAATGTTTTCATTCATTCATAGAGCAAAACATACATTTGGACTTTAGCGAACACCGACCCAGTAAATAAAACGCGGACGAGGCCAAACAAAAGCGAAACCCGCTAGACGATGATAAATTCCATGTCAGTTTTTTGCAGCTCAGTTCACGTCCTCTTAATTTTAAACTTTTCAATTTAATGGCCTCTTCTTACTAAGTGCGCTTTTAAATAAATATGAATAAGGAGTTCTATAACAAAATATTGTCGATACATTAAAAATACTGTGATGGTCTACATTGGGGAAATGTTGTGAGTGAGATATTAATGCAATATTTGTACTACAAAAAGGGGCTGTTTTGTGCGATATATTAAATGGATAGTTACTAACATTTGCCAAAATGCCAAGAGATTTAACAAGAAAAAGATTTCAGAAAGACGGTCCAATTTACATATCCGAAAATAAATAAATTAGTCAATTCTAACAACATAAACTGTATCATTGGTCTAGTGGTTTGCATGTTCGATTACAGACATGAGGTCCCGGGTTCGAGTCCCGGGTCGAGCCAAAACAAAAATCGATATTGAGAAGTTTGCGGTGTGATCCACGCCCGTGCCTAGTAGAACACGTTAAGCCGTCGGTCCTGCGAATGATCTCTCTCGGGTCGTGTCGGATTTCCGTCACATTGGACTATGAGTGTGAAGAAATATAAATAAAAACCCTCTCTTACATGAGTGATTCCTCATTAATGTGAGATCTGTGCCCAGCAGTGGGTCGTTATGCACTTTTTTTAACTAGATCATATCTAGCATGAATTTCTAAAACTCATCGCATAAAGACACATTTAAACACAATTTTTAGTGCAATTTTTAGCATAATAAGTATTGTTATTAATTAATATTTGCAAAAACATTATTAACATCAAGTGATATGCACGTTTCAAAGGAGATGAATGATAAAATATTTTAACAACGATTGGAAATTATAACAAAAATATAATAAGAGAGTAAGTACTAATACTGTAGAAATTGAAATCATTGACTCATTTACGAAAAAAAACGTGACTTCACGTCATATGTAATATTATCATAAATATTTGTAGACTACATAAAATATATTGAAATAAATTATATAATTACAATGTAAATATGGACCAATTTCTTTTTATTTCTTATGTTATTTGTAATCAAACAGCATACTATGCTGATATAGTTTTACGCTTTTATTATATGTTCCGATTAAATTAAAAACCTAATAGTCAAGTCAAATAAAGAAGCAAACAAGTTTTTTGATTATGTGTATCTGTGTGTTTGTGTGTGTAAGAATGTATGTTTGTATATGTCTGTAAGCGTACGTGTTTTTGTGGAAGTGTATATATGTTATGCAATTTTTGTAAACACGATTTTATTATGAGGATTGAAATGATTTTTATTCTATGTTCTTTATAAATGAAATCAGGTTCAAGTACATGTAATCATCTCGGTGTTTAATGCAGACAAATGTAGCATGTAAGCCTTTGTACCAAATTCTTTTTTAAAAGATAGCGGAGTCCACAAGAAAACCGCTTAACAGGTAAGTTTTGAACTCAAAAGAAAAGTTCGAAATAATAGCATTATTATGCTAAAACTTTGTGAAAATGTGCGAAAATTCTACGGATGCCTTTAACATAGTATAGCTATTATACGAATAAAAGTGAAACTCGTTCAGTTTTTAACAATGCATTCACATTAACCAATGTGATTTAGAGATGAACACAATTTACAACGGAGTAGCATTTTACACAACTACGTTTTTTTTCCTTTTAGTTTATGACTCAATTAAAATGTCCTCAAGTGAATTTATATGTCTAATGTGATTTTTTTATTTATTTCATTTATATGTTGACAATAAATTTAAATTTACATTCTAAGACGCCCATGCATATGAAATGAAATTTTATTGCTTTTTTGTTGGTATTTGCTTTTCTATATGTGCAAGTTTTGCACAGAATTTTATGAGTGGAGTAGTAATAATTGAAATTCCTCTTTCCAGGAAATATCTTTATTTATACAGTATAAAATAAATAGCTTATAATTCAAAAACAGCAGGAAAAATTTAGATACACTGCGAATTTATATTATTCGCACTATTAACGTTGAACTTTGAATATACATTCCTTTCGCAACACACACGCTCACAAAGATCGAATAAGGGTGTATAAGCTAAAAATTATATCACATGATAATAATTATAGAAATATTTTCCTGTTAATATGTCGTTTTTTTCGTAAGATATTTATTGAAAAAACAGCAAGTCCTTTGCAAGAATCATTTATTTGCAAATTTGTAGATTAAATTTTATCAGTGAAAAGATTCAAATTTACATATATTTAAATACGGTGTGATACAGGGCCAGAATATACAGTTAGGCACATTTTTATTAGCAATTAACTATGCTTTACGCACCATTGAATGCATGTTGTAAAACTTGTGTCAAGATAACATCAAGATTAATTTCGGTATTTTATTACATGCAGACTTATATCTACATATATTTTATTACATATGTATGCAAATAACGTAGACTTGTAGGCCTCCATAATGAAGTGACAAATTCATATATTTATTGTAAAACAAAACAAATTATTATTAAGAGCTTACATAGACGTAACCATTATAACATATATAGTTGAATTACCTACTTTATACTAAATACTTATACTTGGTAATTATCTTCTATTTTGTTTGTATTGGTAAAAAAAACGCAGACACTTTCGTTAAAAGTTCATTTTTGTTTCTCAAAATACAAATAAAATGTGCTCTTAAAGACTTCCATGCCCAATTATTTCTTTAAATCATTATTTTCCGACAAAAAATTTCTTCTGTCCGTCTCCCATGAGAGACATTCTGTATTTCCATAATTATATTAGTAAAAGTTAGTATAGATAATAAAAATACAGTACGTGAAAATTCGTATGTAATAAAACGTTATAAAAACTGAACAAATAAAACGTGACGCCGCATTCATTTGCTCATAAGGATCTAAAAATGTTCGAGAAGCTTTAAAGAAAAGCATACGAACATTACTTTTTACAAGCGCATTGCGTTAGCATTACCCGTTGAAAGAGGATTTTAACACTTTGAAATGTGAATTTTCATTACGAAAGACATTTAAGGAATGACGAAAGACTATAAAACGATGCGGTTTTCCTAAAGACTTTTTCACGTTTATTTCGGTCTCACCGGGCTTATAAAAGGAAATTGAGTGTTTAGCGTAATTCCTTTGAGTTATTCAAGAATCTCATTTGAAAAATCTCCAATTAGTCGGCTCGGCTACGTGAACAAGACGTTGAATTAAAAGAGGAACGTTTTGTTTTATGGCTATTGAATAGCGTTTTATTTCAGCAGGTTAGCAGCAATATTCAGCAACGAATTAATTGTTTCAGTGAAAGTCAATGCTTTTCCTTTTATAACTTTTTATTTTAAACTAATTTACGCTCGAGACTTCCGTTCATTTTAACTAAAATACTTATGTAGTTCCTAGATTCACCTGACGATATAGGATTAGATACGTTATTTTTTTAACAAACCAAGCAACTTCCAGTGAAAATAAAGTAAATCAGGTGTAACACGTGAATGTATCGGTCTTCTATTAAAACGCGCAAACTTCCGGCAGAAGGCGATGACTGCCGATGAGGCTCTCTTGTAGAGATGATCGCGACATTTTGACAAAGAAAGAAGAGGGGCAGTGGGTAGTAAAAAAAGGTATACGTAGTCAGACTGGGGGCTTGTCTATTGTTGTCTGCTGAAGTGATAACCAGTGTAATACTGTGATAGTAAAATACAAATTAATATTAACTCTTCGAGTGTCTTCGTTGTAATTCAGGACATGTATTTCTTGAAGGGTAGTGGAAAATAATTTCAATTTCTACACCGGTCACATCAAAGTTTCTGTGGCAGTTCATTTATTAAATAAAAGTATTATTAGAGACGATATACATATCTTTTCTTTATACACTCAATTTCAAACCCATTTGAATAAGTTTTTTGGAATATAAATTTTATTACATAAATATATTTTCTGAAAACCTGTACAGTATTGAAAACTCGTGTAAAATATTTAAAGCCTTTTGTCTTCAGTCTTTAAAACACATAGACAAATGAGCAAATGATACGGGTAACCTTTCAAATCCAATTCCCATCGCGATTTGAAAGCTCACACATTCTGAAATTGACACAAAAGAAACGAAATTCGCTTTTGCAATTTGTGCCAGCCTCGAAACTAAAAAAAAAACTATAAAAATTCGTCGCCACTCTGAATAAAAACGAAGCCCAAAATGAATTCCCCGTTAAGAAATAATAAATCTAACGTCTATTCGATATCGCTGTTTGAATAGGGACGTCCATCATTTCCACTTTAGTGAATGCCTTTCGAAACGTGAAAGACAATTTCTACTCCAGCTAAAGCCAAACAATTTAAGCACTAAACCATTCATCAGTGTTGACTTATAGCCCAGTTGGAATTTATTGCAGCAACTGCTCTACATTATTATGCTAGAAGATTAATAAATAATACATCCTTTGTGCCATTCTACGGCGTGCACATACTATTAAAGTTTAACATCACAAAAGTGTGATGTGATGTGAGTTTTATCAATAAAATGGTATAATTTACATATGATACTTCTAATTTATCCTTCTATTATAATACATATTAAGAATGTAAATAACATAAAACAACATTTTTATATCTGCCTAGCCATGACTTGCATAAAAATTTAAATAATTGGTAAAAGATGTGTCTTTTTCATACCTGATGATATACACAAGCAAAAGAGTAGTTAATCTTCCTCAAAAAGAGATAAATTCAGCCCATCTCATCAGGCTATGCAAGTAAGTATACGAGTCGGTGGATTATACATTCCAAAATTTCCCTCGAGATCTGCATGTTTACTCATGAAATTTTCCTTCTCCGAGGTACATGTGATGAATTCTAACAAGTTATGGTTGAAAAAAAAAAATTCACGCGTAATTTTTTTATATATAATAACTTAAAAAGTGGCCTATATAAAACGCTTTACAAACTACTTTTCCTGCGTTATAAATGTATGAAAAATATGCTTTTATAACATTTTGTTTTGTGTTTAATTAATTTCAATTTTCGATTTCGCTAGCAGAGGCCCGTATTCGATTTCCGGCGGTGCAAATTCTCATGTGCCGTAGCTATTTATTACCCTAGCAGAAACAATTTACCGTTAAGCAAAAAAAATCCATACCGATACACCCTTTACAAGGTAAATTGCCTATTAACAAGTGAGCGTGCTTTCACGTCGGACTGTATCATCACTTGTCATCGGGTGAGATTTCAAGCGCTAACATATAATCTATAAACAGGATAATCTGGATACCCCGAAAAACCATTACACGGTTTAACGTAAATTTGTCTGTCGGATTATTTCTCTTAAAATTAATTATAAAATGTCGACTATGCCTTTAGAGGTATGGAAAATCTCCCATATGATTTAATTATTATCAATTAATTAAGACAGCCATAGCCATTGATTATGATAGATTTGTTTAATCTCTCATATTACATAGTTATATAATAAGTCCAATTTGAATTCACTAGTAGTATTTGCATTAGCTGCACCATGGCTGAGAATGATTGAAAAACGGTTGCACACGTTTGATTTTATTTTAATTTTAAATCTAAATATAAATTTTGATGCTATAGCCCAAGGTTCAGAAATTAATATCAAGCGATCAGGTATATTAATAAACCTTTAAATTAAATAAAAAAACTAGGTGCGTAACGACCTATGTGTGAAAACAAAAGCTAAAAATAGTTCGGGTAAAGTCAAAAGTCAGTGTAAACTTTATTTTAAACCCTTTCGTCGATTAACGCTGTAAAACAAATCCAACCTCGAAAAGCCGGAGCATTGTAAGTTTAAAATGTTAAATATTCAGATTCACTGAATAAAATAAATATGTGAAATGTTGAGAGCGAATTCAAACATGTACGTGGTACCCTTTTTTGTAATAATACCGTTCCCGTGAAAACAAAATGTATGCTAATATTTTATGTTAACGATACCATTTTATAGACCACTAGCTGTGCCCCACGGTGAGCCCCGTGTTGTTACCCGCGTAGTTCCCAATCCCGTGGGAATAAGAGGAAATGTTGCAAAACGACAAACTTCAACATTTCGAGTAAATCACTAACAATATTGCATAACTAGTGAGTTTTGTGGATTAAATCGTTATGGAATTTAATTACAATGGTTTCTCATAGAGACATACATGAGTTTAAGTGACGTTTTGCAATACTGCATTGTATTAATCCAGAAAAATTATTTAAGTAACAAATTTTATTAGTTTAGATAGGTTTATTTAAATGTATTTTCGCGTGACACTATCAACCTACGTTATGTTTATTTGCATATGCAAAGTATGCAAAGAATAGTTTCTATATGAAAACAAAAAAAAAATATTATCCATTATTTTTTTTCAAAATACATTGGTGGAATAGTTCTTGATCTCTAAGCCTAATTAAAAAATGTAAATAGCAGTCTATTAAATTCCCAATGTTGGGTACGGGCCTCCTAACTCATCGAAGAGAAGGATGTAAGAGAAAACGTCCTCCATGCTGCTTTACAGCGGCTTGGCAGGCTACACATGTCCCAGAATTGCTGCTGGAATATGCAAGTTTCCTCACGACCTTTTCCTTCGCCGAAAGGTACAACCAAAAATTGTGAACAACAAATGCACCCGAGTATTAGTGATTGTAACCCAATGGGTTTTATCGAGAATTCACGTGCCTATCCATTTGGTTATCACGACTATATTACACATCTTATTTATTCATTAATACTTAATTGTACAACACAATTATAAAATCAAAATAAAAAAGGAGACAAACTTTAAATTAGTGAAGGACAAAGATTTTATTAAGAGTGTAGAGGTGAATATAATAAATAAACTACATAGAGCGCAAAAATCAACAAGAACATTTAAAGGAAAATTTAAACTGTGGATTCTAAATATTCAGAAATTAGAAAGTAACTGGTTAAGTGTTAAATGATATGTATTAATGATCGTCTCCGTGTATTTCGCGATTGTCCAAAAAATTTGAAACAGTAAGTAATTCAAAGTAACTTTAGAACACTTAATTGAAGTTCATGAACTAAATTCAGTAATTTAACGCTTTTTGAAATCTCTTTTTTCCTATGTTGGCAGCAGTGGCACTAGGCGTGGACTGAAAAGAAGCTTATAGCTCAGTCCATGACCTTTTTGCCAAAATGCAATTACTTTTTGTTTTAATATCATAGATTTTTTAGTTATATCCTTACTTTAAGGTATCAATGTTTCTGTTTTGCACATTTAGTAAATATAAAGTCTATTATTATCATTATTACATAAATATATATGAAATTATAATGTTTTAAATTTCTTACCTTATACGCATCAGGTATATTGACGGGCTCTCCACTTTCAGCCACATAGCCGACAATGCCACTGCCCCAAGGTATCTTGATTTCTTCTAACTGTTCCATCTGCTCTGGGGTTGATTTCGAACAGACGTCGAACAATTTTGATACCAGACATCTGCCAACAATAAGATTACATGAATTTTTATATGATAGAAAGATATGGAATTTACCTAGAAGAAGTAATTTAATATATATATTTCAAAATTGTCATGTAAAATATTTTTTATCAAGCTTTATCAGAGAGCTGTACAACATGGAATTGAGGCAGTAAAGATCTGGCCTTTTAGGTACTTGGATTAAACAATTTATAAGTATAAAGTACCAGTTTGACTTGAGACTTTTAGGCTAAACAGCTGGACGAATTAGTTAAAAAAAGGTTGATCGCTTTAATTGTTAATTGCAATTTTTCTACAGGAATAGTTGCGGAAAGGGATTTGAGGGTGAAAACCCAAAATTAAATGTTGGTGACGCATACACATACAGGCAACTTATGCTTGCTTAAAATATTAAAAATATTCTTATAAATATAATTTTTTTGAAGTGAAACTTCTTAAGGCGCATAAGGTTAATGTTTACGGATAAGAGGCTTGATTAGCGTCACGACGAGGCGCAGCGTTTATTATGCTAAGATTAGGTAGCTTTAATATTTACAAATAAGATGTGGCATTTTAATTTGCCACTCGTCATTTAATAATTTAATATACTATTTTTTATAACATATAAAATATTTCATAAATTCTCTTAAACTTTTATACTCAAAAACACGTGGCATTTTTGTTTAAATATCGTCATTTGAGATTTCAATTATACAAGTAGTATTAATTTTCGACATAATGTTTTAATGAGAATTAAATTCCTAATATATCTTCCGTTTTCTCAGTCTCAGAAATCTAGCTTTAGTTTTGAATAAATATAAACAAGATTTAAAAATTAGTTTGCCGAAGAAGTTTCACTTCTGACATGTGTACGTTGTACCCACACAGTTTACGTTTTAATTTTTTTTTTATTTTAGACACTATAGATATTCTTTAATATAAATAAACTACCATTTCTTTTAGTTTTAAAAGTCAAGCCAACATTCTAGTTATTGGTAAAAGAAGCCGTGAAAGTGAAACGGTCTGGAATAAAGTACTCATTAGGAACATTTATGATGCCTTGGGACACCATTCTCATATTATGAGATCAGATTTCGCAGTTGAGCCTTCTGTTAGAGATAACTATTATACGCATTAAGATAGGTTTTCGTTGGCTAACAAATATCATACGTAAGTTAGTTAATGGTGTGAAAACTAAATGGGCAATTGTGTGTTATGCGTTATTATTTTTACGATCTAACGCAAAACAAGTCCATAGCTGAGAAGAGTTTCGAAACCCGAAGACTCTCGTAACTCTTAATCATTTAGAAAATAATATTTTACAACGTAGCATAGCTTATACCACTTACACGACCGCGTCAAATTCCGAAACTACTCAACCGATTTTGATGATATTTTTAATTGGGTTGACTGTTATTTTGATTTATAATAAGAAAATCATTGTCATTTAAGTGTTTGCAGACGTGGTCTAAAACCATTTTATTACCTAAGTAATGAAACCGGTATGAGGCACATTATTCGGATAGTTTAAATCTCTTTAATGCACATATTTGTAACGACCATTGTTTTATATAGCATTTCCTTACTTCATTAACGTAATAGGTCTGAAAAACCACATTTTGTATAAAACGGGCTTCGTTACAATTAAATCTAAACATGCTAACAATATTTAATTTTGGAGATAAACACCATGGAAATAAACAATTGGTTTTTAGCCTGGTGATTGGTTTCAGCCACTTTATTAGAATGACGGTTGAAGTAATGTAATAATAATTACTAGTACTCGCCTGGGCGTCAAAATTCCATCATAATTAATTAAACTTATTAGTTTAAACATTATTAAAGTGCTATTTTCAAAAACTGTACTTATATAATCACAGATTTCGCCACACTGTTAGTTTTTTATGCTTTTAATGTAACCTTATGGTGTTTGACATAATTGCCAGCGATTAACACATACGCTTACATACTTGTACTTGTAATGTGTTTTTTTTTAATTTATTTAATTTCGCACTCCTTCTTTATATAAACTATAAGTGTGAGAAATATACTCCTCCGTCCGCGCAATTTTCGTAAAATGTTATTGCTAAGTAAAATGTATTAATAAATAGATTATTTCAACCGAGCACTCCCACAACAAGTATCGATCTTTAAACGAATCCGCGATCAGAGCACAATCAAATTCCAGCTGCCCATGGAATTTCCCAATCGGCAAATAACAAGACGGGCGCTTTTATTAAAAGCGGCCGAACGACGCGTGCGGTCACACAAATCGGGCTACAATAAACCTTATGTACAATGGATTTTTATACAAAAACACAAGGGAATTTGTCGCCTCAAATGCAATAGACAGCCTTCTCACCTAAAAATGCACTGAACAGGTGTCTAAATCAATTCAACATCAGACTGCATTAATAATTCCGTATACAAAATAAAGATTTTGGGTCTAGTAGAATACCTCATTGATCTAGTAGTTAGGATGTTTGACTAATGACATGAGGTTCTGGGCCGGGCCAATTCAAAAATCAATATTGAGCATTCTATTAAGATTTTCTCAATTTTTTCCCGCAGTTGGGAAGTTAGCGGTTTGCTCCACCTTCGGAGAGCACGTTAAACCTTCGGTCATGCGCCTAATCTCACTCCAATCGTGTTAAATTCCCGTAACATCGGACTATGAGACTCCACTAAGGAATAGAGAATCCACTTTGTGTGCTATGGCTACCAACCCGCAGAGGAGCGTGATGGGTCTATGCTCTAAAAACCCTGTCTCCTATGAGGGTAGAAGCCGTTAATGGGCTGTCATATGGCATGCATTTTACTATCTTTAAAACTGTATCAAAACCATGCTGTTCACAATGTAGTCAGTCACTTAGAACATTACCCATATTCTCACAGGGTCGGAAACTACATGAGTGACGCTACTGGTCATAATTCCTATATAGGCAAAATACCTTTTGTGACTTCTTTCAATCTATCGTAATATTTCTCAATCTACATCCGAATAATTTGAAATTTAGCTAAGTGACCAACTTATTGCTACGTAAACACTAGACAAGAAACCCCAAGGGATAACTTTTGTAATACCCGGAGGAAACAACGTGTGACATAGCTTGTTTATATTTTTAGATAGGATATCTATACAAAGACATTATATTGATATATCTTGACCCTTTAAACTATTTTGTATATTCATTGTTAAATCACTAGGAGGACGTATAGAAAAATTAGTATTTCACTTATGTACAATATATTTGTCCTCTAAGTGCGCAAACAGATTGCAATGAAACTTTCTACATTTATTATTGGCATTTCCATGTTGGTTTCAAACATATTACATTCAACGCGTGACTCTTTCACGTTATGTGACTTTCAGCATGAAAGAATGTCGAACAATGTAACTGAGACTTATTCAAATATAACGAACTTTGGCCTATTCTGGTTGAAGATCTGGTAAAAAGCCCTACAAACAAGCAAATAAGATGCGTTCCGGTTCAACGCTGTGTAGAAAGCCACAGTAAGAAAATTATCTCATATTTTAGAATATTATTTATGTGTACCACGACGATATGTGTATTTACATAATTTGTCGGGACTTCGACCCAGTGCATGGCCCATGGTCGCGGCGAGCATTTTGAATAGAAATTTCTACAAATTATAAAAATACACATATAATAGTGGTATGTTCTCGTATATAACATTTTTGAAGTGTAACTTCTTTAGGCGCATGAAGGTGGATGAGCGTCACGCAGATGTGCAGCATCTTTTGAAGGTTAGGTAGTTTTCATATTTAGAAATAACATGCGGCATTTTAATTTGCCACTCGTCATTTAATATACTATTTTTCATAAAACATACAATAAATATATTTCATAAACTCTTTTTTTCTAAATTTTTAATTGAAAAACAAAATTTAATTAATAATTTCTAATATTGAGAAAAAAGACGTAGCATTTTTATTTACAATTCGTCATTTGGTATTTCAATAAATTATTTGTCGTAATTTTCGACACTTTTAATATTTTAATAACAATATCTTCCTTTTTCCCTCCCTTTAAGTCTCTGAAATCTAAAGTTTCAGATTTGAATACATATAAACAAGACTTAAAGATTAGTTTGACAAAGAAGTTTCACTTCTGACATGCGTACTTTGTACTTCTGACGCGCACTTTTAATTTAATATGTTGATAGGGTAAATTACCTCTTACCAGATCAGACCGCTTTCACCTTAGACTGAGATTACAGTCAAGCGTTAACCTGTCAGTAAAGTAATAAAAGAAAGACAATTTACACATACACATATGCATAACAAGTTTGCTTTTGAATAAAATATAAATAATATGTGCATTCGATCATGTTATTTTCGTGGCACGTGACAAAACTTATTGGACAAGAAAAAAATCATTAACGTTTTATTGATTGTATAATATTACCCAAGTCTCATGAATTTTAATGTGACGAAGGCGCACGATATTTTTAGCAAACGGAAATATGCTTTTAATTTTAATTGAGTTTTAAGCGAGAAGTCCGATATTTCGTATTATTAATTTATGTTCTCAAATGAAAATTTGTATATCCATTGTTTTATTTTAATAATTGAGTGGCATTATATAATTTGACATATAAAACGAAATACTGAAGTTGTTTGATTTCATACACCGTTAAAATAACCACACAAAAATCTATCCCGGATTTCCTGGTATTAACGTACTTATTACTATCTATGAGAATCTTAAAACAGTAAATGTTTTATATAATTTAAACTCTTGCTAAGATTCAAGAAGTATTTTTTAAAATACTGATACCTTTTTATACAAAAAATAAATGATATATTATTTGTATGTGTGTTATAAAGTAAGAGTCGATCAAAAGAAAATAATGACGAAGTACGTACCTTTCGAATAATGTACAAAAACTCACATTTTTAAATCTCAAAGAAAGGATTTTATAGGAAAAATCTATATAAGTTATATCGTATTAGTATATATAATATCGTATTAGTGTACATCATAAAGTCATTTAAACAGAGTGTGTACACTAAAATGATTAATTATGCACTCTTATATCAATTACAAATGTGTTATACAAAAAACGCAGTATAGCTAGATCTCAAAAAATAAGTAGGTTTTTAAATATGGGAAATCGTATAAAAATTCAAACACATTGTAAGTTGTTTTCATACTAAATAATGTAAAAAACCTCTCTTTGATAGCAGACCAAACAAAAAAGTAAATAAAAATTTAAATATATGTATGTATGTATACATATGTCAGAAGTGAAACTTCTTTGGCAAACTAATTTTTAAGTCTTGTTTATATGTAAATTTATACAAATCTAAAATTTTAGATTTCCGAGACTTAGAGGGAGGGAAAAAGAAATTGAAATCTCAAATGACAAATAGTAAATAAAAATGCCTTTTTTGTCAATATTAGAAATTATGATTTAAATATTGTTTTTAAATTAAAATTTTAGAAAAGAGAATTTATGAAATATATTTATTGTATATTTTATGAGAAATAAGATATTCAACTATTAAATGACGAGTGGCAAATTAAAATGCCACAAGTTATTTATAAATATTAAAACTATCTAACCTTCAAATATAATTTATTAATTCTTCAAATAAAATTAGAATTAGTATAAAACGCTGCACATTTACGTGACGCGAATCACGCGTTTCATCCGTAAAAATTTTAACCTCATGCGCCCAAAAAAGTTTTACTTCAAAAATTTGTACCCCTTATTTGGTTTTTATTAATGCGGGACATTCTTTAGTTTTATTTATTTTAGATTTATTAGTTACATTAACCATTTAAGCTGTTTTTTTTAATCAGCTACAATTTCTAAGGAAGGTAGCAGAAATGTAAATTACGCACTCACTAGGGGAGGCAATCCTGAACGTCTTGCTAGATATCGTAACGAAATTTTATTTTCATTTATGCATTAATGCCGATCTTTGATATGTGTGTACAATTTCAAATGAATTTAACCTTTGGAGTGCCCAAAAGCCCAGTTAAAAATATCCGTTACATACAAACATACAGGCAAAGTTAATAAAAGCGTGTTAAAAGTAGGTAATTGGCTTTCGATATCGACTTCAAAAATTGGTGAAAAATGTAAATTCACAAGTAAAATTGCAATTTGCATACTAAATATATTACATCGTTTTTTAAAATCAAGTCGATGTGCCGCCAAGCAAAATTTGCTTTGCAATACGATGCTGTAAAATAAATTAGATTTTATTGTAAACTTGAATGTTTTTTTTTCACTGGGGCACGTGTGCGTTCGTAAAGTACTGGCTACGGCCGAAGCTCCCCATCAATAAACTAATTGTAATTTCATATTTATTGAGGTATGGATTAGTAGCAACCTTCGGCTGTGACGCAAAAAAAAATCGTTCCGTTACAATGCCGTTTAGAAATTATTGCAGATACACTTTTATCTACTAATTATTGCGTTACAATATCTACCGGTTGACATGATGCCATAGTACTGACCCAATTCGGGCAATCGGTAATATAAGCATCTCTTTCTAAGCCATAATGTGTATTATCTTTTTCGCTTCTCGGTAACTGCCGTAACACAATATGCGTATAGATAAAACCACACATACATACAATAGCATCACGCCTCATTCCCATAGGGGTAGGCAGAGATCACATCCTTCCCCTTGCCACGATCCTTGCATATCTCCTTCGCACAACAAGTTCGTCGATTTAGAGTACTCTTGACCTGACCCTTATTTAAAATGTCCTGGATTTTGGTCCATGAACGTGCGCCTTGGACATCCCCTTCCAACTTTCGAATTCACTCTTGCCTCATAAATCCTTTTTGTCAGTCTCCTTTCACTCATTCTCTCTACATGCCCAAACCATCTAAGCATACCTTTCTCGATTTTAGTCACTACATCTTCTTTTATACCACAAAAACCATACAAAAAAAAACAAAAATAAATCAGTTGCAAAGTTTTTCTTGGTATTTTATAAACTGAGAGCATTTATTTGTGTCTTCGATTATATAAACGATGTGAATAACCACGAAAACCTTTGAGGTAAGTTTTAATTTATAACATATATAAATACAAGACCGCCCTTTTTCACTCACTCAAAGTTTAGCCCAACGTGACGCTACGCCCGAATCTTAATTTAATAAACAAAAGATAACATTGTATAGTTTAATTATTAGCAAACATAAAAAATCATAACATTTGGTAGCCTTTCATGAACATTAAAGTCCCAAGAACCACTTTAGCGTTATTCGACCCGCGGGTCAATCGACGCAAAAACGTTCGTGGAAACAGATTACTGGGACAGTCACACAGGCGGACAGTCAGTCGACTAGATTAAAAAAATCTATACATAACGGTTATTTACTCGTTATATTGAAACCAATTCGTAATTGTTATTAAGAATTGTCCTACATTTTACCCAAACTAAAACATCCTTTATTCAAATAGGCCTAAAAAGCTTTGAATCTACCATCGGTTTTTAACCTTAACTTTTACAACGACACTTTATGTGAACACGATTGATATATGGAACTCGATTCAAAACCAAGCAACCAAAGAAATATCAGCTCCTATCACTTCGTTTTACGATAGAAACATAGTGCCTGTATCCATGGTGACATTCTAATTCCTCGTGTGCATAGACCCTAAAATTCATCCTGAATAGCAAATGAAGCTTGTAGCATCAATCGGGTTTGCGGAGCAATCGGAACGGGCTATTGTTCGTGACGACCAACGTCCGCAATCCGCAGAGCTTTGTCAATGTCGCTTTCCATTCGCCGATAAAAGAATTTGCATTCACAGCTCTTCAATAACATTTAAAATGCTTGCATCCATTAAAATACTCGGCCATGTTTAAATAAATTTTATTTATTTTCGGTAGTGTATAATCTCTTTTGAAATGGCCTAGATGATTCTTACTGTGTCTCTTTAAAAGAATGTATTCCAATTGGGGTTTTAAATTCATCAATATAATTTTGATAAAGAAAGAATATATATTAAAAATAACATATTCCGGGAGCATTTCCAGAAATTGTAAATCAGCCAATTATCATTAGAGCAGATTAGTAAATCCAGCCTCTAATCCCTGTCTCTTCTATGTATGATATTATAAATCACTAAACATCGATTGAATGTCCATTTGGCGGATTATTTTATAATATATACAAGCAATCTATGTTAACATTATTTGAAATATCATATAACTAACTATCTACCTAAGCTATAAATTTATATAAGCTTATCGTCAGTTAATAAGTTATTTTTTTATCATTCAATATCTCATATATACCCAATTGTTTTAAATTTAAAATTTCGTGGTTTATCGACATATTCACTATTCTAACGCGTACATACCAGGATGGCGTTTTTTGAATTCTGTCGATATTTAGACCCAGTTGCATGGATCGTGGTCACGACATAACTTCTGTAGGCGGTTGTGTCAAGCTGTCAGGAGCAGAATATGTTTACCCTACGTCTAATCCTTTTATTTTTCACCAGACCCACATCCATTTTTCGGCATAAAACACTCGCAACGTCACATTAAAATTTTCAAAAATTGCGTCGTTTGTTCATTAGGTATACCTTCACTACTCGATTTAGGATACTTTTTAATTCCAATGGCCTCGCGAACTGATCTCGGCATATAGTGGCGGTCCGTGGAAAGTAACTTTTGGGCTATGAAGTTCTATCCAGCGTCGAGTTCCCTACTGCAAGATATGTTCCGCGATCGCAGATTTTTGTGTGTCGTTGTGCTTGACGGTATTTATGTATACACGCGTTGCTATGGATCGCTTCGTTTGCCCAATATAAGAGCTTCCACAGTTGCATTCAATTTTGTAAACGCCCGGACATTGATATGGTAAACTATCCTACGGAGATCTTACCATATTTCTTATTTTTTGTAAGGGAGTGAAGAAAGTCTTAATGCTATACTTGTTTTTCAGTAAACTGCCTATTCTGTCCGTCACTCTTTTCACAAAGGGTAAATAAGCCTTTGGTCTTTCTACCTCCAAAGATCGTTTATGGTGTATCTTGCTTGATGACGGGTGTTGGGAATCTGTGTCTATTCCGTCGTAGGGTAGACAGATCCTGACCCTTGACAGCTTGACACAAGCGCCTACAGCCGTCCCATCGTGACCACGATCCATGCAACTGAGTCGAAATATCGACAACATTCAAAAAACCGCCACCTTGGTATGTACCCGTTAAAATAGTCAATATTTCATTTATACTCATTTCATAATAATCACAATCATTTATTTTTGTACAATCAGGTGTTGCATTGATGGTTACATCTTAACATCACATTCAACTGATTTAATTATGGAATGAAATTTCTAGCTTTATACATTCATCTGTTTAAAATAATAGCGAATTTCTTATGTTTTCTAATCTAAACATAGACATTGTTTTTTTTTATTGATGTTTTAATAGATAGATTTGTAAATACAATTGTATAAATTTGTCCTGTCGATCGAATCGCGTGATTAAATCAGGGAAACTGGTAAAATAATCTGGAGAAATACTAAATACGTTGGAGAAGTCGCATGCGTATACTAAAGAACCATAAGAAAGTTTAAAGGTAAAACATGAAACCACGTTATCACAATAATGAATGTCATAATCCCCCTAATAAAGAGGTCTTGTCTTAGAATCTCGTTACTGATGGTCGTATTCCGCCAGTAAGATTTGTGACGCTTTGCGGCTCTACATAGAAGCTGAGCATTATCTAGAGAATAATGGAGGTGATCAATTCATTCCTTCACTTAAATGAGTCTCCATTTTCAACCTAAGTCTAGCATAGTTTATCAAAAAGCGTTTTGTTTGTAGTGACATGGCAACACTGTTGTTCTACCAAATATATAAAATATCTTTACTTCCATTAACAAACAAATAGATGTTTTTTCATCTAACAATATTATAAAAATAGTCGCAAGACTATGTATGAAATGAATAACACTTGTTGATTATTTCCGTTGTTTCATTTAATTGAAATCCGTAAAATTTACACAGCTTTTTTGTTACTTCTTGTCTCGACTAATGAGAATAAATTTCTAAACCTTTTCATCTATAAATGCGTAAGCCTTTTAATAAACTCGCTTCATTCGATTTATAACTATTACATATATATGTAACTTTAACAAAGACAAAATATAAACGTAAAAAACTAAATCTACTTTTCAAAAATCCATGGAATTTTGTGGTTCTGTTTCTATATAATAATGTGATTATATATAAATACATAAAAGCAATTAGCCTTATAAGAAATGCTGGAACCGTAAGGGAATTATTACTATATGTAAATATATAGTCATATGCAATATTAATATTCCTTAATAATCTCCATGACAAGCACCTGACAGCAATCGATACACCAAGTCCCTTTGGAACGTCTCAAATTGGTGCGAAGGAGGAAAAGCGGAAAAAGGTATAAAAAATCGAGGGAAGGAGATTCTGAGAATTTGTCAGGTAGTAAAATTTATCTAACGAGATAGAACGGCGGAGGTCGTTTGTCTATCATTTAATTTAATTATATTATTTTCTGATTTGCCTTCCGCTAATATAGCTCAGCAACAACAGTCCCATTACTCTTAACAATGGTACTGGAATTATTTTTACGGCCTCACTGGCGTAATGGTCCGAATACTAATTTTGCTATCAGAGGTCCCAGGTTCGATTCCTGGCAGGACAATTATTGGAAATAGTATTTTTAAATGTGTCTAGGTCAAGACTGGTGAGAGCTTCCTACCGTCTCTTAGCAGGTTAGCGTACTGCCAAACATCACTTACCATAAGATGAGAACACAGTGAATTGCTAAACTGTCACCCATATAAAAAATTGGTATTTTATATAACAAAATTTTAAAAAATAGTCGTCTCTACTTGGCTATAATCTCGCCTGATGTTATGAACGTCATAAATGGCTTCTATATATGTAGTATTATACCGAACTTGAAACATTATTGGTGTAACAAGTAAGTTTATTGTCTTCCATTAGGAGGCGTAAACTTCCGGCGGAAGGCGACGGCTACCGACGAGAGGCGTTGGTGTGGAGATGTTCGCGGCATTTTGACGAAAAAAGAAGAGAGGCAGTGGGTAGTTTAAACGGGATACGTAGCCAGCCAGACGGAGCTTTTGTCTTTTATTATAGGCTATACTGATAACTAGTGTTATACTGTGATTATAAAGTACAAATTAATATTAATTCATCGAGTGTTTAAAATATCTTCTTAGTTACACTTGGCATGAAACTTGTCATATCCATCATGTAGTCACAATGACTAATTCACGTAAATCAAGCACAGCGATTTTGTTTTTCAATTTATATTAGTTAAGATTCGCAACCAAGGTAAAAATCAATCAGATAGTAAAATCATAATTATTTTATTGACAATTAATTTGTAATTACTCTATCATTACTTTTACTATATATTTAATTCTAGAATTCTCTCAGTAGGGTCTACTTAAGCACTTGATACAGCCTTTGAGGATATTTTTACACGGAAATGTGTTTAGGTAAATCTTAAAAGTAAAAAGCGTTGAGCGTTAAAATAACACATGACATACAAGTAATATGAGAAGAACTGTACAGTTCAGTTCTATACCACATTATATGCAGTAAACGGAGCCAAGGATGCATTTTGTTTGTCTATGCGGCTATTCAATGAATCACTAACTGGGCCCAGTTAGCTTTAGATTCATCACGAATTTCTTTATGGCTATATAAATATCTAAATTAATCATTTCTTTTTAATAATATTGTATCACTTGTCTGCCTGTACGCTTATAGTCCTGTAACATTCCCTTTTTTTCTATATAACAAAAATTTCGTTTCGTCCTGTAATAGCTTTATTGGAAACCTTATAAATGAATAAAATGGTTATTAGAAATATATAAACTGAATGAAATCAGCAAACGAGAAGAGATTTTTATGAAACTTTAACATCTAGATTTAGGGGACAGTGGTTGGATGTTTTGAAAGTTTTTAAAAACACCCGTAGTATATTTTTTGTATAATAGATTTCTTTATTTGAAGCTTAGATAGAGGAAGTTAACATATTTTTTGCATTAGATCATCTGTCAGTGTAGGCATCGACTTATACCACTCAAGCAGTAAATGTCTAATGAGATATCTTATGAATAACTTCAGTGAGCAATGGACATTTGCTATTCAATTCATATAGGAAAATATTACATACAGGTTACATTTTATTACTTAATAAGCAATTATGTGGTTTAAGACGGAACCTTGAAGAGGTATGAGTATCAATTACGTCTAACACGTTTCAATCCGTTTATATAACACGTTTATTTTACAAAGGTTTGCTGTTAAGTTAATTAATTGGCGAAATATTGAGGAAATTTGAAAACATACCCGTAGATGTACGTATTATGGACATCAATTCATAGATAGGTATACCTGCAATTAATTTAGAAAACTACAGCAATGGAAACCTTAAATCTTAAAGGAGCATTTCAAATTAGGAAATATTTTTTTAATATATGCAAAGTTTTCGTAATTTTGATACACGTCAGCTCTGTTGTTCCTTATAAATAATTACTAAACACATATTGGACACAAAGACTTAAGAACTAAATATGTTATTTAATTAATAACACAATATAAAATTTAAGACGAATAATTCTGTTCATGAAGCCAATATCGTATTTTTTTTTTCGAAATAACTTGTGTCATCGATTTAACTTAAAATCAACGAGTTAAACGATTCTATACATATTGTAGAAATTTAAGTATAATTGTATTTTTCTTCTTCAATTCTAAACATCAAGATTTTCTTACCTTGATCTTAGATATTCATTATAGACAAAAATAAGCTAATACATAAGGGTAACTTCAAATAAACGATAAAGTCATCAATATATCATACACACACAAGAAATGTAATGATAATATTTAGTGACTGGTGATTTAGTAATTTTTACGTTTGTTTTATAGTTTCTATACCTAAACAGCCGCTAATATATAATAGAAATTTCTCAAAATATAGCCAAAAGTGCCCTTCATTTGTTCATTGACAGCCTTGAAAATGTCCTTAATACTTTTTGCGACACCATATTCTGTACGACGTAACTAATACCGGTTTATACGAAAAAGAAACCTCGGATTTTCGGTATTTCATATTACACAAGACAACACTTTTCCTTCACAATAGAAAATTAAGTAGTCCTTATGCTTTAATAATAATATATACATTTCGTATGTGGCATTGCTATTAAAATCTTAACTGCTATCATCTAAACTAATTTATTTATAGTAATTATAAAGAGGAACCATTTGTTTTTGTATGTAAATATGTGTGTTTATATATGTATTTATGTATATTTGTAACGTTTTCACACAAAACTACTGGACCGTCTTTAAAATTTTTTTCACCATCAGTAAGCTGCACTAGCAAGAGAAAGTAGCCTATATCACAGAACGATATAGGCTATTTTCTCAAAAAAATAGGGATCCCCAACAAAAATGCATTAATGCAACCCAAGGTGCGAAAAAAAAAATAGTCACAAAAATTTGTCATCAACTGCGCTGCGAAAACTATTTATTGATAGAACAAAAAATGTTTTACAATATTATAGAACGTATTAATTCCTACAATAACTACTTTTTTACATTTTTAAAAGTTAATAAAAGTGCCGACAATAATCAAATCATTTTATTCATATCTCTGTATTAATCCTTATTCTATTAAATGTTTACTATTTTAGTAAAGACCATTTCAATACCTTTAAAACATTTTTTATATTATTAAAATCGCTCATGCCATTCAAAAGATGTAAGGAATTTAAAAATGTCAAACTAAAGAAATTAATGTATCCCCAGTCAAACTAGAGAGCATCAAATTATTTTGCTAGAACTAAACAAAACTACGTCGGATGTCTGTCTTGCATATGAGGTTATGAGACAATTGAAGCATTACGAATGTATTTGTTCTCTAATTTATAATTCTGCCAGAATACTGTTTATGAAGTTCATGACTGCCTCATTGGTCTAGTGGTTCGCATGTTCGGCTACATACATGAGGTCCTGGGTTCGAGTCCCGGGTCGGACCAATTCAAAAATCAATATTGAGTTTTCTATTAAGATTTTATCAATATTTGCCCGAAGTTGGGAAGTTGGCGGTGTAATCCACCCCCGTGCCTCGGAGAGCACGTTAAGCCGTCGGTCCTGCGCCTGATCTCTCTCCGGTCGTGTCGGATTCCCGTCACATCGGACTATGAGAGTGAAGGAATAGAGAGTGCACTTGTGTACTATGCCTGCCAATCCGCAGTGGAGCAGCGTGGTGGGTCTATGCTCTAAAAACCCTCTCTCCTCGGAGTGAGGAGGCCTGTGCCCAGCAGTGGGACGTTAATGGCTGCTACTTACCTAATATTATAGAAAAAAGTTTTGCATTTTATATTTTTGTTTCTGTTTTCAACAATTTATAATAATCAAGCGAAAAAATTTTAGAGAATTTTGCAGTACCTGTAGAGTATTATTAAATTTACTAATGTCGTACATCTACGTATATGATGTTTCGAATTTAAAAATGTATTAGTTAGATAAGTCGTTTTATATTTAAATCTGTATATAGTTTAGCTTATAAATGTGTGTCTAATAATCTGAATGGAAGTAATTAAAAACTAATTGAAATAAAACTTAGTTATTTAACAAAAATTAACATAAAAGTTTTATTTCACCGACTTAGTAGACTCTGCACTGTCACTATGTCGGTGTCTATGCGGGTGAAACCGCCGGGGCATTGTTACTATATAAACAATTATCCAATTTTTGCTGAAACGTTTTTAAATCCTGTTACTTTCTTAGGTTCTCATATATTTTTTTTATTTCCTACTAGAAGAGGTAATTTACCTTTTAACTCATTAGGGTACCTTCATGTGAGTTAACAGTCAAGCGCTAACCTATCAGCAACAAGTGTGATTTAGTGTGCAATATATATAACAAATGGCGTATGTTTACGAGAGGAAATAATCTAATGCTAGACCACAAACCGTGATGTACATGATATCGTACACCATTGCCTTAGTTAAATGAAGCGTGTAACCGGAGACAGATTGCAATGAAGCCTCTCGTCTGACCCCAACGGGATAAACACGGCCCGATTAGTCAAGTAACTTGGATTACAGCCAAGAATCATCGATAAACTAGACGTATTGGTACGAGAAAAGGGTCTAAAGAATAAATAAACTCCGCATTATTTCGTATAATAATACGGTAAAAGCGTGCCGCCACACAATTTCTTGGGCATTAGGGTGTTATAATTTTACATGGGTACTTATTTGATCATAGAATAGGTTTCGTTATACGAACAGATATTTTGAAATAAAAATAGCTTTTAAGTAAAACCTTATCTTGAGAATGTTCCGACTATACGACATAACGAAAGTACATGATATGTCCTATGTTTTCATATCTATTATGAGTATATATAATGGGTTGACGCGTAGCATACTAGAATATGCAGTCTCAGAATGGAATCCGCTCTATAAAACACATATTGCAAGGATAGAGTGAATTCAACGTTCCTTTACGAGATTCCTAGCGTTCAATCTATTTAACACGTCTTACACATTTCAATATTCAAACACCAGAAAAGCGTAGACTAGTCGCTAACTTAATGATCCTTCACAAAATTATTTAAAACACTCTAGATTGTCCTGACTTGTTGGGTCAAATCAACATCAACGTCCCCAGATGTCCCCCAAGAAATGCCATAAAAAATTCATTCTTTCCACACTGCTCCAAATAAAACTTATGTAAATTTTCCCCATTAAACAGGCTAGCCAATACATACAATAATTTAAACGACATTTATTTAAATTTTTATTTTGATATGGCTTACATTTTGAATTTTAATTTTATAATATTCCTTTAATAATTTCTAAATAATACTTACTGATTATAAATGTTGTATACACCTGTAAAAGGAGCATTGTGTCGGGCTCATACTTATATTAATATTCTTACTGTTAATGTTGTCATAATGGTCTGTTGGTGTGTATATTAGATAGATAAATATCTACGGACAGTAACATATTATTCAAAAATGGCTAACGATCAGCAAAAGAATAAGTTTTTATATAAATAATTTGAAACGCAACCTTGGATCCTCGGAAGCTTTAACAGCGGAGTGCAATAAAGTAATGATATTGACGAACAAGTGGAGCGGATGGTACGGAGCGCCAAAGAGGATTCATTCTTAATTCAGTAGTGGTCGGTGCGTTGATACTGGCAAGGAATTATATTCCGTTTTGTAAAATAAAAAAAAATTTATGTCTGAACTAAGTAGAAAAAATGTGATAAATGAGTAAATAAAGAATTACATTGAACGAAGTTATGTTTTGCTCCTAACAAATCTAAACAAATATTAGAAAGAGGACACATTTATGTTTTTGTATGTTGTTTAGTGGACCGATTTCAAAATTTTCACCATTAGAAAGCTGCATTTTTACATAGCAACCTAGTCTATATATTTTTTTTTAAATGAGAAAAATTTGGTCACATAAAAAAAGGCCACGATACCATATGTCCAACTACTGTAGTTATGCCACTAGAACTACATTTTTGTAAATCAAACCATATTATTCATACCTCTGTATTAATCCTTATCCTAGTAAATAACTAGCAAAATATTTTTGTATGTAAGCTCATATTCCAAGGATACCAATGACACTCACCGATATACCTATAATGTTTTTATTTTTATCAAACTAATAATTACTGGAATGATTTAAAAATTCTTTCATTACCTCCTTGAAATCAAGAGTTTTTCAATGCCTGTAGATTTATAAATTTGCTAATGTCGGTCATTTTACGTAAATGATGTTACGAATTTAAGAATGTGTAAGTTAGATACGAGTATATATTCGTTGTAAAGTGAAATCTGTAAAATGATTAGATTATCAATGTCAGTGTGTATTAATAATCTGAAATGAAATTAAAAACTAAGTTAAATAAAACATTTGATAACAAAAATAAATCTCTAGACTTTCCACTGCCACAAGATCGGTATCTAGGCAGGTGAATCCGCGGGGCATTGCTAGTTTAATTATTTATTCTGCTACAATATATTACATAGAAGTAATCATTTAGACATAAGTACCAATAATTAGGATTTTTTATTTTTTATTCAATTAATTCAATGTTGTCATACCTGACCGTATATTTAAAGTTGATAAATAACTTTTTTGAATTTCTGTATTCAAAAAATTTATTTAAGATTTAAATAATTCCAGATTAAAATATATATAAACTATTCGTTACACATCTTAAATGAAAATCAGTACTATTCTAAAGATAAAAGTGAGTTCCATCGCATTAGACGTAAAAAATAGTTTATACATTCCACATATTTGTTAGACATTTTATACAGACTACCTATATTTCATATCTGCTTAGTACGGCGGCTGAAATCTGTGTAAACATCGTTTCCTCGGTATATAACATCGGACCACATGAAAATAAATGTGATAGAAGAGACGCATAGCGTTAGCTCATAAAATGTGGCCCAAAGCGGATGTAGGGAATTTACGAGTGCTGTGGACTTCCGATTTTTCTCTTTTGTCACGGTCTAATAACGAAAAAGGTCCGCTAAAACGATTGTCGGACGGGACACGGTCAGAATTTGTTTTTTTATCTCCCCAGGATGTGACGCAATGTGATCTTATTTCGTGACCAACTTTTTTTATCTTAAAGGCCTATTAGCGTTTCCCTTTGACGATCTTATATCTTTATAGCCAATTAAATTAAACTCGCAATGCACCATTAATTAATATCACTTAGTTTATGTCAAAAACCTACCCAATATACTTTATATGACATTTAAGGTTGCCTGAACCAATGTGCTAATTAAAGTTTAGTATGCCAAAAATTGTAGTGCAAGAGCGTGAAACACTTTAATGTAAACATCGAAGAAGTAAATGAAAAAAGAATTATAATTTGTATTAATTTTCGACACTTAATATTTTAATGACCTTTTTTTAAAAATCTTCCTTTTTCCCTCCCTCTCGTAAATCTAAAATTTCAGATTTATATAAATATAAACAAGACTTAAAAATTAGTTTGCCAAAGAAGCTTCACTTCTGACATGTACTTACGTAAGCAATTTTAATTTATTATGGAATGGAATTTTGTAAAAGCTATTGAATAAAGTCGATGTTAGACTAAAATACGTAATAATTTAAGGCCAGGTAGGATACCTATAATCAATACTTTGAGACTGGTCTACTTAGAAGCTACGGCCGTGCCTAGTTACTAACCTATCAGCAAAGACGTAATACCAAGGAAGAAATTTGTGCTCCGGTACTATGCTGTGCACCTTAAGATCATCAGGTGTGATTACAGTCAAAGCGGTAAACTGTCAACAGTAAATAAAGAAGTCTTGGGTTCGATTATCTTAAATTTAGTATCTTAGTCTGATACTAAACTAGTGGGAGGCTTCGGCCATGGCTAGTCACTATCCTACCATTAAAGTGCCGACAAACGAAAAATTTCCTATCCAGTATGATATCCTGTAAAAACCATAAAAGATAAACACTTCTTACCAAGTTTGCGCTTCTTAGACTCTTTCGTCACTGGTACGGTTTAAAAAATAATACTAAAACATACTTTGTGGTAATACAAAATCAGATAAAATAAAAAATACAGAACAACATGTACATACGCCATTATCACTAACAATAAAAATAACATGTGTACATCAATACGAAATGGAAGTTTTCCCAGAAGGCCGACGGTGTTATTTCTTTGTTATTTTCCCCATTTTCAGTTCGAATTGAATAGAAAATTTTCGTAAATATAGCTATAATATAGAGGAGCGATTTACTTTAATATACTAAAGAAATTGAATTGAATACGGTTCCCAAAAAAGGTAAACTGAGTGCTCCAATACGTAATAGAAACCATAGATTTCTTTTTAGCGTAATAGTTAGTGATGTTTAAACGCTAGCTTGAGTAATTTAACTTAACGTTCTATGCTATTACACAGTATTGTACTGAGCTTAAATTTCAATTACATTATGTATTGCACAATTTCCAATAGAAATACTATTAACATATATGATTTGTGTTCTTCTGTTTGATTAAAAATCTAAATCGATGGTTATTTATTACTACCACTGCAATAGATAAGGTATTTTTAAAGTAAGGTAAATAGCAGCCCATTAACTATCCACTGCTGGGCACAGGCCTCCTCACAGGGTTTTTAGAGCATAGACCCACCACGCTGGTTCACTGCGGATTGGCAGGCATAGTACACAAGTTCACTCTCTATTCCTTCACTCTCACACTCTGATGTAACGGGAATCCCACACGATCGGAGAGGAAACCTTGAAACCTGAAAAAACCTTAATAGAAAACTCAATATTATTTTTGAATTGGCCGGGACTCGAACCCAAGACCGCATGTCTGTAGTCGAACATGCTAACCACTAGACCAATGACCACTAGGCAGTCTTTTATTTAAAGTGTCGCATTAAAAAAAAAAACCATGACATAGGTTGATATAACAATGAAAATTGGAACAAGACCAAAAACAGAATAACCGATTGAGTTTCTTGTGGATTGTTTTTAGAGGAAGGTGCGAAGTAAACTTCGTTAACTTAGATTTTTAGAAATCTTTGTTTAAAATCATCATTAGTCTTACGTAAAAACGTGACAAAACGATATGACAAATTCAAGTGTTATTGAAGCTTACTTCAATTTAAAATCAAATGTTGAATTCTTTATTCAAGTATGGTTTAATAACATTTGAATCAAGAATTCATTATTTGATTTAATTTGAATATTACAATCGCATTAAATTTTTTGAAGTGAAGTCTCTTTAGGCGCTTGGTAATTTATTTACGGATGAAACGTGTGATTAGCGTCACGAAGATTTGCAGCGTTTTTTATACTCATTCGATTGAAAGTTAGTTTAATATTTACAAATAACACGTGGTAATGTAATTTACCACTACTAATTTTCATAAAAAATAAAATATGGTATAATTTCTCTTTAACAAATTTGAAATTCAAAGAAAACAGAATACGTACGGCTTTTTTATTTACTATTCATTTGAGATTTCAATTATTTGTATTAATTTTCGACATTTGTGATATTTTAATGACAATTAAAAACATATCTTCCTTTTTCCCTCCCTCCAAGTCTCGAAAATCTAAAGTTTTAGATATGTAGATATAAACAAGACCTAAAAATTAGTTTGCCAAAGAAGCTTCACTTCTGACATGGGTACTTTATACGCACGCACTTTTATTTTTTTTTCAATAGATCAACAAATGAGATTGCTTTAGCATGTTCAATATTAGCATATATTTATACCATTATATTTACTTATTGATAATACGTAACGTAACATACGTAATGAAGTATTAATAAAAATAAATTCTAAGAACCCTACACAGACCAAAATTTTTCTTTTAAATGTTTGAAATGCTTCTAGCTAAAAATAGCAATGAAATGTGTGATGTACTGATCTAATATAATAATAAATAGGTGCTCGGATAAACGAAGATGGCCGGCTCCCTCCGACACAGATGACATTACACATCTGTGAGCGGTGGCGAGTGGACATCGCCGTAAATTCGTGCACAGTACCACTTACTGATTTTATTTATATAAAACCCAATCTCACATTATTAGTGGACACCACATTGGCGACGAGGAAAAGCGCAGTAAGTTCAATTAATTGTTCCAATTGTTTTATTTACCTGTTAATCGATGTGGGCGGCAAAAAAAAAAAAAAAAAAAATAGAAAATAATAGATCTAAATGTGTATGAAAAGCTTATAGAAAACTACGAGTTTTATAAGTACCTACTTACAAAATATTGTTGCCCGCACCTGTTTAACAAATGTTTTGTTAAGATATTCCAAACAATTTACAATCGCAATTTCCAGCGAAAGCATCGCTAAGTAACTGATTTAACAAAATACCCACATAGTGGATGTATATTAAGGTCTATCATGGTAAAATCGAACGAAAAGTATTGTTGATTTACTTATCAACTTACACAATTTTCCAACGAACTTATCGTTAATTACCCAGTTAAAAAACAAGTCTCTCATAGTCTACCGGCTCAGTCTACAGCTATTGTGTACCTGACTATGGAATGTGTGTGCCGAACTGTGGTATGATATATTTGGTAAAACCAATCAAGTAATCAAATGCGATAAATAATTAAAATCAAGTTGGATTTAAACTGAATAGTCTATCATTAAAAAGAAATCGAAGTTCTTCCGTGCACCTACTCGTAAAATACGCGGTGAACAATATTGTCAGCGTTCACGCGCCAAATACCTGCAATACCGTTTTCTAGTGCTACCTGCTAGTTGATTTATTACAATAATTGCTGTGAGATTCAATTAATAATCACAATCATAGCACAGTGAAAATATATCACAAATTATATATTTCGAGCATGGCATGTATGACGGAATCAAGAAATGTAAAAAAAAAATGTTATGAATTTGTAATAAATAATAAAATATGTACATAAAATTATCTTGAATATATATGTATTATTTTTATATATCATCATATCCTACTTTAAATTGCGGATCGTACAAAATGTAACAAGTTCCTATAATAGAAACCTTTGACTGTGAAGGTGACCCTACTTCTATAAGCTCCCGTTGGAACAAATGGAAACGGGCCTGAGAAATATACTTTGAGGCAATAAACATTTCTGATTAAATTAAAAAACGTGCTATGTTATTACATTCAGGAGGTACGGCACTACAAGATATATATTTCAATATACCGGGAGCACATGTTCGTAATCTTGAAATGACCAACGTTTATGATATTGCAATTAAAAAGTTAGACGAATATTTTTCCCCAAAACAAAGTTATTTGTTAGTATGAAAAGTTTTGATTCGTTTGAGACGCCAGAGCTCGAAATGTAAATTTTCCAATGAAGATGAAATCTCATTGACCAGGTAATTGGAAAATGCAGCTAAAATAAATTAAGAAAAAATATTTTGTTATTGGGTGACACGGCAACCGTCGAGAAAATTATTCTAGAGGTAAAATCCTTAGAAACTGTAGAACGCCAGTAAAACGAATTCCATGATAGACAAAATAAAAATACAAGTACCAGCATTAATTAAATTAATGTTAAAACTATTAAACGATTAAACAACAAAGGCGAGGTTGAGTACTGCAGCCGATGCGGTAGCAAAAATCATAAATCGGATAGTAGTTCCTGCCCTGCAATCAATGCTTGTTGCATAAAATGCGGCTTCACAGTCTATTTCCAAAAGCATTGCAGAATAAGAGCCAATAAAAACAAAAGAAACCTCACCCTAAAATATAACAACAGAGTTAAAAAAAAAGTCCAAAGTCAAAACCACAATTGAAAATAAAGAGCCTTCGTCTTTGGATTATATTTTTCATCTCGACGACGTCTCAACAATTAATTGCCAGGTGGGTGGTGTTAATATTAAAATGCTCATAGATTCTGGTAGTGTGTCTAATATTATAAGCGATAAAATATGGTTAAAAATGAAACAATCAAAAGTTTTAGTTTATAATCAACAGACCACCACAAACAAAACTTTTCTAGCTTATGGTACAATACATCCATTAAAAGTATTGGGCTCATTTGATACCAAAATAAAAATTTGAACTAAATCACTAACCACAAAATTCTATGTAATAGAAAATGGGTCAAGAAACTGCCATTTTACTTGACGTTTTAAAATTAGGTGTTAATGCAATCTCTGTTAAAAAATTTCCCAAGTTCAAAGACGTTCAATTAGATATCGTTGATAAAACCATTCCTCCAGTATGTCAATCCTACAGACGAGTTCCAATTCCTCTGGAATCAAAAATAAATAAAAAACTAGAACTAGAGAACTGGTAAAAAGGGGTATAATTGAACCAGTAAATAAATTATCTTCTTGAATTTCTCCAATGGTACCGGTTCTTAAACCTAACGACGATATTCGTATTTGTCTTGATATGCGTGCCACAATAAAGCTATTATTAGAGAAAATCATCCTTTGCCTACTATGGAGCAACTTATTCCCAAATTTGGCAAAGCTATTTTTTTTATAAATTAGATATCAAGGATGCTTTTCATCAAGTAGAACTCAAAGAAAGTTGTAGAAAATCACTACCTTTATAACTAGCAAAGGGCTTTATCGCTATAAGCGATTAATGATTGGAATGTCGTGTGCTCCGTTTTATTGAACAAAAATAAATATATATTTAACACAAAAAATATGCAGTTCCTTGGTCACGAACTTTCTTCATCAGGAATTAAGCCACTTGATAAATACATTAAAGCAATTAACACATTTAGAGCACCGGAGACCATTGAAGAAATTCAAAGTTTTCTAGGCCTAATTAATTTTGTAGGAAAATGGATCCCTAACCTATCGACCTTAACAGAACCCATTCGAAAACTACTTAGACAAAAGTTGCTGAAAAACACCAATATCACGCCATTTTGGCAAAAAGAACACGCTACTTTTTTCGATGAATTAAAAGATTGTTAAGAAGTAACATTCCAACTCTTGGATACTATGATCCAAAAGACAGCACCCAAGTAATCGCTGACGCAAGCCCTGTAGGGTTAGGGGTTGTATTAATATAATACGATGGTAAAGGACCCCGTATTATTGCGTTTGGAAATAAAAGCCACAGATATAGAAAACGTTATTGCCAAACGGAAAAAGGAGCGTTAGCGTTAGTGTGGGCAGTCGAACACTTTTATATGTACCTTTACGGAAAAAAGTTTGAGCTTGTTACAGACCACATGCCCCTAGAGATTATTTTTAGCATGCGATCAAAGCCTTGTGCAAGAATTGAACGATGGGTACGAGATTACAAGCATATGATTATAAGGTTATTTATAAACCTGGAAAATCAAATATAGCAGACCCTTTGTCTCGTTTATGCATAATTGACAACACACAACCAATCCCATTCGAAGACGAACAACATGTAAACCAGATTGTTCAATATGCTAAACCTGTAGCATTATCTCTTAAATCTATTATAGAAGCATCAGTTATTGATGATGAGTTTAAATTAATCAAAGACGCTTTAATGAATGGCAATTGGGATCCCTCAATAATTAATTATAAATTATTTCAAAATGGTTACATGATGGCGTTCTGTTGAGGGGAAGCAAAATTGTAATTCCCACTAGCTTGAGGAAACAAATCCTGTCGGCAGCCCATGAATTGACACCCTGGTATTGTCAATATGAAAGCAAGATTACGCACAAGGGTCTGGTGGCCAAAAATAGATAAAGACCGAAAATACGGTAAAAAATTGTAGAGGATGTACTCTAGTCTCGGCACCCAATCCACCTGTGCCAATGAAAAGGCGTAAACTCCCATCAAATCCTTGGGTTGATACAACTATTGACCTTTTGGGTCCCTTACCAAGTGGGGATTACATTCTTGTAATCATAGATTATTATAGTAGGTATAAAGAAATTGAAACTATGAAATCTATTACACAAGAAACTATAAAAATATATTTAAAAAAAAATATATATATATATTTTCTCGTGTTGGAAATCCGGCCAGCATAAAGGTCCGGTCGAGTGACAAAATTTTGAAATGGCTTATAATTAGTCACTGCGAAAATCTGATTGGAAAGAGGATCTGTTAAAGTATTTAATTATGTACAATAGTACACCCCATGCTTCCACAAGAAAATCACCAAGTGAGCTGTTCTATGGTAGAAAATTCAGAGACAAGTTACCTTTTTTAGCAGATATTGAAAACAACTATTATAACGATTCAGAAATAAGACATAAGAACAAAGAAATGAAACAAAAAAGCAAATTAAATGAAGATAAGTATAGAAAAGCAATAGATAGAGAACTGGAAATCGGAGAGAAGGTATATGTTAAGAATCTTGTAAAAGAAAATAAATTAACTTCCGAATTTAATTCCACGCCTCATACAGTAATTAATGCAGAAGGAATTGATGTCAATATTGGTAATGATGAAACTGGACAAGTGTATAGACGAAACATTGTCCATTTGAAAAAAGTAGAAGGACAGTGGAAAGTTATAGATAATGAAGAGGAGGATAATAACTAGACAAAAATAGCTAATTTGTTATAATTCTAGTGTTGCTTGTATAAATATTTAATAGCGTAATTCTAAGATCATGGGAATTGTTAAAAATCTTAGTTGATCAAGTTATTGTTTACCGGTCTATTTATTGATTATACTTTTGAAAAAAAAAATGTAAAAATAATATTAAATTATATTAATAAGGAAGAGATGTGATGTACTGATCTAATATAATAATAAATAGGTGCTCGGATAAACGAAGATGGCCGGCTCCCTCCGACACAGATGACATTACACATCTGTGAGCGGTGGCGAGTGGACATCGCCGTAAATTCGTGCACAGTACCACTTACTGATTTTATTTATATAAAACCCAATCTCACATAATTAGTGGACACCACAAAATGAAACCTCAAAAATGTTTTGAGCAAGATGAAATGGGAAAAAAAATTGCTGTGGATGTTCGAAGCGAAGCGGCTTGAAATATTTTATGAACGCCTACACCCTGGTTCATATCGTGTATGCGAACAACACTGTGAAAGGAATACGAGTATCTTATATATTTTAAAGGTAAAGTTTTATACTTTTTAGAAATGCATAGAAAAACAAATGAGGCCGCAAAGGCAGAAACGGTCTATGTGAAAAATTGGCCTGTTCTGAAATACAAGTAAAGTATGAAATTTCAATTGCTGCTTATAAAATAAATATTATTAGACTTGTTTCAATGAAACAGTTCTAAGAAGGAAATGATGTCATATATTTTTCTTTTTAAAAAAAGTTACAATGTCTATAAAAGTGATTAGTTAGCTTTTATAGATTTGTTTATGCATATTTTATTAATATCATTTACCAGATTCATATTCATATAAAACTTCATATCGCGAATAAAAAATGGAAAGTGGAGGTAGATTCGAAAGTTGTGAACAGGTCGTAAAACATTGTTCAGAATAAAATCAAAAATACAGAAAAAAATTGTGGAGGAGTTTGATAACAAACACTGTGATACGAAATTACATATTAAAAGTTTATATAGAAGTACATAATTTTTTGTAGTAAGCACGATATCTTTATGTATTTTTGGATAAATTTTCAAATTACTCGATATTATGCGGAAGAAATGACTTTAAATTAAAATTGCAATAATACCGCTTTTTTGTACATTTTCCGCTGTACGTTTTATTTTTTAATACCAGCAATTTACGGTTGAGCCCTCCTGATAAATTATTAGCATAATATAAATATGATGCGTATTTATAAAGATCGAGAAATAAAAATAAAAAGTACATAGACTTCAATAATATTTACTTTAATTTCTCAATAAGTCAGGTCTTCGGTTTTCAGTCTAGAAAATTTCATACAGTCCTTGGACAATGAGGCGACATGGTGGAAATGAAATCACCTCTAATGCATCCAGAGTGCGACTGTACTCGTAAACTTCAATACGACTGTGATAACCATTAGATTTGGAATTTGTGAGACATTTTAACGATCTTCAGATTTGCAACTTGCAATTGCATCTACAATAATCTCCAGATATGAATGCCACGTCTTTATATTGCAATATATCGTCTCCTATATATATGATACCTATAGCTTGAAAACAGATCTTGTGATTTCCTAAATTCATTTTATTGAACAGTGATATTACGACAAGCACTCTTGTCTGATATTCGTACCTACGTTTTCCAATGTGTTTTAACTATTTTTATATTAATAATAATTATAAGATTTGAGTTAAGGATCAAATACATGCATGTGCCAAACGATTACGACAAGAAATATTTTTGACCGTTGTGTCGTGCAAGAGACTTTTATTCAAAACAGCTGTAATATGTATATTTTGTCAATAAAGAAAAGTATCTAGGAACGATACTAAAACAAGCCTAACCCGCTATCAAGTAACATAATAATATAATGGGTCCAAGGACCAAACCCTATGCCCTTTTAGGATTAGCAATGACGGTTTCGGAAGGACAGAAGAAACATAAAAATAATTACCACGTAGAAGCTATGACAGCCTAGTTTTTATATTATAACCACTAACTTTCACTAATTTGGTGAATAATATAATTTCCTAACTGCTTAACGTCTTTTAAGGTAAGAAATATATTCATTTAAATTAATTTTGTGATTACGAAAAACGTGGTCACCCTAAACGCCTTACAAACTTTTCCAACTAACCAAAGCTTATTATGAACCTCTTGTGAAAACTAACAGTGTCCCATCATTTTTACCAAATTACTTCGTTTTAATCCAATATTTATAAATAGTACATTAATGAGATAAGTCTTTACATCTTCTTTATATCATCTTTGATATTTATTCGGCTAAACATTCCAATGAATTTTGCTAAATGGAAATATTTTTAAAGAATTACCCGAGTAGTTGGACAAGTGGATTTTTACAAAACAGCAGACCGATTTAATCCCTAAATAGTATTTAAATAAAACTTATGTTATGTTATCACCAAGGTGTTTTCGTTATTATATTAAGTTATTTCATTATGGTATTTATTTGTGAAGGAAAATAATCCGGGAGCAGTTCTAGGGTATGTTATGTTTACCCTGCGCTAAGTTTACACGTTGCAAGGCTCAAAGTTACGATGGAACGAGTACTCACTTCGCTATTACAGGTCCTGGGTTAGATTCCAACAGGATGGTGATGAGAGGCTTTGGCCGTTGCCAGCCTACCAGCAAAGACAGGATGTCAAGCACATAAAATGCGTCCGAAATGCTGTGTCAGACCAAGTCATCAGTTACCATAAGGCGAGATTACAATCAAGCCCTAGCCTATGTATCAACTAGTGTATGTATGTTTATTTACTAATGCACCAAATCAATTTCCTATGATTAAGCATTCACACAATAAGGCCGCCAATGCGCAATGATAATTATATTTTGAGTATGTGTATTTTTTGAGAAACGTATATGCAATAAAATATTTCATATTGAATTGTATTTTAACCTCTCAGCAATATAAAAAAGTTACTGTGCCTATCAGATCAGAGTGAAAAGTTCAACGCTGAAATGCGACCCGATAATAGTGTGTTATTAATCATATGTTTTTTATTTATTTAGGAATAGTGTGCAATGTTGACAGAAATCTTTTTTTCATAGAATAATAAATATTTAGGAAGCTAGTAATCATAATTTGTAATAAAACTAACAAAAAAGTACGTATTTAAGTCACGCTGACGAAAGAGAGATAATCTGCCTTTAAAGATGGCGACCCTAAAGTAGACACAGTAAATACAGATTACGAGCCTAGACTTGCAGTCAAGTGCAAATTCTCATTCCGATTTCGACGTCAGTAGACTCTTACTTTTTTATTAGCACGGTTTAATTACTATTCATCGCATTAGTGTCGAGTCGAAACTACGTCACAATATAACCCTAGGATGTAAAAGTAAAAAAATTCTTTCTTCTTTCAACTATTGGCTATCAATTACTTATATAAGCAAAAAAACTATTCGATTGATTGACTTAAAATTTTGTAGTGACTCCCCTTCTAATTTGCGTATAACGAATTGCTCATATTCCCATGAATCGAGGATTATACAAATGTCAAAACGGAACTACTGTTACCACAGAATACGTAGTGTACACAGAATACGTTTCTAATCCTATGTTTTTTGAAGTGATGCTAATTTTCGTTTGAAGGTTGGGTTACTTTAAAATTTAAAAATAACATGTGGCTTTTTAATTTGCCACTCGTCATTTAATATACTATTTTTCATAAAATATAAAATAAAAAATTTTCACAAATTCTCTTAAACAAATTTTAAATTAAAAAAAAATTTCATTAATAATTCCTAATATTGACACGAGACATTTTTATTTACAATTCGTCATATGAGATTTCAATAAATCATTTGTATTAATT
Source organism: Elymnias hypermnestra (assembly GCA_015832385.1). NCBI lineage: Eukaryota > Metazoa > Arthropoda > Insecta > Lepidoptera > Nymphalidae > Elymnias > Elymnias hypermnestra. The sequence continues at coordinate 1,861,434 of JACTOM010000562.1, read as the reverse complement.
TTCGACACTTTTAATCATTAAATTTAAATAATTAATTTTATTGAATTACTAACATATCTTCCTATTTCCCTCCCTCTAAGTCTCCCTCTGCTTAGGAGTCCTACCCACGTCTCACCAATAGACCATTGAGACATAACTTAAATATCTTTATTATTATCATTAATATTGGATCGTTAATATTTCATTTATGGGGTAGAGGATCTACAAAATATAAATTCCAGTATTATGTAGTAAATCGCAGTTATAATTACTAAAATAGACGCGTAGCATATTAGAATATATCTCAGTATGGAATCCGCACCATAAATCATATTGCGCGGATAGAGCGAATTCAACGTTCCTTTACGAGATACCTAGCGTTTAAAGATAATGCTTCCCCGTTTAGAGAAAATTATTTAACGTCTTACAGATTCCAACATTCAAAGACTAGAAAAGCGTAGACTAGTCGCTGACTTATGACCCTTCATAAAATTATTCACAACACTCTAGACTATCCTGACTTGTTGACCCAAGATGTCCCACAAGAAATACCATTAAAAACTCATTCCTTCCACACTCCTCTAAATTAAACTTAGGTAAATTTTTCCCCTTAAACAGGCTCGCCAATACGTACAATAATTTAAACGACATTGACATTGACATTTTTCACACACACACACACATTAAATGAAGTGAATGATGAATGAATTAAATGAATCTAAATAATTTCCATTTTATCCAATACTCTTATTAACTAAATTTTTATTTTGACTATAGCATACATTTTGATTTTGTAATTTTAATTTTATAATTTTCATTCAAAAATTTTTAAATAATGCTTACTGATTATAATATACACCTGTAAAAGAAACATCGTGTCGGTCTCATACTTAATCATGTTAATATTCTTATTGTTAATCTTGTCATAATGGTCTATTGGTGTGTTTATTAAATAAATAAATAATTATTTGAATCGAACGAAAACAGATAGTAAGTGTATATGGTGCGAACTAAAACAATCAATCAGAAATTTCAATAATTTATCACCTTCCATACCTTGGGATCGTTTTAACGCAGCTACTATGATAAATATAAATATTAGTTTTTACCTACCTTCCATTCTGCGGGTGAGGGGACGACGCGCGTTCCCCTTGTACCAGAAATAGAGAGCCTCTGTCGGCATCGAGTAATATCGACACGTTTTGAAGGATTTTGTGACAAAGCACTCGCACCTCCAGCTCGTTGCATATATCTTTAACCTGAAAAAAAATCATGTGTTAAGGAATAACATTTCTTCTATTTTCATGAGAAATTAAATAATAAAACATTCTCGAAAGATAAACCTACTGAAATACATTCAGAAGTGTCTCCACTTATATTTTTCTATTTATTGAAGTGAAACTTATTTAGACGCTGAGCGTTTTTTACGGATGAACATGTGATCTGCGTCACGAAGATGTGCAGCGTCTTGTGTCTTGTGTTGAAAACTAATTGTTTGTCGAGGACATTTAGCAAACGATTAAAGAATCTTTCCAAACATACAAAGAAATTTTGCTTCATTAATTAAATTATCGAAATACACAGCATTTTTTGTGGCTTGATTGAAATAAATTATATTATTTCTTTCAATCACTTTCTGGAGGATATAGAATATAAATTTCATATTTTTTATTGGAAAATATAGGCAAATTAATAATGTTGCAATGGCGAAGTACTTAGGGACCTAGTATTATAATTACGTAACAAAGGCTTCTATAAACTTAACGTATTGAAACGAAGAGACATATTCGAATGAAACATATAAGGCTATATAGAGATAAATTTGGATAATCACAAGTATTTATTTAATCACGTCGTTTAAGACGACTGTAATTATTTAATTATTTATATATTTATTTATTAATTTACAAAAAAGAAGTCACAGTAATAAGAAATTAAAAGTTACTATACATAGGACACCTAATCCCTTTGGAGAGATCTCTTCCAAGAACCCCAGATAGTAAATTATATAGTAACTGAGCTATAAAAACCTTGAGATATTACTTATTTAGAAAGTTAACACTACAAGCATTTTGCGTGCATGTTTTGATTTATTTAACGACTAAATCTAGTCATGAATCCGGAGTTTAAACTGTTTTAAGACCGGTACTATTATTTCAGATAAATATTGCCCATAATTTTAAATAATATTGCGATTAAATATGTACTATAAATTTTTTTATAGTTGTTTAACGGTGAATAGTTAATTACGTCATTTTTAGACCTCCCACTGGCTCACAAGCAATTAACACTTTAGATATTTAAAATATGACAAGTCAATGGTTCCCAAAGTGCTATTAATTAAAAGCAGTAGTATACAATAATTTACATTATCTATTCTCTACGTTAATTCAATGAAAACTATTCAAGATAAAGTGAATTTTAAATCAAACTGCTTTTATGTTAAACAGTGACTTTCGACATATGGAAGATCGTGAAGAAGTGTATAGTAACATGCTGCCAAAGACATTTTACACTGTTATATGTATAAGAAGAAAATATTTATATACTAAGAAGAAATAGAGATTTTATAAATGTTGGGATACACATAGCTAGCTCATACTCATTTTTGTCAGATGCAGTACAAGCTACGTCCATGTTGTACATTTAGACTAAACTTAAGAGGATTTGAAAGCTGACATTGGAAAGTGACTAATCCACACCCACATCTTATGTGATGACGTCATAAGTTTCAAAGCGTTTCACCATTTCCGAACTAATTTCCGAACGGACTGAACTTATACGACAAACTTCTTAACAAAATACTCTTGACGTACCCATAAAGTCAAACAAGAGATATTCCGAGCAAATACCATTTTGTTTAAATCCCACAAACGACTTTAAGACAAAACAAATAATTTATTAGAAGAAAAACAATGTATTTACAGAGTAAACAATTAAAATATTTGTTATAAAAAATTCAAAATACTTAAATACATTTAAAATATAAATCAAATTACGCTTATATTAGGATTAAGAATTCTAAAGGTTTGATCTATATTTTGTCAAAGAACATTATTCAGCATACAATCACAATCATCTACAAATAACTCCTAAAAGACATTTTTTTTTGCTTTATAAAGTAATTATCTAATGTTTAACCTAAATTGACCTTTTAACGTATTAATATTAATTATAGAAACACCTAACAGACCTTTCGGATGAAATAAATCATTTCATTTAAGAATGTAAGAAAAAGTTACCGCCTCGTTAGTGCGAACGTCGATCACTTTTTTCTGAGAGAATAATCCGAGAAGAGCCTTTATAATCAGAGGGCCTACCAAAACATCCTGAGCATTTGCTGAAGATAATTGTAGCAATTTATCCACATCATAAATTATATAAATTGGGGAATAAAAGGGCAAAATTCCATTGTAATAAGGGGAAAATATAAAATTTGTAAAACTGAATGCAATTACAGCTGCGACAAGCAATTTAAAAAAATTAAAGTCCATTCCAACGTCATCTAGCACGATTACGACATAACTCATTACATAAAATTATTTTTTTACATTAGCTCTCAATTAATATAGCTAAACTAATATTATAAAGAGGAATCATTTGTGTTTTTGTATGTGTGATGAAAGTGTGATTTTTCTCATTGGTTTTGCAACAAACATTGCTTATTCTTACCATTAAGGTAAGGTTCTATCAATAGTCAATAGATACTTCGCCTGAAGTCGCCGCCCAAGCTGTGGCACTTATCCAGGCGGGACACAGCCAACGAAATGTGAGTGTTCAACTTCATTTAAGTCGATCTGCGTTCCGAAATGTTTATTCGCGATACCTAGAGACTGGCGGTTTTGTTCGTCGCCAAGGAAGGCCACGATCTCGGGTCACAGCTGAAAGGCAGAATCGATTCATCGTGACGACCATCTTGAGAAATCGTCACCTTACCTCCATTGAGATACAAAACCAACTTCGCGACTTCCACGGAGTATCTGTGAGCGCTCGAACAATTCGGAGAAGGTTAAAAGAACGCGATATGGTACCACACAAGCCAGCTAATGGCCCCAAACTAACGCGAGCCCATCGAACAGCGCGCCTTCATTTCGCGCGCACTCATTTAAATTGGACTCAGCAGCATTGGAGCCGTGTACTCTTTTCTGATGAGTCTAAAATTGTGTTACATGGCAATGATGGAAGGAAGAAGGTCTACCGACGTAAGGGGGAGCGTTTTGCACAATGCTGCTTTGAAGAGAGGGTTGCTTATGGCGGTGGCTCATGGACTGTCTGGGGCGGTATATCCGCGAGCGGTAAAACTCAACTTGAGATTGTTACGGGACCACGGCTGCCAACATTAAATGCTGAAAGGTACATTCGTGAGTGCTTAGAACCTCACGTGATGCCATACGCGGACTATGTGGGCCCAAATTTCCTTTTTATGCATGATAATGCAAGAGCCCATACGGCCGGCATCGTCAGGGAATATCTTCGGGGTGTGAACATCACAGTTATGGACTGGCCAGCCAGAAGCCCAGACATGAACCCCATTGAGCACATGTGGGACGAGCTAAAAAGACTTGTTAGGGCTCGTCAGCCAGTTGCCCAGACGATGCAGGAGTTGAAAACTGCCATAGAAGAGGAATGGGAGATGATCCCCCAAAATTTCATAGAGCGGTTGATAAACTCTATGCCTAATCGTATGAGAGCTGTGGTAGAAGCCTATGGAGGCAACACGCGTTATTAAATTAAACCTTTATTAAATTGAACATGTTTTTTATTCAATAATCAAGTGCCTTCATCAAGGCGCATACCCGACATATTAGGCGAAGCTCCATGTCAAGTGGTATTCTGAATTCAAATTTAAAACATTTGGATCGAAAAAGATGTTAAAAGTACCAGGTTTAAAACTGCATCAATAGTTTTTGTTCAATCTAGCAATAATATTTCGGTAGGGGCCATCGAAACCTAAACTCTAGGGTGGGCCAATAGATGTGTCCAGAAGAGTATATACAAAAAAGTCCAGGATACCATATATCCGCATATGTATGTTTTCACCGCCAAACAAAGAGATTTGTGTTCCGGTACGATGCTGTGTAGAAACCATAAGGGGTGTATCGCCTCTTACCAGATTAGCGTGCTTCCATCTTAGACTGTATCATCACTTACCATCAGGTGAGATCACAGTCAAGCGCTAAACTGTCGGTAATAAAAAAAGAAATGTCCAACTACTGTAGTTAGGCCACTATAACTACTTCTTTACATTTAAAAACTAATAAAAGTGCCGACAATGATCAAACCATATTATTCATACCTCTGTATTAGTCCTTACCCTGTTTGTTACCTCATAACTTTCGAACCGATTTTGATGATTCTTTTTTATATGAAAGATGGTACTTCCCGTAAGGTCCCATTTTTTGGTCCAGTTTTGATGATGCCATGAGAAATCCGTAGTCATTTTGCATTAAGCGCGACAAATGGATGTATGACTCAAGTTCACGCCAACCGATATCGATGATTCATTTTGTATTGGAAAGGATATACTTCAAGCGCTGTTTGATGATAGTTTGGTTAGGTTTAAAGTAAAAATAACGGAACTCTTCATTTCTTAGGAGCAAATCAACGATACTCCGCAGAATCTTTTCTAGGCTATCCAGATATTCGAATCGGCTACCGTAAGGTAGTTACAGTCAATTAATTTTCGTAGTTAAACATGTTGAACAATGGAACCCCTCATCGGCTTACAGTAAAGATGCGATTTTAGGCAGAATATATATTAGGCATAAAAAAGACTAGTTATAGCGGGGTGGCAAAATAACCGATATGCAATGCATGAGGTTATGGGTTAGATTCGGGGTATGGCGGTACCATTGTAAATTTCACTTTGTGAAGTTGTTTCATTTAAACGGTGCTATCATCTCATATGTGCATCACGTATTTTAGGTGTACCCATGTTCAGATCAATTTGTTAGTTTACTTCAGATTCACTAAAAATAAAAGTATTTACTTGGAAGTTACGTTTGTGTCTCATCTTAAGCGTGTGTATATTTATGATTAGATTTAAAGTAAAAGATTAAGGTACCAAAAATAGCTTTTCATACATTTTTTAACAACCACATAGAAGGAACTTCACAATAGATTGTCTAACCTAACTACCTAATTAAAGTAAATTGCAAACGATGAGGTAAAAATAAACTGGCAAGTACGAATTGATTGTCAAATTTTGAACACGCTACAGCAGAAATACGTTATATACAATATTATTAATTATTTAAAGACAAAAGAGTTCCAAGTTACCTGAACCGTATATAATATTTTCCCTTCTTATCGCGTAATTAGGCTTTTGAGAGTTCGCCTTGACGTCCCCTTTATTTGTACAATCCATCAACAGCAATTTGTTTCTTAGCTTAAAAATATTTACACGAATAATCAAAAAAATACTACAATATTTAATAGTTAAAGTGGAAATTTCTTAAGGCGTCTGAGTATTTTGTGGATAATGAATAAATCTGAGCTGAAACACTGCTATGTAACGCTAATTCAAGTTAAGTGTTATATTCAACACACGACCACAAGATTATATTCATTGTTTAATTTAGCATTAGTGACAATACATTGCCAATAATTTAAACACGATAACAATTATTATAATCTATATAATAAATTTTACTAAATAGTAAAAAAAATTCTTGTATTTCATATTATTAACATAACTGCCTCATTGGTCTAGTGTTTAACATGTTCGGCCAGACATGATGTCCTGGATTCGAGTCCCGGATCGTGCCAATTCAAAAATCAATATTGAGTTTCCTATTAAAATTTTCTCAATATTTGCCCAAAGTTGGGCGTAACGTAACGTTGGCGGTGTGACCCACCCCTTTGCCTCGGAGATCATGTTAAGCCATCGTTCCTGCGCCTGAACTCTCACTGATCGTGCCGGATTCCCGTCAAATCGGACTATGAGAGTGAAGGAATAGAGAGCACACTAGTGTACTATGCTTGCCTACCCGCAGTGAAGCAGCGTGGTGGGTCTATGCTCCAAAAACCCACTCTCCCAGCAGTGAGACGTTAATGGGCTGCTACTTCCCTTTACTTATATTATTAACTTCGCCTTGATGAAGTGTTCACTCCTGTTATATGATATTTAGCACACACCATTTTTTTTATTCGAAAAATTCTGCTGTAACATGACCATGATGTATAAGTTTATTAGTATAAAAAAAACTCTTCGCATTTCTAAAGAAACCGGCTTGATTGGTTTCAAAGTCTATAAAAAGAAGAAATGGTTTTGGCTAAAACATACAAATGTAATATTCTGTGTATATTATGTGTAGTGATTATATGCCTATTAGTTTATACATACCACATACCTCCTCTCTCACAATTGCACAATAAAAGTAGTTTTCAGGCGGTGTTCAATAAATCATATTATCTATCTATCTATATATACATTTTCTTCAAAAAAGAATTGGATGAGATAATTAGACAGTCAAATTTGCAAACATACGACGAAATATAATAAAAAAAAAGTATCAAAAGCAATAAAATCTTGAAAACGAATTAATATTATTCTTTGCATCACTTTTAATTGTCAAGGTAAACATCTCGCTTTTTAAAAAACCATTTTCAAATTACATCTATCACCGCTCAAAACGTTATAAATTAATAGATATTTAAAGCGCTAATTGTTCTGGCGAAGTTTTCCGCTTTTTTATAATATAATAAAGTGTTTTTAAATTGAAGAATGAAAATTATGAGATCCCAAACTAATTAGCGTCTGTATTCATAATATTACTTGGAGAAATATAAACGTAGCTACAAGGCAGAAGCTTAAAAAATAATCTTTTCATTCTTATTTAAGTTATAACAAGGCTTTTTTTAAAAAGTCTTTTGTAAACCCAAACAGATTTATAGGAGACTCATGAAAAGGGTTGCCATGATTTTTTTTCTGTCACTAACCTTGCTTGATCCTTTCAGTCCCGATTTAATTTTGTAGAGTAGTCGAATTGGCCAACTAAACTTTTAAAATTCTTGCTGGGCGTTGATACAAATAGATGATTCGCAAGTCTGGAATGGTGAAAGGTGAAATCTTGGCTTGTTACGAGCAAAGACTTGATGCTAAGCAAAAGAAAATGAGATGCTGTGTAGCAAAATGATAAAAGATAAATTCCATCATAAAAGGTCAGCGAGCTTTCATCTTAGATTGTATTATCACTTCGATGTGACACTAGAGTCAACCTCTAAGCGGTCAGCAATCAAAAAGACGTATTACTTCCTTCATCTTTTCTGCTCAATACCACCCGCAACTATAATTAATATACTTTTAAAAATTTTTCATCTATCCTCTTTCCGATACAATATGATAAAGAATCACAATCGAAACTTCCCCATGAGTTAGGGGAGATTTAATTAACCAATCTCACTATTTCACCGAGGAGGCCATTCAGGTTATTTTAAAACAAGCCGCTCTAACTATCCGGATCTATATCCTTTCGGTTGGTATGTGTTTGATAATGTATTAAAATACTTTCAAAGGTTCTTACAAATTCATATTTCAAACAGCGATGGAAAGTTTAAAATTCAAACGTACTAAAATGAGCTTTTTAGCCTTGTCGAGTGTATATTCATGGAGCGACAAAAAGTTGCTTCCTCGCTGAAATTGTCCTCTTTGAAGATTCTTTAACGGTGTTGGAGACATGCTGTTAACACAATTTGCTGAGTAAATTTCAAGTCCAGTAACGTACAATCCGGCTGGAAATCAAACGCTGTTAGCTTATAAATGGAAGTTGGGATATAAGACGTCACAATTTATTTGAAGTTTACTTTACAGCAGATTCTACCAACTTTTTACAAGTATTAATACATTTCTATTTCATGAAAATAGCACCATATTCCGGAAGGAATAATAAGTGTTATGGACAATGTAAGGCAAATATTCCCTATTGGGCATAAGCCTTTTTCTTTACAAGAGTTTATAGAACAATAGACCCACCACGCTTCCCCAATACGGGATAGCAGCCTGCCTTCATGTATTCCGGTATTGCTCCAGGACTGTTAAAGGTTTCCTCGCAATATTTTTCCTTTACGAAAATTATAAGAACGTTTTAGTAGCACCTGCCTAAAATATCAACCAATAACTCTCTCTAACTCTAACTCTCTATAATAAAAAGAATCTATGAGTCTTACCGCACGATTATCGTGGCTTCAAATGATATATAGCAATACAGAAATTCTCTAATAACGTCAGACACCTACCCATAACGAAATATTGCTCCTATATTTAATTGCTGGACAAAATAGTCGCAACTTGTGGGTGTTATGTACACATAATTATCAAACGAGAGCTGCTTTTAATGGGCGATATCCCGGCCCAAGCCTTATGTAGTGAATATATTAACAAATAGTTTACGTCCGAGTATTTTCAACGACGGTAAAAATTTTCATATAAACGAGAAAAGGTTTAATTTGTTTTGCGAACTGGTTAATAGCAGTATTAAAAATCGTTAATGGTTACTTTAAGAGATCTCTACTGTATATCAAAATTTCTCGAAAGAACTTATTTAGATTTACCTTTTGTTCACACATACACTCACCCACATCTTTTAATAATACAAACGCGGACTGGAAACTCAATTAGTCCATTTAATCGGTCCTAAGATACAGAACTCAATGGAAGGGAAAGAAAAGTGTGTCCTAGAAAACTTTTAAGTTATTTTTTAAATGCTAGTGAGGTTCTATGTCCCCTTTGGTCTTATAATATTGTCGTCCCCGACGAACAAATCTTCTTTTTAGTCTCGATAGTTTTCGTGATATTCAATTTTTATTGGCTCCTGTAAAATTGACATTTTCCTATTACGATATTGTTATTCGGGGAAGGCGATGTGTAAAAAAAATATGTTCAGTATTAACATGTTCTATTTTAAAAATACTGCTACAAACACAGACAACCTTCTGATAGCCTTTTACATTTAAATAATTGACCGATTAACCTCCACAGTGACTTACTGTACAATGGTACAGTTTAATTTTCATTTAGGGCGACAGGCATGCTGAAAAATAACGCAACAAATTCATTACATTTCATTAGGTACAATTTCTTTAATAACCTATACAAAATGCTATAGTGTGCTTTATATAAAATACAAAATTTGTTCCTTTGTCTCTTATACAGTTTGAAACTAGAGCTAGCTAACTCTTTTTTATTCATTTATCTATTGCATACGACATATACAAGTGAAGCCCCATAAAGGCATCACAAACAGTGTATTATAATTAAAGTGTTGTAAAAATATCCAGGTCTCTATTGACTCATCACGTTATCTCTGGAACCAAAACGCGTGAAGACTTGAAATTTGGTAGGAATATTCCTTTTGCCAAGTAGAGGTCAGCTAAGAACCAATTTTGCGAAGTTCCACCAACAAGGGAGGTTGCGGGGGTGTTATTTTACTAAAAATTCAAATTTTCACATTTAAAAATATATTCAAACTTTGCATTTACAAACTATATTTTTTATGATATGTAAAACTTGGTCACAGTTTTTTTTTAAATAATGGAAACTATCAAAAGCAATTTTAGGAAATTCCACCCTCAAAGAGCAGTACATGTATGTTTCTTATTTGTAAAACAATTTCCCTAAATAAATGACAATGCTACCAAAAAAACATTCCACGCAGACGAATTGCGGGTTTAGCTAGTATTTCATATATTGATTAAGAAATAATATTTTCTAGTTAGCCAATGTTTTCACAATATTACCTGTTAGCAATTATAAATTTATTTGGAGATGTATTGTTAAAGCGGAAGTAGTATAATTATTAGTTTACTGCATTTATTGTTTACAAGGAAACGGAAGCGCTCTTTCGTGCTCTTTCATATATCTTTACCGATGTTACGCCCCACCACGGGGAAGCCATATAAAAACTCTGGTAAAGATAAACGAGGCAGGAGCCTAGGAAGAGGCGGCCCAAACATGTCCTTGACGATTCAGACGACCAGACTACCATTGACAACGCCCCGTATACTATCACACATACACAGCGTCTTCGCCGGCGAAGACGAGGTCCCTGCTATCTGACGCACCCCGGCCGCGGCTCCCAGTCGCGGATCCATGGGCGTCAAGATTAAGCACCTGTCCGATTGTCCTTTTCAGCAGCAGCAAACGTTGCTCTAAGCCTAGGTCCGAGCCTCGCAGGAAGCGCCCTTAGAGCAATGTTTCCCCCACGACGCAGCAGGGCCCTTCTACGGGCCCACCCCTCGGCAGAGCTTTTGCGCTCGCCACCCCTCTCGGTTACGCTGGTAAAGCCAGTCTAACAGCTACTACACACTTCGGAAAAAAAAACGAGGCAGGTCAGTTATGTTTTTTAATAGTAATTGTTGAAATTAGTAAAGTGATAAATAATTAAAGTGTTGTGAATAATAAATATAGTGTTCTGAAGTAATATAGTGTATAATATATTGTATTAAATATTTGTGGACTTTTAATAAATACTTTGGAAGAAATTATATATGTTTAAACCACTTCAGAAGATAGAGCTTTTACATATATAAAAATTATATGGTTTTTATAACCAATGTCATTAATGTCGTATCGGCTCTAAGAAATCTTCAATTCCTTTTATTAAAGTTAATATGTTTATAGATGTGAAGACTGACCTTCTCCGAAACGGCTGGACCGATTTTGTTGAATTTTTTTTCATAGGATACGAGAATGGTACAAATTGACAAATTGATCCGATAAATAACGAATTTATCCATATCTCAACGGGATCATGATATACACGGGTGACACCGACGGCAACACTTAGTTATATATAATTTAAAAATTTCTAACAAATTAGACCTTGCCATCTTTAGTTTACTCTTTAACAGCGTTATACTGAAACCATTTGTTATATTTTACTTGCCGCTGGTTTAGTTGTTTCAATAACTTACATTACAGATTTATTTAAAACCTTTTTATCCATCAGGTCATTTCAGCAGTTCTCAGGCATTTATTTATTTTTAAAAATGTCTAAATATCACATAAATAAGAAAAGGGCGATGAGGGTAGTAGACTAAAAATTATTTTACATGCTATTCCCAGATCTACCACATATACATTAAAAAAATCCTTAATATCGGTCACGCCGTTTTAGAGGCGTCCAAAGAAAACGCCGTGACACGTGAATATAAAAATATTAGATTAACACTAATGATTTTAGGACATCAAACAAATAAAAAATTATTATAGTTAACCCATTACGTTACTTAGAATTCCCTAATGATAAGTACGTTTTAATTAAAATTTAAGCGTTAAGCGTGGAACTTTTTTAATTTGTTTTGATGCGACACGCTTGGGTATACATTTATAACATTAAATTAGATCGGGGACAGTAAACGGTTCATACATGTTAACAATAAGTAGAGTTTAAATTGATAAATAGATATTGTAATTGCATAATTACCAAATTACCTTATAATAGCTAAGAAACATCCTCTTACAAACGTCTAACACGAAGTTCCTAAATTGATACATTGAAAGAAACCTTGAAATCTTTTACCTAAACTTTCAGACAGATGGCATTGTATAGTTTTTTAAAAATATATTTATAAATTAATCATAATTAACTTATAAATTCATATTTGAAAAAACTGTAATACTCAACATTTAAAGGAAACGGAACAGTGGAAGGAGAAATGTCATATATGAGATGGGAAATTTTAGGACAGTTGAACATTAGATGGAAAACAGTGCCTTCGACCAAATCACATTAACTAATTGAATTGTCCCTGATCCAGAGTTTTACTAGGTGGACAGAGGAACGCAAATGACCAAGGCGCATTCGTGAAATAGTAGATGATACAGAGCGATTTGCATATCTATGAAGAAAAAACCAGGGTCGCCGCGGGATATTTGGCTGAATGAAATCCAGAATGAGTTCCAAGACTTGGAAAGCGAACTTATATCGTGTGAAAAGTTTTGAAAATAATCGAGCGTTCCATCTTGGACTGCTGCTTTAGCGCATGAATCAACTGTCTCATTTCGAGGGACACCGGAGTGGCTGGGAACCCAAACAAGCAAAACAGATAAATTCCGTTGAAAGCATAAGAACAAGGCCTCTCTGATTCTGAAAATAATGGGGAATTTTGTATTACTACGAAAGGGATTTTCTTTAATAGACAATAAACATCTTAAGGAGCCCGTCAGTCCGGCCTCTCCTGTAAACACAGAAGACTCTGGAGGACACCTGAATTTTGAAATTATTGTGTTCCTGGAAACCCAATAGGCTGCTCCAACACAGCTATCAGAGGATAGCTTTGATACATTTGTATATATGAAAAGGGAGTTTGACCAATTTTAATTAACTAATTTCTGTAATTTTTTATAAGAATCATTCACTGGATGGAACGGTTTATGCATTCAAAAGCATTTTATAAAGGATTGGAAATTTCATCAAATTGTACATAGGGCGTGTGAGCTAATAGTAGGCATCAAAAAAACTATTCTCGACAACAGCGCCATCAATCACTTATGTAACTATCCTGTCAGTCATTTTTCAGGACAGCATTGGATTAGACGGCATCTGCTATAATCTTTTCATAATTTAAGTATACATAAAAATATATAAATGAACAGAATAATTAGAAATAAGATCTCTAGTATTTGATATATTAGAAAGTTTTAGGTTTTAAATTAACAGAAATCAGCAAATAACTAGTGTTTTATAAGAACTTATTCTTAATTCATATGAAACTAAATTAAGGGGTTCATTTCTTATCAATGCGAAGCTTGAAAAAGACTGAAATGGTACTCAATTATTACTATTAATTTATAATCTCCGTATACAAAGTGTTCAAACGACGTGTTTTTAAGACACTCAATTGTTTTTTATAAAAGAGATATCCAAGGTATCTATTGACTTATCACGATAATATCTCTGGAACCATAAGGCGTAGATATTTGAAATTTGGTAAGAATATTCCTTTTGCCGAGTATTCTATCAATTATTTTCTTATTTGGTAAAACAATTTGCCTAAATTAATGAAAATGCTACCTAAAAAACATTCCACGCAGACGAAGTCGCGGGTTCAGCTAGTATATACATATATTATTTTATTTATGTATTTTATAAAGTCATATTACGTACTGTCTAATTGGTTTCCTTACTTTTTTATCGCGCCACCAGATTATTTAAGATTCATGTATTTTTTTCCCCCTAATATTGTGTGTGTAACAAAGTATTCATCTGTCAAATTCAAATAGACTTATTTAAACTTGTAGCGAATAACATTTGACAATAATATATGTTTAAAGATTTCTTTCTATTAATTGATTAAGTTCGTTCTACAGGACATAAGAAGTGACTATATATTTTTGTTATATGAACAGTTTACACACAAAATAAACGATGACTATTGAGCAGGCAAAATTGAAAGAAAACAAATAATCGGAAACATAGAATAACTCAAAAACAATCACAATTACAGAACCATTCAAACTCTTACACAAATTTTAACGGAACCCGAAATATCTAAGCTTTAAACGAAGTTTCATGATAATTGTCTAAGATAATCATTGTATAACAAAAGTAAACAACGTGATAAAGTCAGTTTCTCTGAGGCTCCAATTACACTGTCGGATGGTGGATACGTATTCTGCAGTTGAATGGAACCTCCCTCAGGCTCCAATTACAAAGTTAATTTCGATACAATTACTCCTAGCTGTCGGATAATTAAAATTAAATTAACAGCAATCTAATCTCCTATTATACTAATTAAAATGATCATTTTAAGGTTAACCGATTAGATTTTCTATACAAAACTGAAAAATAGCGTTTATAAATCACTTCCTATATTTATAGCTATCATATCAGTGCACTGGAAATGTTTATAAATAAGTTCATAGCGTAAATTATCTTACAAGGGAATATAACTTATTTTCGACAGACTTAGGTTTAATAAAAGTTTAAATCAATTTCTATAAACGCGGAAACGGTCGTAACATACATAGATGTTTATGTAAATAAATCTTAGACTGTAGAAATTCAGGAAAGTTTTTAGGCGGCTATTGCAATTATTAAACCTTACAAATATCTAAAAATTATTGGTAGAGAATATTAGATTTATTTAGTGAAATCAAGTTGAATAAAAACTTCTTTAAGATTGATTCCAACTGAATTACTTTTAAAATTACAACTTACTTGTAAACATGCATATGGTTTAATAGTGCCATTACATAATTACCGTATCATGGAATTCTATAAGTGAAAAATGCTTTTCTATGTTATGCTATGCGAACTACGACAATATTTATGCGGAGTCCAAACATTTACACTGAATATAATTACAACATGAAAATTCAAAAAACACAAAGGATGTAAATTTAGTTAAATTGAGTTTTGTCTAGCTAATAATCAAGAATAAGTTTAAACAAATATACACACTAATTGTTGACAGGTTCGCGCTTGACTATAATCTCGCCTGATTGTAAATGAGGGTGTTCTCATTTACCATCATCAGGCTAATATGAAAGTCCGCAAATCTGTTAAGAAGTAAATTACGTCAAATGATTCGTACCGTATTCTATTTTTTTTCCAGAGCTAGTAAAGTGATAATTAGACACGACCGAAGTCTCCCACAATGCAAGACTCAGACTAATTAGAAAATGTAATTTCCTAAATTTATCCATTAGGAAATCCAACCCTGGACTATCACTCGCACTCGCCAAATAGCCAGCTGTTGTAATAACTTTCAACACAGCAAAAGCACAATTTATTTGTGGATAAAAAATGACCGTGACTATCCATCTCGGTGTGAAATTGACATGTCAAAATTGTCACCTAGATATTGACAAGTTATCTGAAAATTCTAGATAGATAATAACGACGCATTTAGAGCGAGACACTATTTATAAAAAAGACTAAACTTAACTACCTAGACGCAATTTTTTATCTGTCAAATTAGTGTCTGTAATTTAATATAACAAATGATTAATAAGACAGTGCTAGATTGAAGTCGTGTCGTCGTGACTACAACTTTAGACTAGTCTACTTATATGACAGATGTATTTTACAATCAAGTTATAAGAGAAAATCTATTATTGAAATCACGATATTGAAATGTCTCGTTAGTCTATAGGCTTCAATCGTTGCTGAATATGATCCAAAGAAAAGCTGTATCAACAAGTAAAAAAAAATACTGTCCGCCTCGTTGCTGAAAAAGATCATAGAAGTAATGATGTTTAATTTGTTTCTAGTTGTCAAATAAGATGTTAAAAACATCTTAGACAATTGTTTAAACCTCATCTATACAATGGAATTAACATTCAGTCAAAATATGAACACAAATGATCAGCCGCTTTTTGCGAAGTTTCTCGAATGTTTCATAAAACAATTTTGCCATTTTGACGTCGACACCGACAAGGAAACTCTTAATGGGGGCCTTCCATTGCCACTTGACTAATTTATTTCGTCAATTAAAATTAATCTAAACGAAACAACGAGCTCGTAGATCATCTATCTATTGTGAAGGACTAAATCAAATTCTGAATAACTCGCTACAGTTAACAAGAAAAAGTAATATAAAAAAAACATTTAAAGTCCTCTGACATCTATAGACGGCAATATTAAAATGTTATTAATTAATTAAGTATTGATGACATGAGCACAATGACGAACTAGAAAAAATAACCCATACAAAAGCACAAAATCAATAAGAGTTTTTCCTTGAATATCAAAATAAGCAATATAAATCACAATAACTTCCAAATAAAGGAAAATAAAAGAAACGAGCCAATTTCATGTTTAACAAATAAATCAAAAACCGTCAAAAAAGCAACAGCAACTGGCTCTGACGTGTTTCTAACAGCTATTGATATTTCAATTTGTGTTTTTTTTTTTTTTATAAATACAAGTTATAACGAATTGTGATTACACGTTTTGAGAAGCGATAAATAATCACAAAAAAAAGATATTGATTTCAGTTTTCATTAGACTGATATTTTCAGAAAGGCCAATTTGGATTGAAGAGTGTCTATGTTTTAAATGGATATGCGCTAGACGTAGTTTTTCAAATCATCCAACCGATGTTGGAACCAAACAAGTTACATTAGTGATGAGTATAATAAATACACTACTACATCCATTCATACAAATATTTTAAATCAAAATATATATGCATATATATACAAGGTGATAGAAGACCCGAAAACGAATACAGGTGATACTAATGACACCTCTGATGATGGGGCGGATAAAATATTAAACAAAACTTTATTTTTAACACGAAACGACAGTTCCATAAAAAATACATTACTAAAAAAACAGAATGAAACAAAATTAAAATAGCTGACGTCTCAGTCTAGCTGAAATCAGAATCAATTGTTTTTTCTATATATTTTCCGTTCCGTATAACACCTTGTATATTATATGGTCACTTTATACTATTTTCGCCATATACCCACGAGATCAGAAACTACACGGATGACACAGCGGGGAACGTTAACGCTTGACTTGTCTGTGATTTCACCTTATGGTATGTGGTTTTTCAGTTTAACATGTAGGTGTGCTAATGATAAGAGATGATTTTTCATATGGTTGCCTCCCACCAGACCAGACTGACAAAATTCTAAATTTGCCCTACCGAAATTCAAACCCAGGACGTCTACCAGCGAAGCGGTTACTGGACAGTTAGTAGTAAATAGTATTGTGTCGTCCTAATTGGCAAGTTATCGTAGGATCTCGTCGTATTATTTCAGAAAACGTACATAAAAATTTTCCTTATTGAGTGCCTTAATTGATCATGTGAAACGAAAACATTCACATAAAAAGACTGCTTGAAATTGTTTGCTCGTGCTATTTATTAAATTAACTTAAGTTTTATACACAAAAAAAACTTAAAAGTATGTGCGTACAAAGTACAAACTAAGCACTTTGGAAAACTATTTTTTATTTGGAAAATTATATTTATACAAATCTAAAATTTCACATTTCCGAGACTTCCTCCGAGAGGGAGGGGAAAAAGCAAGATATGTTAGGAATTTAATTGTTATAAGAATAATAAGTGTCGATATTTATTTAAAACTCTTTGTAAATAAAAATGCCACGTGTTTTTTGTCAATATTAGAAATTATTAATTAAATTTTGTTTTTAAATTAAGACAAGAAAATTAAATTATATTAGATTATTAAATGATGAGTGACAAATTAAAATGCCACATGTTATTTGTAAATATTAAAACTACCTAACCTTCAAACGAGTTAGCATAAAAACGCTGCACATCTTCGTAACATTAATGACGAATATCATCCGTACACATTTTACCTTCACGAACCTGAAGAAGTTTCACTTCAAAAAAGATGGGATTCGAAAATAGTACGAATTCTGTAGTAACAGTAGTCCCTTTTTGAAATTTGTGTAGTCCTCGATTCATGGGAATATAGAGCATTATTAATTAATTTTGTTTTTGAATTTATGATTTATGAAATATTTATATTTTATAAAAAATAGTACATTAAATTAAATGACGAGTGGCAAATTAAAATGCCACTTGTATTTTGTTTGTAAATATTAAAACTACCTAACCTTCAAATTAGCATTAAAAACGCTGCACATTTCGTGACGCTAATCAAGAGTTGAATTTGTAAAAATTTTATTCTCATAAAGAACAACAAGCCTAAAGAAGTTTCATTCAAAAATATGTCAGGAATTTCTTATTCTTAATAAACAAGTTTCTAGATAAAATGTGAATTTTGTAACAGCAACATATTATTAATTCTCTGTTATTAAATAGAGATATGATTCACATAATGAAAACGTTAAATATTTAACGTCCAACTGTTGGTAATTACTGACATAAGTGGATAAACACTATTATATTATGTTTTCTTAACTTTAATTATTGTCATTACGCTATTTTGTTACTGATCGGAAAAGTGGTACCAATTTTCAGCCAGATTTAGATTATACATAGTAGCATGCTTTTATTTGCTTAACTAGCATCATACTCGTAAATAAATGTAACGTAGCATACGAACATAATTTAAGCAACTTCAAAACATTTGATTCGATTGAAAGATTCTAAACGTATCAACGATCGACAACAAGGCAATAATATTAATACATCATCCTAGTATAGACCAACATCATCAGATAGAAAAAGGATTCTTCGGAATAAAAACAACATATTAAAGTCTCTCCTATTAATATATATACAAAATAGTTTTAAGCAGAAATTATTATTATACAAGAATAGAATTAAATTAACTACGCGCTATATTGACGCGCTATAATTCCGGATATTTTTTTATAAGTGGCATAAGTTACTCCTTATAACATCAGCTATTTTTTAGTGAAAGCCCTGTTAAAATCGGTCAAGCTTTTCAGAGATTAGCGTGAACAAACGTAGAGAAAGACAAACATTTTTTTTTACTGGATAAATGAGATAAATACCGCATATCCTCTCATATACAGAATTTGACATTACAAGCAGACACTCTAAAAAGTAAAAAAAATATTGCGCATTCTTTTTTTTAGTGTTCTTCGCATTCTTATATTTGGAGTCAACGTCAGATAAGGTTGGTGTAAAAAGGTCGGTTGGTTGGTTAAAACGTTACGGTAGGTGACCCAAATATCCGCATAGCCTATAAAAGATTCTGCCAAGTATCGTTAAATTGCTCCTAACATTTAAGAGTTCCGTTAATTTGTCATGGATCCCATAACCAAAACCTAACTAAACTATCATCAAACAACCTTTGAAGTACATCCTTTCCAATAAAAAAAACCAATCATTGAAATCTGTTGGCGTGATCTTTAGTTATTCGTCCATCTGTCGTGTACATGCTTACTGCAAATTTAAGACTAATACGGGTTTTTCATGCATGCCATCATCAGAACTGATCGGATCACCCAGTCCAAAGTTATGCGGTAACAAACAAAAAAACAAACAGACGAATTGATAACCTCCTTTTTTTGAAGTCCAAAAATGTTAGAGGTGGACAACCCTTATCACTTAGGGGTATGAAAAATAGACAGTAGCTGATTCTCAGACCTACTGTATACGCGTACAAAATATCATAACTAACATTGTGACACGTGAAAATATTGATGAGAAGATACTTACTAATTCAAATATAAGTTCCTTTTCGTCCAACTGCCTTAACTCATGCCGCGACCGTCGCTGAGGTCTTGAGGGAGCAGCGTGAGGAGGCTGGTCGCCAAGGAAGGTGGGTGTGCCATCGACAGTTGTCACCAACGGCTTAAGAAGACCACCGCGCTCGAATTCATGAGCCGAAATCTTCCTGTCAAACAAGCGATGGGTTTAAGGTAAAATTTTTAAAGTGACTTGGAGCTTTATTATAATACGCAAGGGTATGCGTATACCCTCTTGTAGTCTTCATTCCTTCACTTACATAATTGGGTGAGATGCCATTTCGGCATTTAAGGATAGAGATCAGGCCAGATTGACTACATTATTAATAATTTGTTGTCTGAAAACCCGATATAAAGTTTAAATTGGCTCGACCTGGTGCTGGAACCCAACACTACATAATGTATACCCGAATAAGCAGATTGCTAGACCAACGAGGCAGTGTTTCAGGCAATTTGTAAGTCTAACACACTAAACTCCAGGTACAAGCATCAGTAAATTTTTACAAGATATGAATTCAGTCCCTAACCTAACCTAAAAATTAAACGTAATAAGGCTGAAATATTCCATTAATTTGGACACTACGGTAGCTGTCAGGTTAGCTACTATGGATATAAGGAAATGTTTTTATGAATTTTTGATGAAATAACGGTAGCTACGCCAAGCCTTATTTCATAAAAGTTACAAAAGAGAATGCTTTGAAAATTCTAGACGACGTAAATTATTCTGTTGACACCTCGAAAAAGTGTCAAACGTGAGATATGTTCGAAAATTAGGTTATAGTATATTTTAAAACAATTTTTATATCGAGATTTACTAAATATATTACAATATGTATAATTACGATGACTTAAACACTGATATATCAAAAAAAATTAAGTAACTGCGACACTAATTTGTATTAAATAATACTGTAAATATTTTTCTATGAATCTAAAGAAAACTATCTAGACTACTCTCCAATCAGACTGAAAATAGACAAAAGAATCATCAAAATCGCTTAAACCGCTTACGAGCAATTATAACCTCACGTATAGAAGAATTATATCTATTAAGATATAAATTCCCACCACAGTATCAATACCTCCAAATCAATCATCCAAAAAAAATAATTTCACAATAACAAATCAAAAAAGACGTGAAATTTTATTCTAAGAATATATTTTCTTTTTTTCATTTTCTAAAGATAATGTAACATTAATTAAAAACCCAAATAATGGTATATATAAGATAGTAAGAGTAAAATAAAAAAGGCGATTCCTATAGCTTGAACTTTAAAAACTAATTACTCTGAAAGGAACTATTAAACCTTTTACGAGTACGTGAGCTTTCAATAGATGGAGTTCTACAATTTTTCACTAATATTATTCATAATAAATTTCATTTAATTCAATGCAAATTATAATAGGAAACACATAAATATACAGGAAGAGTGTGACTTTTTTGTTCATTAAATCAAGTTCAAGTTCATTTATTGCCACTTGGTAACACAGTTATTTCAATTATAATTTGAATTTAATTAAATTTCATTAATATGTACATGAACAGTTAAGTAAAAACACAATTTCATTAGACATCTGTTGAGTTGCTCATTACTATGTAAAAGCTGATGTATTCTGTACAAAACAAACATCCCACCGTTTAGCTGCTAACGGCACCAATAAACACCGTCCGGTGTCAGCCTATTTGCATAACTTCCGTATCGGATAATCCGCAACATAAATCAGCTAAATTGCCAAATAATATGCTAATTAACAATTCCAACATGAAATATGTTCGTGGACGCAATATATTAGATTGGAGATAAAACTAATAGGAAACTGGCCACATTAATCTAACCTGATCTAATTTACGTAGCCACTGATATAATCGATATTTAATGTCGATATATTGTAAAAAATGTGTATTAGTGATTTATCCGAAAAAAAATTGACCACTTAATGATCATAAGATAAACCTATTACACTTAGACGATTCAGTAGACACACTCATTAAGAAAGAATGAGTTCCCGCTCCTGAGCAGTTTCTAAAGTGACATCATTTACAATTTTATACATATGCCGGCACACAGATTGTTAATCGATTTACAATTGAATCGGACTTGACTTTTTTTAGTTGACAGCTGACATAACACCGACCGCTGGGGTGACGGCCATTATTGGTTCGGATTTTGTAGAGTGCACACGTGCCCACGTATTCTGGTGGAATGTTTTAAATCTAGTAACACTTTGTTAATCATCTAAAATTATAAGTGTTGATTTAATATAGTGAAATTAACAAAGAAGGATCTAATTGTATCATGAAATATTTTATTAAAATACCCGACGTTGAATCTCCTCGCTCGACTACCCACATTATGGCAGATAAAACTCAAGATTGTAACACCACATCCGAGGATGCGCCTTTACATAAATTTCATTTCTATAACAGAGAGCTTTAATTAATTTATTTATATTAAAGCTTTAACACATGACGCTCTCACCAACGTAATTGTGTGAGTACCCGCATTGCTAGCGGATATCTTAAGTTTGATTTGGGAAAGGAAAGTTTGTGAAATTCCCGAAAAGTATGGACTTTGTTAGATAACACTATCTGCAAGGATAGGCTGTCATGTAAAAAATAACCTGTGCTTTTGTGCACTTCTATGTAGAAATCATTACGAGGTAAACTACCATTTTCCACATATCGTACTACAAATCTTAGGCTGTATTATCTTTGATTACAGTCATGCAATAATAAAGACAAACTACCAAAACATCGAACTACAAAAATAAAGTAGGTACTCTTCGACTTCGTTTTTACAAATCTGTCCATTCTTGACACTTTTTATAAAACAGTAGAGAATGTGAAAGCGAAGACAATTCAACGCTTGACTGGAATCTCAAGCGATGATGCAGTCTCAGATGGAAGCTCGCTAAACTGGTAAGAGGTAATATTACCTCTAAACGGTTTTAACATAGCATCATACCGGAAATGCCGGTCACAGCCCACTCCCAACACTCCCCTTTTTTTCTTTTCGCTGGGAAATGCTTTTACGTTCCCCGTAAGAAGAAATCCGTCCTATCAGAAGAGTGGGACTCGCTGGGTAACCAGAATATCCATTAAAGCGCAGTGCATCCCTCGTCATCCATGGATGAGATCATTAGTGGGTCCCATTTCGCATTCCTCTCTAGTGACTGGCATGATTTCGACTATGAGAATCTACAGTTTACTGAGGGAGCACCCTCCCTTTGCTTCTCATTTGCCTCCGGTCTCGAAAAAGAAAACAATTGCCCTCCATCCAAACTCACTGGCGAGCATCACACCGATTTTGCTCTACAGTGAAAGGTCTCATCCGACCAGCAACAATTAGATATGGCGCTGGGACGCCCACGATTCCCACCTCTCCAGGCTAAGACAAATGAGAAAATGTAATTTCCTATATTTGCCATGCTGAGAATCAAAACCAGGAATTCCACTAACGAAGCGAAAACTCACAGCACCAGCGAGGTCAGGAAACCAGTTCGCATCATAGGAGACATTTCACATTAACCTGTGGTAAAGTAATTTACTGCTAGTTTGCAGGTCATTTCTTATTTAACTCCTGTAGACGGACGCGACGCCAAATTGTCTGTCTAGAAAGGAATCGTTTCCGTCTTCTCAGACACATTTGATTTAAGTATTCGAATCCAAAACTTTAAAAGTTCACTTTTCAGATCCTTGTTGGTTATGAAAATTATTATTTTACCGATTATTTTCTCTCTCCATTTATTACTACGTACTTACTTTTTTAATAAATTTTGTTGCAGACAGTGTCACATTGAACTATTCGTATAGAAAATATATAAAAATAATATTTTGTTTTGTTTTGAAAAAAGTTTGCAATATAAAGACTATTTCATGTTATATTTAACTTTATGTAATATGTCGGTGTTGTTGATGAATTCAGTACCAAATTTAGCTTACCAAATTTAATCTCCAGTAATAGAAAATTGATCGCATGAAAAATAAGTCTTCAATTGGCACTTACAAGCCTGCGAACCCGCAGTGAAGCAGAGTGGTGGGTCTATGCTCTAGGACCTCACTCCTATGAGTGCCCAGCAGTGGGATAATAATGGACTGCTACTAACTTTTAACAAAAATTTACTGAAATTTGTTTAGATTTTTTGAAAATTCTGTAAAAATCCGTATGGACTTCGTAATTTATTATATATATAATATATGTACTAAAACAGTTTGCAATTTCCAAAATAACACGACAAAACCATAAAAAAATCGTTGATTGTCCTAAGATTTTAAATGATTTTTCTTTTATTGTACACACATACGAAAAGAGAATACCTTTTTTCATGTCAGTTTGCTTTTGTAATATATAAGATAGTGTATAGTAATTTTACTCGTTGAAACGTTATTTTAGATAAAAAAAACTTTTTTATAGTAGGCTATCTACATGGTCCAATTTTTTATTTTAAAGTTAAAGTAAAATTTTGTTTTGATCCATAAAATTAGTCTTTCATATGTTATAATATGGTCAAAAAACTAATAAAACAATTTTGATATATCGAAATAGGTATATACAGGACTGACAGAAGATTGATGGAGGCTATACCAAGTCAAACCCGAATAAGAGGATTACGAACGCTCCAATAATACGTTACACGATATTATTGAACCGATATGTAATATATTATTGTGGCTATTGATTTATGGAAAAAAGCTTTTGCAAGAGTAATGACTTTTTGTATATTTATAATAAATCGTATATTATTCTTCAAGTCTACATATCATTTAAGCGAATATCTAATATTACACGTTTATTGGATCGAATTGTCGATCAAAACGATTCTTAATACAAAAATATCATTAAAATCACTCCTACTTTTTAAGAGTCCAGTCACAGTGCTTGTATAACCTACAAATGAAGTAATCCTCCATCCGGCAGTGTGGGGCTCGCTGGCTGCACCAGAATACCCACTAATACCCAGCGGAACCTTCTTCATCCATATGCTGGAGGCCAGAGGGTTGGCAGGTATGGTAAGCAAGTGTATTCTTTATTCCTTCACTCTCAGGGTCCTATGTGATGGGAATCCGACTCGACCGAAGAGAAATCTAATCTAGCGTAATATAAGATATTGAGAAAACCCAGAACCTCTTGTCTGAAGTCGAACATGCTAAACACTAGACCAACGAGGCAGTCAATCTTTGTATATAACTATTCAAATCATGCGAAAATCGACTTTGGTGATGAAGGAGACTAGTAAAAATAAAATCACACGTTAAATTCTTATAAATCTTTGAAAAAGTGGAAAAATGTTTTCAAATATACCTTCAATGCTATCATTTGAATCAGAATACATTTTAATCAAAGCCTCAGTATATTCTCCCGCTTACAAGACAATATTAAGATATTTAATAATTTTGATTATTAATAGAGAATATATAGAATTTGCATATTATAAACTATTAGAACTCTGGGAAAAGTAATTAGCACAGTATATGTCCAAAGTTGACCCTATTTCCAGATACGAATTCCTTGAATAAAATTTGAATAGCATTTGATTTATACAGTAATCATTCAAAACTGCGTGACTATTTAGGTTCAGTATCAGTTTTAAGATGGTGAGCTTTTTAGGTGAGCACACATTACGAAATGAAATTTAAAAAAAAATTGATCGCTTTAAAGTGAACTTATTTAACTGTACCTCACCTATTTATGCTAACTGGCAGGAAATCTTTAAAATATTTAATAACTTGGTGTATAGATTAGGTTATGTACCACTTCACACACAAAAACTCTCGGTTACCTTCCTCTGTACATAACAGAAAACCCGGTAGCTTTCCAAGAATTCGCACGTATCTTCCATATTTGTACGATGATATTTTGAGTGGATCAACTCGAAAGTCTCTAATTTATATTAGGCTCAAAAGTCTGTTTTTCTGATAGTTTCAACGACTAAAATATCTTCAAGTTCAGTCAGGATTATTTCTCAGCTTATAACTCGGCATTCTCCTTCCTAACCATAACAGTTTCGTAAAAGAAAGAGAGTGCACCGCCTCTTAAACATGTTCAACTATTGCAACTTTCAGCTATGATTGATAAAAGAAAGAGCAGGCCCAAGTTGATCAACGTGCGCGAATTAAACGCAACGCCTGATCAAATATTTAACCTTATAAGATTAATATTGTTATAAAGATCTTATCGTAGTGATAATTATTTGCTATCAATAGATATAAATTTTAATATTACCTGACAGGTGTAGTGGCACCGGATCCAGATCCAGCTCTCGAGGGCGACGCAAGTTCAGCACTGGGAGGAGTAGCGTGCGATACCAGCCAAGCGTCCACGACTTGTCGCGTGGCTTTTCTGATGGAATTAAAATTATTTTTACATTAAAAAATATAATTAAAAAGGTGTCATAATATGATATGCTATTGAACTTCCATTAATGAACGCCCCTCACAAATAGAGATAATGGTTGCAGCGCACAGAACACGCTTTTTAGTTGCGATTTAGCAGACTACACATACTCGTATACCAAAATTACTTCCAGCATATTCAAACATAGCGTTCGTTACGATATTTTCACTATCAGAAGTGAAACTTCATTGGTAAACTAATTTAAAAGTCTGGATTATAATTGTACAAATCTAAAACTTTCGATTTCTGAGACTTAGAGGGCGGGAAAATGGAAGATATGTTAGGAATTTAGTGAATTTAATTGTCATCAAAACATTAAAAGTGTCGAAAATAGGAATAATTTATTGAAATCTCAAATGACGTACCGTAAACAAAAATGCTACGTGTTTTTGTCAATATTAGAAATGATTAATTAAATTTTATTTTTGAATAGTATATTAAATTATTTAATGACGAGTGACCAATTAAAATGCCACATGTTATTTTTAATATTAAAACTACCTATTAACTTCAAACGAATTAACATAAAAACGCTGCAGATCTTCGTGACGCTAATCACGCGTTTCATCCGTAAAAATTTTACCCTCATGCGCCTAAAGACGTTTCACTTAAAAACCATTAAATATAAATACAATTAAAGGCTTGTGATATAATAATGCCACTTTTACCGAGAATTCACCTGAAAACTACTAGACTATCACTCCTGTCTCATTGGTCTAGTGGTTACCATGTTCGCTTACAGACATGAGGTCCTCTGGGTTCGAGTCCCGGGTCGGGCCAATTCGATATTGAGTTTTCTATTAAGATTTTCTCGGTATTTGCCCGAAGTTGGGAAAAATTTGGCGGTGTGTTCCAGCCCCGTGCCTCGGAGAGCACGTTAAGCCGCCGGTCCTGCGCCTGATCTCTTCCCGAATGTGTCGGATTTCCGTCACATCAGACTATGAGAGTGAAGGAATATAGAATGCACTTGTGTACTATGCCTGCCAATCCGCAGTGAAGCAGCTTGGTGGGTCTATACACTAAAAACCCTCTCTCATATGAGTGAGGAGGCCTGTGCCCAGCAGTGGGACGTTAATGGGCTGCTACTTACCATAATACTTTATAAAATATACTACTGTTTAATTACTTTGATTACAATTTAATAGAATTATGTTATCACATTGAAAAATACTCGATTTAATTCAATAACTTCAACTATAAGCTACTCATAATTTCTTCACCCACGCAATTATAATAAATTAGCGATCGATTATATTATTTAAACGAGTTAAAAATTTACATTTTCTCATCAATATATATTTTTTGCTATTTTACACCTATATTTAGTGATGGCGATGTAATTTTTAGTCGATTTAAAATATAAATACGACTATAGTAAAGATTTAACTTATGAAAATAATAAAAAAATTATACCTTTATGTTCTGGTTATAATAATTGGATTTAGGGTAAATATTACGTCAACTTATCTTTTATAATTAAAACTTTCTCTAGTATATATATATAACTAGCTGAACCCGCAACTTAGTCTACGTGGAATGTTTTTTGAGTAGCATTTTCATTAATTTCGGCAAATTGTTTTACAAATAAGACCAAAATAAACAGCAAATAGCTCATTGAATCGTATAAATACTTCAATGAGCTATTTGCTGTTTATTACTGCAAAGAGCTTAGGGTCCCTTTTCAGGCTCTAGATTATCGGTGTACCTAATTTCATTTCTATTACCATAAACCATAAAAGATATAGTTTGTAAACGTAAAGTTGTAATTTTTTTCATTAACACCCCCGCAATTTCGTAAAATCCGTTCTTAGCTAAACTCTACTCGGCAAAAGGAATATTCCTACCAAATTTAAAGCCTCTACGTCTTATAATTCCAGAGATATCGTGATAAGTCAATAGAGACCTGGATATCTCTTATATATATAGGAAATGATCACTGAGAGTCAATCACAGATCAAGCTTATATCATATTCTGTAAACATCTCTGAAACACGTGTACTTATTCTAAACAGACGGAGTTGTAAGGAACACATACTTTTTTACGTTTTTGTACGACAAAGTCATAAAAATACTTTTAACAATCACCGTGACTTGAAACACCATTCGGTACGAACTAACTTTATTCTGTTATATTCCGCCGAGAGCAGTATTATCCGCTTTTAAATGTATATAATAGTTAGAGATTGTCTCGTTATGTACCTCGTTGGAGCTTAGTTAAGCGTGTATCCTTATCGTGTCTGATTTATGGATATTCTACATAGCTCTTTATTTATCAATTGCATCGTTTTATTAGAGTGGTTTTATTGTGAGTGTCACAAATTGGAGCTTAGAGGCTCCTATTTGTGACAAAATGGAAAAACGTCTCACGATCAGTTAACTACAATTGAGTCCTGATTACATAACCGAATCCATTTATATTATTTAGTAGTGTATTATTGTGAGGCCAATAATAGAGCAAAATGTAGTATATGAAAATAAATACAATTTCATAAATATTCCCCGGAATTCGAACCTAAGCTCTCATTAGAATAGACGTGGCCAAAATAACAGCGTGGCCTAAATCCCTTACGTGCAAAAATGACTTATCAATTCGTCCAGTCAACTATGTTGCGTAGTTTCGTATGATTTTCATATTTTTTGTATTTTCCCGGCTTAATCTCAACATTAATTTTAAATAACTATCTATAAGTCGTTATCTAGCCTATAAACTATCATTTATATATAAGTAAATTACGTTGTTGTTTTGTCCATGTAGTTTTCACCTTAAGATACCGTTAAGCAAAAAACAGTGAATAAAGTTTGTTAATGCCTGTAATGTGTATTTAGTTGGTGTTCAATAAGTGAAGAACCCTTCAACCATGAAAACATGTTTTGTTATGAATAATTTAATAAAAAAAATTTGAAGTGCATGCGTAGAAATTACACATGTCAGAAGTGAAACTTTTTAGGCAAACAAATTTTAAGTCTTGTTTATATTTAAACAAATCTAAAGCTTTAGATTTAGACGATGACGCGAGACTCAGAGGGAGGGAAAAAGGAATATATTATGTTAGGAATATGAATTTAATTGACATTAAAATATTAAGTGTCGAAAATTAATACAAATTATAATTCATTTTTTATTTTTTATTATATTCATATAAATGTATGTTTTTATCTGTTTAAACAACGACTCCGAATAAATTTAACTTTGTGAAGTAAGTGTATTTTAGCGCAGGGGTTGTCAGGGGTTGCGGGCCACGGACCGCTAGTTAGCTACCCCTGGTCTATTAAACAACGTCCCCAAAACAATCCACTTTGTGAAGTAAGTGTACTGTAGCCCAGGGGTCGTCAACCTGCGGGCCGTGTACCGCTAGTTAGCTAACAATGGTCTATTAAACAACGTCACCGAATAAATCCACTATGTGAAGTAAGTGTACTCTAGCCCAGGGCCCTAATACACAGAATAATTACAACAACGACACAGAATAAATCCACTCTGATGTAAGTGTACCTTAACTCAGGGGTCGTCAAATTGCTATACTGTTGTTGGCTACTCCTGATCTAATAAACAACACAGAATTGGAAGACGGAAGTGGGAATACTATGAAGCTTAGCGCAAAGAAGAGTGACCGATAATATAAAATAGTATGTATATTTTTGCCTCATTCTTTGCCGTCTTCATCCGTCATTTTTTCCGTTGCATCCGGTTTGAAATCACTAGGATTCTAAAGAAGTTTCGCTTCAAAAACGAAAAAGTCAATGGTCACTACTTTTACTTACATGACTAGTCATTATACGAAACCATTGCATTACTCCGTGACGTGTAAACACGTCTAAATTACTCATTACAACTATTTCCAATAGCAACGCATAATAAGGCACGCGACCGATTTACCAATAAAGAATATCAAAAAATAAAACTACGATCGTTTTCAATACTAAACGATAACAGGCTATTCAAAATATTCAAAATTAATTTAATAAATTTTATTATCCTATGAAACCAGTCCTAATATTTGTCACTGGATATTTAATATATATCTACGCTGTTTAAAAAAAACCGTATCTTTTATAATCGATAAATAGCGGTTTGAGAAACCAGTTTATTTTGAATTTAACATACATAATTAAGTATATTTCGTTATGCCTATAGAGTATTAAGATAAACAGAGCGATTTCAGGATGTTATAAACGTGTTCACAAAGATATAAACAATTTAAAATGAAGCTGGAGTTTGATGAGCGATATATTTTAGTGTAGAAGAAATTTGTTTGCTTTTATTGAAATATTTATAATATATATTTTTCAAACAAAAAGTGTGACAGTGACCTTTACAGAGGTAAAATGTCACACATCTACTGGAATTCGTTGAATTTACGTTGAGAGGAACGAATCTTAAGAAAGTACTACTTATAGAAGTAGATTGTAATTTTTCTATATAAAAATTACAGTGACTTTATCTGTAAGTAAAATTATGACAAGTTAATCTATATAATTAAGAGATATCCAAGTGTATCTATTGACTCATCACGATATTTCTGGAACCATAAGGTGTAGAGACTTGAAATTTTGTGGGAATATTTCTTTTGCCGAGTAGAAGTCAGCTAAGCACGGATTTTACGAAATTCCACCCGCAAGGGGGATTGCGGGTGTATTTATTGACTCATCACGATATCTCTAGAACCATAACGCGTAAAGACTTTAAATTTGGTAGGAATAATCCTTTTGCCAACTAGAGGCCATGTTTCTAATTTGTAAATTAATTAACTGAACTTTATTTCACATGTCTATACAATGTGTAAGAAAACCGCTCCCGAAAATGAAGACAGACAATAGTACTAATGATACCTTGAGGATAGGACGAAAAAAAAATCGATGCTGATAATAAAAATCATATTTCTAAAACGATTTCTTGGGATTGGGGATATATCCCAAGTCGAAGCAAATCGAAATCTAGTAAAATAAAAAAAAATAACAAAGAGATAGATAGGTAATCAGTGAGGATTGAGATAAAAGTTGTCATGGTCATTTAATAATTTCATATTTATTTCACTTCATTTTGACAAATTGACAAAAATGTACGTGTGTATTTTACAACGACATTCGGAATTCCTCAGATGCCTATACTGTGAGGTGTAATCCAGTTTTGCGTAACTGTTTATACATAAAACTGGATTTGAAACATATGGTTGTAAATGTTGTTATCGCTTTCTGTGAACACGGAATATAATGCGGTAAACTTTAAACACAACGTGCTTTTAAATGTTACACATATAAAGTGTTAACTTTAAATAATAATATGTGTAAAACTTCCAGTGCAGTGAAGCAATACTACCAAATTCTCCAGTTAGAAAGTTATGATTTTTAATTGTTTTTATCAATTTAAGCGACAGTAAAATATATCTGACAGCTTAATGGTGTCGAAGCTAGCATAAAGTCGTTGATTCATCCAAACGCGTCCAATACGGCGGCTTCACTGGTGTAAAGTAATTAGGCGTATTAAAAGGCCATTAGGTGAGAACACTAACCTAAGATAAAAGTTAAAAATACGTACAAAGTAAACACGACAGAAGTAAACATCTTTGGCAAACGAATTTTTAAGTCTTGTGTATATTTACACATGTACATTTAGATTTCCGAGACTTCGAGGGATGGAATAGGGAATATATATTAGGAATTTAATGAATTTAACTTCATTACAAGTGTCAAAATAATAATAATTAATAGAAATAATTTATAGAAGTCTCAAATGATGAATTATAAATAAAAATGACACGTGTTTTTTGTCAATATTAGAAATTATTAATTAAATCTTGTTTTTAAATTTAGAAAACAGTATATTAAATGACGAGAGGCAAATTAAAATTATTTGTAAATATTAAAACTACCTAACCTTCATATGAATTTGCATAAAAAACGCTGCACATCTTCATGACACTAATCACGCGCTTCATTCGTACCAATTTTACCCTCATGCGCCTAAAGAAGTTTCACTTCAAAAATCATGTTTTTTCAATCAAGTCCCGTTTTCTATTATCAACAGTCAAATTTCTGAAGTAAAGTATTTTATTTATAATTCCTAATAATAATACGCCGTATCTATTATAATGGAACACTTTAGACATAAACAAATGAAATATAATTTATTATCTAATAAGTTCCTTTCATCAGTTCACACAAAAACGAGGAAAATAAAAGTTTATTTCAGCTCATTTGCACAGACTCGGTTGAAAGGGCAAACTTTGACATTCATTAGTGAATAAACCGACATATTGAAAGTTACTTCGCTTTTTAAATGGCGAGTAACACAAACGATATCAATTCTAGATAGAAAATAATCTGCAGCGCTGTAGTAATTTATTTATTGACTGTATTTATTTATAATTTATAATCCTTATTGCACAAAGTACAAAACGCGGTCTTAAAACTATAAAGCTTTCTCCATCAGCCTTTCTGGTTTAAGAAAAAATGTTGTTAAATGTGATAGTGATAGAAAGATAATAACAGAAATCATAAAAAAGTAACCTATTAGCTAATATATTGTGATTTTTTTTATAAAACCTGCGGAAATTGTGAATATGTAGACTAAATTTAAAGATAAAAAACGCCAAACAATTGTGGGTAACAATACCGAGATAAGTGCAGCAAACGTAGTAGTGTATGTTGTTCAAAAAACACTTTCCCCTATAAGAACGAAAGAAAGAAAACTTTAATCAGAGCAGTGGGATACATTGTAGAAATAGTTAATATACTCGTAATTATTTTTGATTGATTGCACAGCATTTAAGCCATAGCAAGTGATCGAAGTGATAAGTGAGGAAGCCTGAGGCCGGCAAAGAGACGTTAAAGGGCTGCCACTTAGTTTTTTATTCTTAAAATATTAAAAGTCTGTGCGTACAAAGTACTCATGTTAGAACTTCTTTGGCAAAAAAATTTTTTAAGTCTTGTTTATATTTATACTAGCTGAACCCGCTACTCCGTCAACGTGAAAGGTTTTTTGGGAGCATTTACATTAATATAGTCAAATTGTTTTACAAATACTCGCACGACTCTTTGAGGGTGGAATTTCCTAAAATTTACTTTTGATAGATTTCATTATGTCAAAAAAAATTCAGACCAAGTTTTACATACCATTATAGATGTAGTTTGTAAATGAAGGTTAATTTTTTTTAATATGAACATTTGAGTTTTTTTCAAATTCTTAGATAACGTCTACTCAGCAAAAGGAATATTCCTACCAAATTACAAGTCTCTACGCCTTATGGTTCCAGAGATATCTTGTTGTCAATATATAACCGGATATCTCTTATAATCTAAAACTTTAGATTTCCGAGACTTAAAGGGAGGGAAAAACTTTACATATGTTAGGAATTTTGTGAATTTAATTGTCATTACAATATTAAAAGTGTCGCAAATTAATACAAACAATTTATTGATATCATCATATTAGAAATTATTAAAGAATTTAAATTTTGAATTTAAATTATTAAATGACGAGTTGCAAATTGAAATGCCATATGTTATTTGTAAATCTTAAAACTACCTAACCATCAAACGAATTAGCATAAAAATTGCTGCACATCTACCTGACGCAAAACACGCGTTTCATCCGTAAAAAAATTACCCTAAAGAAGTTTCACTTCAAAAAACATTTATTAATTATCTGACAGTAGTTATATGACATATATGAATGGAAACAACGTATATAGAGTTACGTAAAATTTTATAAGACACAAAAATGTATGTATCGACAAATACCAGTTCAATTATTTCATAGGAAATTCTAAAAAAAATATGAATATCATGAATCATCAAAGATGTTGCATGATATATGTTAAATGATATCTCGCCAATTTCTCTGAGTTGCGGCGGATGGGCTATGTTTTATTCAAGTCATAGATCAGCGGTTCTTAACCCCGGGTCGCGACCCAAATTTGGATCGGGGGATGTATTCGGATGGGTCACGATGTCCTATATCGGTTCAATAAAGATATACATTTTTCAATGCCTTCAATAAAAGGTTATATTAATAGCGTTCGGTGATAGTTGTTCCGGAAGCTTATCGTGTTTTTGAGTGAACTTTAGGCGCATTAGGGGAAAAATTGTACAGAGTAAACGCGTGATTAGGCGTCACGCAGATGTGCAGCGTTCTTTATACTAATTCATTTGAAGGTTAGGTAATTTTAATATTAACACATAACATGCGGCATTTTAATTTGCCACTTGTCATTTAATAATTTAATATATTATTTTTCATAAAACATTAAATAAAAATTATTTGGTAATTTTTCTTTTCTAAATCTTTAATTCAGAAACAAAATTGAATTAATAATTTATAATATTGATAATAAAGTATATGTTTTCATTTTCGAGACCTTCAATATTTTAATAGCAATTAAATTCATGAAATTCCTAACATATCTTCCTTTTTCCCTTCCTCTAAGTCTCGGAAATCTAAAGTTTTAGGGTACCTCCGCACTATGCGGTTAGCCGCAATGCGGCCAGCTGTGCGGCTGACCGTAATCTAAAATTTCTACGAAAACATCGTTTTTACATGCACTGCGATGCCGCTGCCGGCTGGTCGCTATGGTTGTCCTGAGCGCTGCGACTCGACGGACGGCCAGCCGGACGGTTGCCCTACACACTACGCATAGTGCTAGTTTGCGGTTGCCGGCCATTGTCGTGAACGTTTTTATCGACGCTAGCGCATTAACTATGGATTTCCATACGGAAAAATTTGTGATTAAAATTTAAAATAGGCCAGCAATCTGGAACATAAAATCCGCAGAATAATGGGATAAAAGTTTACGTTCAAAAGCCATCTTGGAAATGAGTCGATGCAACCGCAAACCATGACGGTTTCTATCCGCACATTCCGGTTCAGGTTGCGGCTCTCCGCCACCCGGTTAACCACAAGCGCAACCGCGTTCTGCTGTCAGCCGCACGGATAGCCGCATTCCGGCTAATCGCATAGTGCGTAGGTACCCTTAGACTTGTATAAATATAAAAATTATGTTGCCAAAGAAGTTTCACTTTTGACATGTGTACTTTGTACGCACGCACTTTTTTAACAACTGACAGATCAACTTGACTGTAATATCCCGTGATGGTAAATAGTACCACTTATGGTTTCTACGTTGTATCGTACCGAAATGCAAAATTTTCTCTGGGCGGCACGTCTTTGGCGATAACGATGTAACTAACCAAAGCCGAAGCCTCCTACAACCACTAACCCAGATAAATTAGGAGGAAAATACAATTTTCTAAATATGTCCTGGCGAAAATCGAGACCAAGACTCAACTAGCGAAGCGCGTACCTGCACGAGGCTATAAAAAGAGGCTGATGCCACCGTTGTAAAGAAACTAAACAAAGTTATATATTTACTTTGATATAAAGGTACCTTCAGTTGTGCTAGTCAATGCGATTTTATAAATAACGGCTAAATCTTTGAATTTGAATAAAATATCGAATTAATTTGTTAATCCGCGTAATGATGATAAATGATTGATGATCACACCTGAAATTTGATTAATCAATTGCATAAGCAATGACTAATGTTCACGATGTTGGAAAACGAAACGTATTATAATTGATGAATGATCATTGAATGCTCATAAATTGAGTTATAAATTGTATTTAAGAGTGTGGTATCACGATTTTATTTAGAGAAACGCGTCCACTATAGAGGTTTCATTACGATTCAAGAAAAATAAATTAAAACTATTAATCGACGGCGACACGTTTAAAATGTCAAGTATAATCCTAATTGTGTATGACAGTGTTTCAAAGATATATTATTTATTACTGCACCTTTTGTACTAATGATATGTTTTTTAATTATCATATTTGATAGCTGACGATTAAAAAAATAATTACCTACGTTAATAAATAAGGTCATCCACATTACAACTTCAAAATGTCAAAAATATAAGTTTAGTTTTTATAAGGGGGTATCGAAGTTATTCTTTTAAAGTGACAATACATTAATACCCCATTGGCTAATTGGGCAACGAATTTCAGGTCCTGAATTCGAGTCCCTGGTGGAGCGAATTAATAAAACGATATTGAGTTATCTGCACAAAAATTTTAAGTTTTTGCCCAAAATGAAGAATTTAGCGTTAAGCCGTCGGTCCTGCGCCTGATCCGGTTCGATCTCCGGTACTTTTTTTAGTGCATACATTTGTGTATTATGCCTGCATACACGCAGTGGAGCAGCATGCAAGGTCTTCGCTCTTAAAACTGCTCTCTTCTAATAGTGAAGAGTCCTGTGCATAGCAGTGGGACCTTAATGGGCTGCGCCCTACCATGTAATAAATTAAAAGAAATCTTACCTTAGAAAGTAGTCGTGTACAAACTCCTGGTTCTCATCGAGCCAGGCTTCTGTACGGGCACACTCTGCATCGTAACAGGTTGGCGCGGGCATACCGCCGCCCGCGCCACCTGGCGGCTCCTCTATGCTCCGCAGCTGTAAACCTGTAACAATAGAAAAAGCCATCAGTATCACCTCAAGGAACACTTGTTTGTTTGTTATTTATCTATTTATTTATTAGGCAACACATAACCGTAATAGTAATAGTAGCAGCCCATTATCGTCCCACTGCTAGGCAACACACAACAGGTTACACACAATTAAAATATATTACATATGAAGATAATGTTTGAACCTTAATTGTAACACTAAGAGTGTTAGAACAACATGAAATTGTTGTTCGGTGGCTGTTATTAAAAAAATAATACGTAATTTTAATTTACTTAACTCAAAAGATATTAAAATGTACTACTAGCAAGGATCCGATATGTATTAGTCCGACATTCATACCCATTAGCAAGGCAGACTTCTTCTTTTCTTAGGAAAAATTATACAGATATAATATTCAATGAATTGAAGTGATTTCGATACTTTTATTTATCTACAAACTTGGAATTCTTTTTGAGCACCAATTACCACAAACACATGAAAATATATGTATAATTAGCACATTTTATTTTTTTAAAATAACACTATACTTTTGAATGACATGTATATTTAAAAGAGGTTACATATTTGAATGATGATATATTTAAAATAAGTTTTTAATTAGTGACACATGATGAAACTTTTATTTACAATTTATATACGTGACACTGGCGAAGTAAATTGTGCCAGTCTGGCACAGGAAAAAGCCATAACTCTAAAATAATAATAATACAATTTATCCAGATGTCAAATGGGGCAGAGTAAACCTAATTCTCGTTCACTGTTTAGAAATAATAAAAAAGGTGTAGCTTTACAAAATATTAGCTTGGGTCAGCCACTTCTGCATTTGCGTTCATTGAAATGTGGAACTTAAAGAATGGCGCTATCCAGACGATAATAACTTGAAAGCAGAACTTATAATCAACGTTTTTTCAGATTACGACTTAAATTAACGATTCTATTGTCTTAAGTCAAAACAAATCTAACAATATAAAAATAAAATCTTCAAAATCGATTGAGTAGTTTCGGAGTTCATTGCGGTCAAACTTTGTGACAGGGATTTTTTCATATTTATAAATTATAATACAAAGAAAAAGTGTGTCCAAATGATCCTTTTGATGTATAATATAATGGATCATTTAACCTCGATAAAATAGGGACAACGGCGAGGTCGTCGACCTTATTGCTAGACAATTATACAATCATGCGATTGCGTGATGCAATGATAATAAACACTATTAAATTTTTGTCGTATAAACCAATTCGTTAGAATTTATACTGGTATTATAAATACAAGTCTCTTTTTAAATACATATGTTAACCTTTAGTTCTTTTTTTATTGCTGAAAGGTTAGCGCTTGACCGTGATCTCCTTTGATGATAAGTGATGTTACAGTCTAAGATGGAAGCCCGTCAACCTGGTAAGAGGTAATTTACCTATTTTGCGGCACTTTTTTGCTGTTAGGTTAGTAACTAGCACAGACAAAATCCCCTACCAGTCCAGACTTAATTAGACAATGCAATTTTATAAATGTGCCCTGCCGGGAATCAAACCCTTTGCTAGCAATGTAAATACTTGCTCACAGCGCCAGCGGGGCATCAGATTCGAATGAATTTATATAAAATCATTGTATTGTCATGAGTTCATGAGATAATCGTGCATAATTTCAAATTAATTCGCCTTTTAAAAGTGTTCAAAAGTCTGCATATTAAAGACCGAATGTGGACGTGAAGAAAATGTTAAAACTGCTGAACAGAGTCATATTCAACAATATCTTTTTATTGCCAACACCCTCCAATCGTCCGATCGTATACGATCTCGTATCTCGCAATTAAAACAGCAGGCGCACCAGGGCACGATTGCTTTCCCTAATTGAAATCGACACGAACTATTAACAAACCGATAAACACCGGCTGTCTGCTGCAGAACAATTATTTCAGTCGTTATTCACATTTTTATTGCATACACGCGTGCATTTGTGTATAGTCTCTATTGATATAACGGCATTACACCGTCTGAGATGTTAATAGGTAAACCTAGTATCAGTAAATGTACCATTTTGTTTGGGAACACGATTTTACTGGTAGGGTAATGTTATTAGCCTCAACGTCAACTCTTGGTGGTGCTGATTAGCGCGGATTTTTAGCTTGAGAGCCTTGTAGGGGCGATGCTCTCCAGTGAGAGATGCTGGGCTGGAGGGGCCCTCTTCTGTGACACGGTCATCTCGCTGAAAGAGACCAAGAGCGAGAGAATAAAAACGCAGTTAATGCTCCCTCTCGGGGACAAGGCGGAGTTACAGGCGGTGTATATTTGTACCCATCATGCCACCTTCGTGAAATCTCTGTCGGACTTATCCGGGACATCAGGGAAGAAAGTGTAAGCGCAGCTCGGATGTCTCACATAAAGAGGGTTCCACTGGGTTTTAGTGGATATTGCGGGGTCTTCCTCTCGCCAGGACCTGCATTCCCACCACTAGTCGGAAAAGCTATCATTAGTCACTGTCGAAGTCTGCCGCTAGAACAGACTCCAAACCCAGATAATTAAAAAAATACCATTTCTTAAATTTATCCTACTCGAAATAGAATCCGACTCTTTACTACCAAAGAGAATCCTTGCAAGATTACGCCAACGAGACTCTACGTACAAGGCTTCAGTAATAGATAGTTGCCACGCTATAAACAAAGAAGTGTCCTCAGGTATATACACTTTCACTCCAGTACGTTACTAAGTTATTCATATTCATATTGAATTGCCAAGAATTTACAGCTTGTTCATACTAATAAAATAATAAGACAGATTTGTGTTACAAATATATAAATATAATAGATATTGATGAAAGGTATTTCAAATTGACTAACGAACTTTGCAAAACTGGTGGTTTATTTATTTTTTAGGAACACCAACTGCATATACATTAAACGCTTATAAACTAATGTTAGTAGTAGACATACATTCTAATGTATGAGCCAATTATAGGCGTACACAGCTTTCAGGAATGTGTTTATTAGAGCAATCAAAAATGGAATTAATTAATGATAAACGATAAGCTAAACTATAAACAAGCTATGGTAAACTAACTACAACATACAACAATTGCACTATATTTACATAACTACAAACATACTAAAATTTGTGTAATTATTTACAATTTTTTGATTTGAAGGGCAGTAGGTTGTCAGGGAATATCTAAAAGCTAGGATTATGTGCAAAAATTCGGTATGTACTACATATTCTATTGTTTTAGTATTTTTTTTTGTTACATATTCGCGAAAGTGGAATATGAAATATCTTAAGAATTGCTTTTCTGTGAGGTCTGATAGCCCCTTGGTTCAGATGAATACAAGAATGGTTTAAATTAACAATTCGAAGCGAAAAATGACTTGTTTATCTATATTTTAACATTTACGCCAATAGTAGTATATAAAAATAAACGAAGGCCTAGTTAATATACGCACGTTGCTTATAAAAAAGAATAACAGGCACCCCTATAATTATTTGCGGTCATCATTTTCAATTATGCGGATTGTGTATTTGCATGCGATAGTTCGTGTCACTTCCAATTAGGAAAAGCCAACGGGCTTTACCGGTTTAATTGCGACCTATAAGTTCGTAAACAATCGAAAAATACTTGAAGGGTATTTGTCTGTTTTGTCGTAGCTCTTAATGGTGTGTGTATGTAATTTTTATTCTTATGGAGCTTTGAAACAATTGTGTATACATGAAAACGGTTTCGTTAGGCTGCTTCGTTTCGATTTCAGGGTAAAAATTATGTTAATAACTTTTCTCAAACCATGAACACAGCAATTTCTTTATATATCCATAATTGAACAAGGATTGGAAGTAATACGTTAAATAAAACATCTAAGACAGATAAAATGTATCTCATATTTATTTGTACAATAGTTTGCTAAGATTTACGTTAGTCACATTTGAGAAGTGTCTATTACAAGTAAATATTATTAAAAGACCTAATGCTTGAACAGCGTTTTAAATTTACGCTATCGATTCCTGTATTGATGGTGTAAGGTAAGCTAAGTACCAGCCCATTAACGTCCCATTGCTAGGCACAGGCCTCCTCACTCATATGAGAGAGGGTTATTAGAGCATAGACCCACCACGCTGCTCCACTGCGGATTGGCAGGCATAGTACACAAGTGCACTGTCTATTCCTTCGCTCTCATAGGCCAATGTGACGATAATCCGACACGATCGGAGAGAGATCAGGCGCAGGACCGACGGCTTCACGTGCTCTCCGAGGCACGGGGATGGTTCACACGGCCAATTTTTCCCCAACTTCGGGCAGATATTGAGAAAATCTTAGTAGAAAACTCAATATCGATTTGGAATTGGTGCGACCCGGGACTCGAACCCAGAACCTCATGTCTGTAGTCGAACATGCTAACCACTAGACCAATGAGGCAGTCATTGATGGTGATCTGATCTCTCTCCGGTCATGTCGGATTGACGGTGTAAGTTCTGATAAAAAAAAATACAAAATTCAATGCCTAAATGTTCTTAATTATTAATCTGAAGTAAAATTCTGAAGTATCTCTAACCAACACTCGATAGAACACTGTAGTAAACTAATCTAAGCAAAGACAATATTAGTACCTACATTACAAACAAAATGGTACAAGAATAATGAATTCAATATCAATAGATTCGAATAAAAGGCATTAAAGAGCTCCTCAAAGTTTCTTAAAGTTCTCACAATTCAATTATCAACTGCAGATTAAACTGATTTTAAGTTATAATTGGGCTGAGTGAACTAAGCATGCGACTTTAAAAATATTGTACTATTTAGTTATTACTTGATGGATTTCGTCAATAAGTGAATATTGTAGACACTAATTCGTTTGGAGTAGTATAGAAAAATAGCCTAGATAAAATTTACTATTGTTTCTTAGGAAAACGTTATTAGTAAATTGTAGTGCAATTTTTTTAACGTCGAATAAAACTTATTACGGACTGATTTCGACTGAATTACTTCTAATCGAAGGTTATTGCAAATACTTCATCAGTCACTCAGAAACGGTTGCAGAGTTATATAGAGAAAAAATTGCGATTGTCATGGATGAAGAAACGATTAGAAAATGATTACAAATGCTCCAGTTGAGTAAACCTTCTTTTGAGCCAATTTCGACTGAATATTACAAAACGCTAAAAATGGCACAAACGTATTTAGTGGTTTGTAGAAATTACGAATACGGATTCTTAGATACGTATTTTAAATAGGTAACTTTTTTGTAATAGGATTTTTCTTAAAGGTAAAAAAACAACTAAGACTTCTAATTAGTGTAGATTAATTAAAAAATTAAGTTACCACATGTCTGGAAAGAAATGTTTCAAAATGATAAATAAGAATAAAACGGCAATTAAAAATAAAAGTGCGTGCGTACAAAGTACACTTGACAGAAGTGAAACTTTTCCAAGAATTAGAAGGAGAGAAAAAGGAAGATATATTGGAAATGTAATTGTCATTAAATTATGAAAACTGTCAAAAATTAATATAAATAATTTATTGAAATCTCAAATGACGAATTTTTAATAAAAATGCCATGTGTTTTTTGTCAATATTATTAATTAAATTTTGTTTTTGAATTTGAAATTTAGAAAAGAGAATTTATGAATTATTTTGTATTTTAGGAAAACTAGTATATTAAATTATAAATTGACGAATGGCAAATTAAAATGCCACATGTTATTTGTAAATATTAATACTACTTAACCTTCAAACGAGTTAGTATAAAAAACGCTGCATACACTAATCACACGTTTCATCCGTACAAATTTTACCCTCATGCGCCTGAAGAAGTTTCACTTCAAAAGCAAAACAACTAAGTTAACTTATAACAGCAACAAATCAAACAGGTTATTAAAAATACGACGTCCATTTTTCGCAGTGTATGTTTTATTTAGCAACTATAACCACTATTAACACTACCAACAAGGTACTTCAGGTTTGTTGCCCTTTTAGTAAGGGTATTCACCCTCTTTTGTGTCTCCAGAGATACGTCAACCGAAGGTCTCGCGGTCATTATCGCTAAACTCTAATGACAATGCTAAAACTTAAGAGTATTTACATGAGATACAAAGGTGAAAATCCAATTGTTACTAAGGTATAATTGGTAAATAGCAGCATATTAAAGTCTTATGTGAAACAAATTTTCATACATAAAAGCAAGAATTTGGAGGTTAATACAACTGCTCATTTTCCTTCTGGGCTGCACTTACCACAGAATTG
Source organism: Elymnias hypermnestra (assembly GCA_015832385.1). Lineage (NCBI taxonomy): Eukaryota > Metazoa > Arthropoda > Insecta > Lepidoptera > Nymphalidae > Elymnias > Elymnias hypermnestra. Next base: position 1,818,269 of record JACTOM010000562.1, on the reverse strand, counting down.
CTCACCAACTAGGCAGTTGCCCTTTATTAAACAACAATTTGACAGCCTCGCTGGCACAGTGGTGCAAGCACTCGTTTCGCTAGCTGAAATCTCGAATTTGAGATCCAGCAGAGCAAATTGAGAAAGTTTTAATGTTTAATTTGTCTGAGTCTGGACTGGAGGAATGCTTTGGATGAGGTTTGTACTACCCTACCAGCTACCGCCTAGCAAAAAATGGCATTTCGGTACAATGCTGTGTAGAAACCATAAGGAAAATATACCAGGTTATCACGCATCTAACTTTGACTTCACGTGCCGAGCGCTATCCTATCAGTCTCATTAAAAATAAAATCAATTAAGCATATATATTTAAATCAAGAGGACTCAGAGGTGCCTATCTAGTATTCGATTGTGTGACTCTATTAGCAAGCAGGTATTAGAATCATTAGACTAAAACAGTGTATCCATAGCTGTTCTAAATCTGTAAAGTTATAGTTCATTCATTGAGTTTTCTATCAGGCAAGAAATATAAAACAAAATAGCCAATACATACGTCATCTAGCATGAATTTCTTAAACTCATTATGAAACCTTAAAACTTTTGAATTCAAGTAATAATAATAATCTTTATTGAAGACGTCTAAGTCCGGTTGCTAAACTTATTCTTATACACTGTGTTAGTAGTATAAAAATTAACATAAACTTAACAAATATAATTCGAACAAAATGTACAATTGTGTGTTCATTTTGTCCGACGACATTTTCAGAATGCTGCTGTCACTAGAACATATTCTGTCTGGCAATGCCGTTATTCTTTTTCTTCTTATACAATGAAAATCATCTGTATGAAGGACAATAAACAGACGTGATGCTGTGTATGAATGTATGTACATTCATACATAGCATCACGCCTCATTCCCATAGGGGTAGGCAAAGATCACGTCTTTGCACTTGCCATGATCCTTGCATATCTCCTTCGCTTCTTTCATTCTACCTTGAAACCTTTCATACTAGTTCGACGGTTTAGAGTACTCTTGACCTTATTTAAAATGACCTGGATTTAGTCCAGGAACGTTCGCCTTGATCTTCACCTTCCAACTTTACCACTTACTCTTGACCTTTTTTGTAAGTCTCCTTTCATTCATTCTCTCTACATGCCCAAACCATCTGAGCATACCTTTCTCAATTTTAGTTACTCCATCTTCTTTTATACCACATCTGCATTTATTTTAATTTTATGCTTCTTCTGCCAAAACCATGCAAACATGTCAGACATTAATATTTGAAGATTATTAAGAAAAACTATATTTGAACTTGAGTAACCATCAAAAAAAATTATTCTATTAACTAAAATAAAACTTAAACAAAATATATAAGGAAAGTGTGAGCTAATAGTAGGAATCTTCAAGTCCACACCTCCTACCAGAAGTTATGTAAGGAAAACCCCAGCCCTAGTCTAGACATCTCTCCGATAACATCAAATTAATATTCATCACATAGTGACTGCGATAGATAACCAAAGATAGATAACCAAATTGCGGATGTGAAAACAATTATATTACTTAAGTACTGCCATTTTAAATCGACCACCTGAAATTCCAATTCACATATACAAAATCTATGTAATCAGAAAACTTATTGTTTTACGCAACAAAATATCAAGCCGTCCATCCATCATGTGAAGAAATAATGTTTGCTGGAGGAAGCTGCCATAACATATTAAAAGGAAGTTAATTTTGTACAATGTTTTGAGAACTGTAACCATTGAGATGCGGAGGATGTAACAATACAGCAACAAAAATTTTGGGAATACACAGTTATGATATTTTACAATTTGACACTAAACCCGCTTATCTAAAGGTCACAGTTACACTCAACGTTATCGAATGTTTCGAACAGAAAAACTGATTTTCCAAATCACGCCTAATCTTTATCTAGAAAAAGGATTATATATATGGCTCCATAATATTACATACAGAACATGGCAAACTTATTCCATCAAAATACAGAGACAAAGATCTAAACCGAACAGAAATTCCAGGCTTCCCAACGACACACTGGATAGCGGAGCCTAAAATATATAAAGTATATTTCACTGCTTTAGAAGGATAGTGGCATATTTCACAGGGGCTTTCCATTATTTGAAAATGAAGCAAACGGTAAATTAGCCAATGATACAATGACATTTTGTGGAAACGCAGTATCATTCATATTAATAAAATACAGACTGCAAGTACTTAGGATTCTTATGGCTCCTTAATTAAAATTTTAAATTCAAAACGCCAATTGGTATAACATATACCCCTCACGAAGAAGATCTGTAATAAGAACATATTTAACTCTAAATATTGTTGAAAAAAACACAAAAATTTAGTAAACCTAAATATATTCCTCAAATTTTTCGTAGTAACATAGTTTTAAAATTTATTTATTAACAGAAAATTGCAATTGCGGTATTAATGTTATTTAATAGAAGTAAATTCCCGAGCCTCGTGTTATGTAAATGGTTAGTACACCACCCTCAACTCTCGAGGGTTTTATGCAAACCACTTCAAAGTTTACCGTTACAGTACATGCGTGTGAAATGCGATAAGCAAGTTTATAACTTGTTGATGTTACGAAGAATTTTAAATGACAATAGCGGATATAACACATCAAGGTTATGTGATATATATATTTTAAATTAAAACATATTACAATATCACAAGAAACGAATAGAACTTTTAGGAGCTTTGCTATTTTGAAGAAACAATGCTTGGTAAAACTTAATTGAATTTACTTAATAGTTTACAATGGCTCATTCTGAACCTTTTGGTTCTGGGTTTGGAGTTTTTGGGTATTTTTTAAACAGCAGCTAGTTTTACTTAACACTATTCGCGTTACATTGTATATATACACATGTGCCAAAAAGTATTAATAAGCCTTTTGCTATCACATTTATATATGTAATAAAACGGACGGTCATAATCCTCCTGTTTATAAATCAAGTATACTACAAGGATAAAACCGCGTTTTAGTAATTATATTTTATAATAATCAGCCTTTTGGATTGGTGTTCAATAACAAAAATGCAAATAAAGCTATGCTGTACTTGTGCGTCTGGTATGACTGAGTCGAATTTAATTTTGCTACAATACCAACGAAGCATGAATTCCAGACAGACACATAAAGAATGACTCTAAACCTTTTGAATGTAAATAAACATGACCATTCTAGACGACGGCAATGCTTAAATGAATATTATTAAAGTTACAAAGAAACGACGATTCAGCGTCTTAAGGTTTACTATAATACTAAATAATGAGACGATCATGGCATTGTTTATTTCGTACTAGCAAATCTGGTTACCCTTCACCATAGCTTAAAATGATAACAATATATCTTACGTAAAAATCATACGCAAAGTTTTTAACCTCGAAAACAGACTTAAATTTTTTTAAATTAATCGTTAAAAAGTAATCAAAATAATTGCGTCATTAGTCCAAGATTCTATAGCGATTATGTATATAAAACTTATTTATAAATACTTAAAACCTTACATTTTTTTTAGGACGCTTGCGAATCCACAACACTGAGTTTATGATAAATATACCTGGTGAAAAACTTGAATAAAATTAGAACTACTTTACTAAAACTTTTGTGGTTCAATTTATAAATTTTTAATAAATTATTACTCTAACTCCTTATCCAATATCACCAGAAAAATTCTGCTGATCACAACTTCTACCAAACGCTTGCAAGTTCAGAGAAAAATTAATTTTAAACATAATTTCATCCACTTAATTTTGTGTTATTCAGATAACTATTACGTTACATTTTCCATCAACCAGATTTATGTTTTGTGTTTGATTAGAAATCTTTTTAATGTTAATTACTCAGAGTTATGTAGTATAACGTAATCACAATCTGTTCAGTGATATATATCTATTCATTTAAATTAGAAATAGTAGTCGAACGTAACTTCTAAGTCCAGTATTTTTATAAATTCCCTAAAGGTGTTAAATCTAAAATATATATCTTATTTTCGTTAACACAGCGATAGCTGAGGCATTTTCATATCCCCATGGGTAATTTTCGAGGTAAAGTTTAGACTATGACCGTCCTTGAAATACGAAGGTGTGATCCCTTGTCACCTTGTAGCCTGTACAGCCGTATAAATAAATTATTTATCGTATTCTCAAAGGAACAGACTGTACACAAAAATTTAAAAGAAAGTTAATGGAAAATTTTCGATACTTCAGTTTGCCTAGTTATGCGATTATTTTCGGTATCCCTTTAAAAATTCCAAAACAATTTTATAAATCAAAATTAACAAATTATTATTATTTTAAGTTACTAATATTATATTAGTTTTTCTCAAAACAAACAGGTCACCTATAAATTCCGATCCGATCCGATTTTCCGATCCAGCATGAATATGGCAAGGTTCACGTCTATTCACGTCTTACTGCTGGACATAGCCCGAGAGGGTTTTTAGAGCATAGACACATCACGCTAGTCCACTGCGGATTGGCAGGCATAGTACACAAGTGTACTCTCTGTTCCTTCAATGTAATAGTCCGACGTAACGGCAATCCGATACGACCTGCGAGAGATCAGGCACAGGACCAACGGCTTAACGTGCTCTCCGAGGCACAAGGATCACACCGCCAACTTTGGGCAAATATTGAGAAAATCTTAATAGAAAACTCAATATCGATTTCGAATTGGCCCGAGCCCGGACTCGAACCCAGGACCTTTTGTATGTAGTCGAACATGCTAACCACTAGACCAATGAGCCACATTAATAAAATTAATTTTGATTCTTCCGACATGAAGGTTGCTGTCGTAATACAATATGTAATTGTGTCTGCAGGTTGATAAATTTGTATAAAATTCGTATATTTTTAAAACAAAAACCTCGCATCCGTTTCATAGATAGAATAATACTAAGTAAACTTAGTGGAAGGCGTAGAGTTTGGACCTTGTTCATTAGCCGAAACCAACGAGTTCTGAATCATGTCCTCGGTTTTGTTTCGAAATCCCATATATGTACTAAATGTGTCACCTTAACTTAACATGCATAATCTTTTAAAGATGAGTACAAGGAGAAAATCTTATATGAGGAGTTTAATATTTTCAATTTAAAGAGAATAGGTTATAAAATGTTGATCGAATATTAACGTCATAGTATATTGAACAATAGCTATATATACTCGTAAAAATATTGTATTAATTTATAACAATAAAAGAGAATAACTACTTTGTAACATATTATTTGAGCTGTACTAAAATCAGAAATTATTTACGGGAATAGACGTACATTTTCTAACACTTAATCTAGGTAAAATATTTTGGTAACCATTGTAAAATATGCTTCATATTTTGTTTGTTTAAAGTCCTAAGTCTCCTAGATGGGGCATAGGGCGTCCATAGTGCTACGCCACCATGTTCCATTTTGGGAGATGCTCTTTATCTCCTCTGGCTATGTCAATCCAGGTTCTTTCACATGCGCTGCCACAGACCGCCACTAGGTTTGCCTGGGTAGACCACGCTTCCTTTTTTCTTGAGGGGTCTGGTCCAATGCCTGTTTGGGTGTATGTATAGCGCCTTCTTCTGAGAGTGTGTCCTATCCAAGTCGACTTACGGCGTAAGATTTCGTTCCCGATTCGTGGAAAATGTTCCACAATTCATTTGTAATTCTGTCGAGCCAAATAATTCCCAGAGTTTGTCTGAGGCAACGGCTTATGCAGAAAGACCTACTGAGTAATGATTTTCGCCACTCTCCATACAGCAGAATAGCAAAATATGTACAAGCTTTTTAAAATATAATTAAGCCAGTCCTATGTCCTCTGTCCTGAACAAATCCAACTAAGTGATATCGAAATCGTTTGAGTGGTTTCGGAGTTCGTCACGGTCTAACACTGTTACAGAGAATTTAATAATTTATATGTGTATATATTGTAGATAGGTAACAATTGTAACTTGTTGAGTAATCTAACTTTGCTAATCTTTTCAGGAGAATTGAACTTTCGACTTTTTGGGTTGCCAGCGAATAGGCATGATGATTGAAAGGAAGCTGTTTTGAGACAAAATATTTTATATTCACTTGACTGTCAGCTTACTTGAGTACTGAATATTTTATATTGCCTACCTACGACTTCCTAAGTGTTTACGTTATTATAGAAAGACATATTCTCTTTAACAAGTATATTCTTTAAATAAAAATCATGTAAAAGCACTAGTGAATCATATAAAACCCGGTAGCCACTCTAAAATAAAGTATGATTGCACATTGTGCAGTGCATGTAATTTTATACTGCGGTGTTTTATCCGCAAGACAAAACGACTCGACACTTTTATTATAGCCAATATTTTTATTTTACATTTTGTGTTTAAATATTTATAATCTGCCGGTAAACTAACAATTTTGCAGTAATGTGATGCTCGATCTCGTGGATATATGGGGAAATCCACACAAAGTGACCTACATTGCGATTATTACTATATACACTACTTTTTCTCAAATCAATTGTAAGTTTTGGAGAATTGGTCTGTAACAATATTTTATTACTGATGACAAGTTGGCGCTTGACTGAAATCTCGCTTCATGGTATGAGATGATACAGTATATGATTGCATCGTGTTGCTCAAGTAAGCGATAGTTTACCTTTTTTGTCTTCTGCATAACATCTTGTGGAATGCAATTTTTTGCTTGGCGATACGAAATTGCTGGTAGAGAGCTAACTAGTCACGGCCGTAGCCTCACAACAGCCCTAAATAAAGATGCTATCCTCCTTATACTGATATCCAAATTAATTAAAAAACCTTCCTTCAAATAGCTTTTGCAGCCTCCCCAAATGTTATTCCCATATATACAAAATATTCTTTATTCAAGTAGGCTCAAAAGCACTTTTGAATCGTCAGTAGTTCGGATAGTCGAATTAGCTAAAAATAAATCGGCAAGAAACTCAACGGTTACTCCTTTAAACATAGTTTTTCTACGTCACAATGTGTTTAGGTTACATGTCGAACTGGAATCAAGTCCAAATATACTTGGCGTTTAAATAATCTTCAACATTATGCCTTTTTTAACAGGACGTTTTTAACATGTTTCTTAAAACTATGTGGAGGCAAACCAAAAAGTGATTCGGGTATCTTATTAAAAATGCGTTTGCTGAAGCCGACAAATGATTTCTGAACCTTCTACATTCTAAAATATGGCATTACAAATTTGTTTTTATTTCTTGTATTGAAATTGTGTGTTTCGTTATATAAATTAATATTATCACGGATTTATAAAATGTTATTCAATATATAAATAAAAAATAAAAAACCATTTATTCGATTCAGTCACATTTAACTACATACAACAATTCACAATACAATAGACTAAAATAACTAGATACGTTATCGATAAAATTTTATTATAGTTAAATGTGACACCGACCTGGGAGCACCGCACAGCTACTAATGTGGAACTTTAGCCCAGCGCTGGTTTTTAGCGCTGGTTATGTGTTATAAAAACAACAATAAGGAATTACTAAAAATGAAAGGTTACAAAGGCTTTTTTGCGCCCTGTTCCGAGACCCCAAAACAAATTCGATCGGGTGATGAATATAAATATTGTCAGCTAACAAAATAACACAGTCAGCTGTGTATGCTAACTATCCAGTATTGCTGATGCAAAATTTACGGACTCGCTAGCCACGAAGTTCAGCAAACCCAAGATTTACATACTGAGATTAATTCACGAACTTCTCACGATCAGCCACAATACAAACCGGTACAATTAAGTAAAAATAATAATCTAAATCTTTAGATATTAAAAAATGAAGCCGCTTCCACTGACTTCCCTTAAGATCTTTTAAACTAATTAACGGATTTTAATGCATAATTCAGAAATAAAAGTGATTCAAGAGGAAAATACCTTTAAAAATATACATAAGCATTAAATGGATGTCGCCTTAATTTAAGACACACATTTAAAGGTACACAGACATAGTCGTATTGGTTAGCTAGTACATACATGAAACGTGAAAATGGTTTCTACCTGTCTGTTAAAGACTTTGAAATCATCCAACCAATGGGCCCAAACACGTTGTACTCGAAAGGAATAACGCAAAGATGGTGTCAGACCACAAAACACTCACTCACTTTTTCGGTCATCACAAGATCTTGAAATTTGCAATTTAGCACATTAACTCCTCTCGAAACATAAAAGATCTCCAAGCATGGATTTCCCCATATCCCTACGAAATAGGAAACTATGCGAGGGAGATTACAGTGAAAAGCTACTTAGTAAAAAGACAGTAAGTGTAGAGACCACATTAATATTATTATGATATTTGGGTGACAACACGGATACTTCAGAAATGTTGGGAGTTATTGAGTAATATAGTGGCAACACTTAAAAATACCAAAAACATTGCGCAAAATTATGCAAGGCGAGGTAATCAAAGACGAAAGGAAACTATTTTGTTAAGATGTTTTCGAGCAGTGTCTTGTGAAGTAGTTGTTTTAAGAGTAATCCTGAATAGTATAAATTCAAATAGAAAAGAAATTCGTGTAGCGCAAATTTAAATGTCCAATATTTAAATAGTGGAGAGAATAAAAGTTATTAGTTAATGTGAGTTGGTGTCTTACCCTAATATTATCGAAGAGTTGAAATCATTAGGTCCGACCTATGATCAGTTGTAGATTTCCAATTATAAAAGATACTTACTGTTGTCAAATTTAATTTTGACATTATTTTTATTACAATATGTTGAAAAGGTTCGAAAAACAATATTTTCAGCATATGAAAACAAAACTTCATAAAGGTACATGAATTATTTAAAAAACCAAAAACATGACACATTTTTATGTCCACTATTGGTTATTGGCTCAGTTTAAAGTTATAAAAATGTATAGGATAATTAAAATTTGCTCCTGACTGTACACAGAAAGATAACGAAGCTTCCATTTTGCTATCTCAAATACCTACAATTTAACTTTTGTACTAATGTTAGTTTAAGGAAACTTGAATTTTAAAACTAAAAGTTTTGCTCTTGTATAAAATATAAGATTTGTTCTGATTTTATTAATTTTATTTTTGTCTTTGAATTCCACTCCTAATATATTCCAATTAGATATAAGTCGTCATCCACTATTTAAAATAAAACACGTCAGTAGAAATGTTAGTTAGTTTACCTGCTTCAGTTGTATGAAATTATTAGATTATTAACAAGAATTTTTTTTAAATTTTCCTTTAAGTTTATCAGTAAAGAACTTTAAGTATCAAATATGTTTCAACTTTTATTAAAGGCACTTAAACTTACTAAGATTTTTTCAAATATTAATTTTATTAATGAAATGTAATTGAGGTAAGGTAAGCAGTATCCCATTACCGTATAACTGCCGAGCACAGGTCTCGTCACTCACAGAAGAAAGGGTTTTTAGAGCTATTCTCTAAAAACCCATTCTAAAAACCACCACTCTGCTCTACTGTGGCAGGCGTAGTACTCAAGTGTACTCTCTATTCCTTCACTCTCATAAACCAAAACTAGGTTTTTTTAGTCTTTATTATTTAATCAGTCAGCGTACAATTTGTACATTTTTTTTCCATTTCATTTTAATTTTCCGCTTAGAGTATTTATATAAATAAAAAATAACAGTGTAAAGCTAACTTAAATAATGATGCAAACGAGTTTTGTGTGTGTGCACTGGTGTATAGGAGTTGGTGAGTGTGTGTGTGTGTGTGTGTGTGTGTGCGCCCGTGCGTGTGAGCGAGTGTGTATGTATCTACAAGCACGTGTTTGTATATTATATATAAATGTTTTGATACCCATAATGAAAAACTTTCTTTTTATCTATGCGATGTTAAAGTTTTTTTATTAATTATTTTTTATATTGCGATTTTGATTAACGGAAAAGGCCAAATTCGAATATGTGTTGTGAGTGCGCGCTAGACGGGCGGTGACAGAATTTTGTGCATAATTTGTATCTGAACTGACCTGGATGAACCCGCTTACTACCTTGGTGAGAACAGTTTTAGTAATGGTATAATATATTAGTGGGCATCATTGATGCTTGAGCAAACGCCCGGGCAATAAGCCCTCCACAAAGTTGAGAAGAGTCCAGGAAGATATTTTCCAAGTAATGAATTTAGAAACTTGTGCGAAATGGATCAAGTGATAACATAATTTTTTTTATATTAAATCAATCAAATAAAAATGTTCTTTACTCAAGTAGGCTCAAAAAGCAATTTCTAAATCGTCAATAGTCTGTGTGTTGGTAATAAATCACCGGTTCGAAAAGTTAATTCCGCTGACAAGAAACCGCCAAGAAACTCAACGATTACTCCTCTAAATATAGTGTTTCTACGTTACAATGTGTTTAGCTTTCACGTGCAACTAGAATCAAATCCAAACATCTTTGTCACTTAAATAATCTTCAGTATTATAATTGACTTTGGATGCAAACTCAGACTGTTTATTGTGTATTGTTCTATTTGATCTTTTATAAATGCCTAAAACAACCAAACTTTCAGTAGTATAGTAACTTATAAACGTCTTTTATGTGATATAATAAAAACGCAAAGCTACTACACGCGTAAAATGTAAATATTTTTACTATTATTTTATTTAGCCTTTTTTATTTATAGCCTTATTATATAAACAGCGCACGCCCGCTCCTATTTTAGCCGCTGGCTCGTTTCATATACTAAATACGTGCATCTTCTATAATTTATTTAAATTAATCAAGATAACAGTTGTAATTTCTATATTAATACGTTATTAAAACAATCGCTGGCATTTAGCGCGTGCCACACATGTGCAAAAACAAAACTGGTTTCTAAAAAATGATTTGAATTATAAAATTCGTATCCTTGTACACCTTGATGCTATAATTTTGGCTATAGAACGAAATGTAAATCGGAGAAGCTTGTAACGTTTCTATTACTGCGTAAAAATTTGCGTAATTTATTGCTTGTAGGGTACATTTAGTACACATGTCCTTTTTTTGCACTCAGGCGGTCTGTTCTCGTGGTTCATTCCTATTTACTAATTCTCATTTTTATGTAAAATCGCTCTATTGAAACGTGAATGTATTTATATGAGATCTGAGAGATGAATCTTTATTTAATATATAAATAACATCCAAGGCTTCATGCTTCGATGCTAAAGACGGAAGTCTTTTCAGGGCAGCACTTTCCATAATAGACTGTATTATATACCACGAGGTTCGATTACAATCAAGCGATAACCTGCAAAAAATAAAAGAAAACTAAAATAATATTTTATCGTAAGGAATTTTGTTAATTTTTACTTTAGTAATTAACATATAACTATTATTTGTACTAGTACTTAGTAGTATTTAGTTAGATGTATGTTTAACAACGATTTTACAAAACATTTTTAACCTTAAATTATTTTCATAGTAAATTCTCATTTGTTATCTATTCGACAAGTAATTTTTTGTTAACATATGCAAATTTTCTAAACAATATAAAAAAAAACATAGAAATCGTTTGGTTAATTAACAATCCTAAATAAAATGTGACAACCACACAATTATATCGGGGTCATATGAATATATGTATAATAGAGTTATGACCAAATTTTATATAAAAAATTAGTCGTATGCTCTGCAAACGTTATCTAGTTGACTTTAATAACGTCTTTGCCACACTATGTATTTATGACGTGTTTAAATAAATCTTACGAAATTTTGCATTCCCATTTGCATTGTTATCGAACACAGTATATTCAGTAAGTTTTATTGTTTATTGCATCATATTATTAATCTAAGCATTTTAACGTTTACACGACACAACCGCTGAATCGGCTTCGATAAATTTTGCTAGAAATGCATGATATAAATAGATGAGATTTTTCAAAAGCAACATTATCCCTATGCAAGTAGACTCAAAAAAGTTAGTCTGTCAGTTGGAAACATGTACCGTCGCTTTGGAAAATTAATTAAACTCAGAAGACATTCCTCAACATTATTATGGGACTTTTGTATAAGAATGTTGTTTGACATATTTCTTAAAATTATGAAGAAGCAAATCCTAAAATTATTATAAAAAGGGTACGCCCAAGGTGACAAATGATTTATGATTTCCTTTAATTTAGTCCTACATCTATCTACAATGAATCACAAGTGACACCATACTTCTGTTCTAATAGAACTTGCATCCTTCTTTGAAAAATATGTTACTTTTTAGATCTATTCGATAAGAATATATTTTAAATAATATACGTTTGTCTTTTAATTTATAAACAACGCCTACCTTCTCTTTCCTTTCTTTTACCGTCTCCCTATACGTTGAGTTGTCTGGAAGAGACCGCTGAATAGTGATAAGACCGCCCATTGTACACTAGAATTACTTTAAGTTAATTAATTGTATTTTTTCGTAGTGTTCAATAAAGTATACTATCTATCTATCTATCTAATAAAGATAAGAACACAAAATGTGGACTTTGAAAATGACATTCCCCGCAATTTCAAAAACTCGTATTTTGACCCACTTTTTTCTTAAATATGTTAACAGTGCATTCTAATAAAACTTTTACAAAAACTCAAACGTGAATATAGATCAGAAGAATGGTGAAATAATCTTTTGTTTTTAGTAAATTAGGAAGTTGTTAAAAACCGATTGATAGACGAACAAATCTTTTTTTTACAGACTGCGAAAGCAAGTAAATTTGAAGGTATTTTCAATAAGTATGTACTACAAACTCTTTTAATAAATGACCGATGCTTGTAATGCAATATCTTCGATTGTATTACATGAGAAGCAATCTTTTTCGGATTATTTTCGACTGAATTACTTCCGATTAGAGGCTACAACATAGGCTCAAGCTATTTGAGGAATGATTGTAAAGGTTTGTGGTAAAAGAACTTTTAATTGTAATTGATCGAAAAATGTTTCGCTGCCATCATGCTGTGTCAAAGTTTTTTCGGATCTATTTCGACTTAGTTACTACTGTTATGTAGTTACTAAAAATGCTGAAATTGAAACTTCCTCTTTCAAGTTGATGCGATATGATATGAATCTTAAGTGCAGTCATATATCTTACATCTAAGCTAAATAAAAGAATCGTGACGTTAATGTGAGCGGATATAATGCAAATTTTATTAATGGAAACAAGTTGAATCTTTGCAAAATATATGTAGAGGATTTTTTTCTCGTCCCTTATTAGATATTTGACTTTTGCAAAAACATTATGAATATGTATACTAATTAGAAAATATAAAATTGATGATCTGCAAAATCATTCATGCAAAATAGCGATATATGCATTCTCTCGAATATGTACGTTGGAAAAACTCGTTGAGAAAATTGTTTTATGCTCTACTATGGAAAAATTGACACGAGCCTTGATATAATTAGTAATATTCTTTATGAAACTGTTTAGCTGCGGACAAAAGAGGGTATTTAACTTCAACAGTGTTTGATGGATCAAAAGAAATACAATCCCCTACCTGACCTCAGTCCTCGTGTTAACTTGGCACGTGTTTCTCGAGTAAAATAGGTATCGAGGGCACATTTTAATAAACACTTTGTTTTGCATTCACAATAGTCAATCCAAACCAATTCATAACCTTTTATACGACATATCTGCAATGGAAGTTTTACGAAAAATGACGATTTTTATCTTACAAGTTGCTTACATAAAAAAAACCACATAAATCGATTCAGCACTTAATTCATATTAAATTGATATTCCCTTTATTGATATTTCAAATATGTTTTCGAGTAGGTAAAAAAAAATAGACATGTATGTTATTCAAATCAGCGTTTTTGTTTGAAAAATGTAGCAATATTTAATTGTATATACATTGAATAATTCAAATTTTATTTGGAGCTAAATACAACGATAAAAAATTGATAGCAAGACAGGAGAAACTAGAAAATCAGCTACTCCGAATAAATTAAACGTAATAATGTCCACAATTGTATTAGAATGCGTATATTATAAGAAGTTCTTAGAGCAGTAACTTTTTTGATCAAGACGACGCAAAAGGGAAGATGTTAACACGAACCAGCACTATTAAAGTTTTTCGTTGGACGTTTCAGAACAGTTTCTTTGTATAAACGACTTCAATATGACATTGGTTAAATTGAAATGTTTATTTCTATATTAGATTCTCATTTAATTATTTTATTAATTCCTACTATTAGTTAACCTCCTCATTTGTCTAGTGATTATCATGTTCGATTAAAAACATGAGATCCTGGATTCAAGTTCCGGGTCGGGCCAATTCAAAAACAATACTGAGTTTTCTATTAAGATTTTCTCAATATTTGCCCGAAGTTGGGAAGCCGGCGGGGTGAGCACGTTAAGCCGTCGTTCCTGCGCCTGATCTCTCTCCGGTCGTGTCGAATAGGAATAGAGAGTGCACTTGTGTACTATGCCTGCCAATCCGTAGTGGAGCAGCGTGGTGGGTCTATGCTTTAAAAATCCTCTCTTTCCTATGACTGAGGAGGCGTATGCCCAGCAATGGGACGTTAATGGGCTGCTACTTACCTTTTCAGTAGTTAACATTCTTATATATATCTTGTTAAAATTTTCAATCGTTGTTTTTGTCGTGTATGTCATTTGTAGTGTTATATACTCGTACACTTCCTTCAAATATTAAATCTTTATTTTATATGATTATTAATCATATTTACAAAAAAAGGTACAGGGCCATATATATGTAAAATATTTAAATGTGAGATGGCATGGGATTTGTTATTGTAATTATTGGTAATTTTTTTATAGACAAAGTGGTAAACGAGGTTTCCCTTACATTGTTTTCTCACCAACCCCAACTGATAGAAATATGGATCTTCAATGATGAAAACTTCGCTACAACTACTATAACCCAGTAATACTGTACACATTTTAGGCCAGTTTATCTAAAGTATTAATAAAAGAACCGGTGGAACCGAAGATGTTTTACTTAAAACAGCTTAAATTTTTGCAGATCCTTTCCCCCGCATATGCACCAATAGACGCAGACAAATTTTATTTCTTCTCGTGGTAATTCTTTGAAAATATTCTATTCATTGTTATAAGATAACTTCGTGGTCAAAGCAGCCCTATTCAGAAAAATCAGTAACAACTGGGAACTACCACTTTTAATAACAGGAGTAGGCTGGTTTAACGCTCTGACTGTGATCCAATCATTTTAATTTCCGACAGGTTAGCTATTGATTCTGAAGCCAGGATTTCTGCTTTCGAGGGATTAGTTTCACCATTTGCTGACGTCTTCAAAATACTGTGCCAATCGTTTTTATTTCTTACAAAAGTTGATCCGTAAATCTGGTAACTAAGAAATCAAGTATCAATCAATTAAATAAGTATACAAAGCTTCTACACACAGTTACTACGCTGAATTAAAGTGCAGTCCCTTTGCTTGTCAGTGTGTTTAAGACTAATTTTATCACGGACATTACTAAAAGCAACATACACACATTTTCATAGCGACAATTTATTTTTGCGATTTTATGTGACTGAATTAAATAGGTTACAGATGTTAAATATTTGTTAAGAGCTTACAGCTGGAGCAAATTTTGATAATTTTTTTATGTTTTCAGGTGTAATCTGAAATTGTTTAAATTTCACCAATGGATTCGACAAATACCGGATTCATACACATATCCCCGGGATCGGAACTACAAGAGGAACATCGACGGCAACAGTTTGCCTATATAACTCTTTTGCACCCACGTATGGAACGAAATACCTCCAAAAATGGATACAAGAATTGTTGAATATTTCCTGGATTCAAGAATTGTTGAATATTTCCACGGGAAGGTGTTATACCTAATGTATATAAATATATATTTATATATATAATCCATTAATTAAACTTAAATTGCAACATAATTGTACAACGCCATTGTAATAAGCTCACACAAAAGGTTTAAATGTTTCTTATATCGAACAAGAAGTTCGTGCTTCATGACGTAGGGATGGCCTTTAACTTTTTTTATATTACTTTTTATATATGATGATTCAGGCTAAAAAAGCACTCTGTTTAAAGATAAAAATGATTTCTCTTTATCTTATCGAATTATGTAATCTTATCGGACCACTTATGCTGTATAACGACTTTGGTAAAATATATATTTTGTAAAAAAATAACCTATCCACGAAACTTGAAACCGTGAAAAGTTTAAGACCGTTAAAAATTATTCTAATTAACAAACTTTATTAAATGCTACAGTTTGTGCCGTCATCTAAAAGGTAATATAACAAAAAATTGCGTTCCGGTACGATGTTGTGTATCCCAAGAGGTAAATTTCATCTTACCAGGTTAACAACGCTTCCATATTAGACTGTGTCATCATTTAACACCGAGTGAGATTACAATCAAGTGCTAACCTGTCTGCGATAAAAAAAATTAAGTCCGTGCGGCGTACAAAGTCAGAAGTGAAACTTCTTTGGTAAACTAATTTTTAAGTCATATTAATATTTATGGAGATCTAAAAACTTCTACTTTGACGGAGGGAAAAAGGAAGATATTTTATGAATTTAATTGACAAAACAAATAATTTATTGAAATCTCAAATGACGTATAGTAAATAATAATGCCATGTGTTTTTTGGTCAACATTAGAAATAGTACAATATAAGAAAAATAGTATCATTCATCATTTTCTTGCCCTTATGCCACTAGGTGGGATCGGCACAGCATGTTTCCTTTCGCCACTTCACTCTATCCGCTGTCTTTCTTTTTGTACATTCACACCCCTTTTACACATATCCTCTTTCACAAAGTTCATCCTTACTTTTTTTGGTAGCCCTCTCCCGGCCCTGCCGCTTACCATTATATTTAGGACTCTCTTGCATACATGGCTATCCTCCCTTCTCATGACACGTCCATACCAGGATAGCCTTCCACTCCTTAACTTCTCGGTCAGTGGTGCTACTTTCACAGTTACCCTGAGATACTCATTCCAAATCTTATCTAATTTTGTCACTCCACACATCCATCTCAACATTCGCATCTCCGCTGCATGCAATTTCCTTTCATTCTCCCCTTTGGTGGCCCAGCACTCTGATCCATACAGGATGACAGGTCTTACGATCGCCTTATAAATTTTCCCCTTTAGTTTAAGGGGCATTCCGGCATCGCAAATTGTTCCTGAGATCTGCCTCCACTTCATCCAACCTGCATGTTAAATTATTAAATAACGAGTGGTACATGAAAATGCCACATGTTATTTGTAAATATTGAAACTACTTAACCTTCAAACGAATTAGCTGATGCTAAACGCGCGTTTCATCCGTAAAAAAATTACCCTCATGCGCCTAAAGAAGTTTCACTTGAAAAATCAGTGATTCTAGTGATTTTCGTGCTTTAGTACCATGCGAGTATTATTCAGTACGGTATGCGATGTAACACGGGTCAGCTACAATAAATTTTAGTATTCCGCCTGCATAGTTAAGCACAAATTGCATCCATCACTTTGACAACAGATATTGCAATTTATTCAAACGTATGTTTCAATTTTACGCTCACACGAGATTGAACCGGGTATCGCCCACACATTTGCGTAATATTGATAACAAAGCTAATATACAAATTTAGTAGTAAAGCCTGTAAGATAACTGACATGAAACTTCATTATGATACGAGTACATTAAATCTACTGTTTTTCCTCCTTTAATATATAGAATTCCTACTATAGAAACTTAAACTCTCTCTATATAAATCTTAATCAAATTTATAAAGGTTAAATTATAGTTTTTATTTTAAAACACTTCAATAAGTTATATATATTCGAGCTAGATGGAAAAGGAATTGACGTTAATTTATTTATTACATATTATCTTTGTACTAGTCTTATAATTAAAATCAAAACTAAATAACTAAATATTTTTTCATTTATTTTTTCAATTTTTAAATTTTTTTAAAACTTTTTAAATTTTTATATAATTTATATTTAATAATTTTAACTCATGTTGTGGATACCTTAAAAAGTTGCACCCTTCAATAATTTCTAGATGTAAGTTTTTTATTATAAGACATTAAGTGTAGCAACTACTGGTGGTCCTTAAATACATAAATACTATGTTACTAGAAAGAAATTGCCAATGATTGCCTTAATTAATTATAATATTAAATTAATTAAATTCATGAAGCGAAACGTTGGGATACTTTTGGTATTCATAATTAGATTATATATAGAGGAGAATAATCGCCAAACACCTAACAAAGGAGCAATTGAATGAAATTGAAACTGAATTAAAACGTAAACATTTATATGGTTAAATGATTAAGCAAATGTAACGTTTAATTTATAAAAGGTCTTTAATTTTTTTTAAACATGACATTTTTTAACTCTGACTTAGAACATTACTTTTCCATAGTCGATTTTTCAGTTATATCTAACTTATTAGAGGATTGTATATCGAAATCGTCTGCCAATATCTTAAAGGATTCGGAAATACGTTTGATGTAAAACTACCGAAGCACTTCCAATTTGCGGATGGATGTGCCAATCAAATTACTATATGCAGAACAAGTATGTATTTCAAACTGTGTCTAATAATCAAATATATTTGAGCAAGCTAATGACCTTGAAATTTTACCTTGTGTAAAAATTTCAAGTCAAGCGGTCGTCCACTTTCCAGTTTGGTGGACACAATCATACAGAATTGGAATTTTTATTTAGCTCGCACGAGCGGATACGGAGGCGTGCATAGGATCGTACACATTGACGTAAAATTCTGGAACACATAATGTTAATTTCCCCCAGAAATATATTTCACACAGCTTTATAGCGTATATAAAAGCGAGATTCGTTTTACGAGCTGTATTTTTAGGCGTCACGGCCAAGAATCTCCGAATGAATAAACTTCTGAATGAAACGTGGGTTTCTTAAACTCGGGTATTTCATCATCTATATATTAACTCGTGAAGTGAATATAAAGATGTGATGTAAAATGTGAGATTTGATATAGCCAAACTTTATAAGGATATGACTGAAGAAAGTTAAATGTAGAACGTAATATTACTTTAAATCTTTTCAGGGCGCTTTCAATAATAAGGACTCAACGATTTTTTTACGAAATATAAATGAATACTGTTTGAATGACAAATTTCATCCTCTACAAACTTATAAAATGATATCAAACTTGAGTATGAAAATATTTATAATTATTAAATAATGAAAGTTTTAATCCAGATCAGAGCCGTTGTGATATAATAGTAGCAGTTGAAAAATTTGATGGACTTTCAACTTGAAGGCCATATCTAGTTCCTCTAAATTCTGAAAAGTAATAATAATTAATCTTGAAAAAGTGTCATAGAATCACGCCTCATTCCCACAGGGGTAGGCAGAGACCACGTCCTTCCATTTGCCAAGATCCTTGCATTCGCTCCTTCGCTTCTTCCATTCTCATTAAACCTTTCATACAAGTTCGTCGGTTTAGAGTACTCTTGATCTGGCCCTTATTTAAAACGTCCTGTATTTGGTCTAGGAGCGTTCGCCTTGGTCTTGACTCGTAAATCCTTTTTGTCAGTCTCCTTTCATTCATACACTCTAGTGCCCAAACCATCTAAGCATACCATTTTCAAATTTAGTCACAATAAGAAAAAGTGTCAATAAAACTTATCAAAAAACTTATCTATTTCCAATATTGATTCCTATACTGATAATAAATTGCTTAATTTTTAAAGATTTTAAGAACTTAATTGTTTAATCTTCAACGATTTAATGTAATCTTTATCATAAAAAGGACATTTAAGATCAATAAATTTCATTATTTGATAATCTTATCTAAAACATGACTTTGCTTGAATACAATTTTCTTAGCAATAAATTAAATTTTACAGCTGTGACTAAATACGTGACGTTAAATATCAAGGCTTTCGAATTATTAATGCCTCGAATTTTAACAAGACTTAGTTTAATACAAATGATGAAATAACTGTTTTGAATTGTTTTACTTAATTAATAGTACAATAGAAGAACTGTTGCTGCGGTAAAAGTAATGAAATTTCAAACAGATACATTTATTTACATATAATTTCATTCATAGGCCAATATATAGTTGTGTAATATAAAATTCATAGGGCAATGTGCAATTACTATTATTTTGCGAGACTAATTAAAAAATATACCATTATAAATGAGAGTTCAGTATTTGGCAAACAAACAACATTAGGTTACCCTGACATTTCATAAAACCTTACACAGAATCACAAATCAAAATAAGATTGTTTACAATAATAGCACTAATAGAAATCATGTAATAAAAAGGAGTAACATCAATTTGTAAGCCATTTAACATGTCTTTGGGAAAACATAAAACAGTAATTATTAAATTTATTTTATTATCAAATTTAAAAAATATTAATTTATATACAGACACACATATATTATATAACCGTAACATATTTCTATGAGATTAAGCAATTTTATTTTTACAAATAGACAAAATCTTTTAATTATAAATAATTTTACTTTAAAGATAATATTTAATTTCCTAAATTATTAGGTTATATAGGTGTAATTATTGTCAATATTAAAATCATTTTAGATCACTGACCGTATTTTAATTTTGCACGTATTTAATTTAGACATTAAATCCGTTGTTGCAATTAAGTGTTTAATTTTGTTTCGCTTGCAATTTCTCTTTACTAACAAACACAGATTCACAGAAAACATTGTATAAACTGTTTGTTTTGAGCGCATTCTTTATAGTCGCAACATATTTATGGAGCATAGTGATTACATTCCTTTGTGTAAATGTATTGTAAAACAAAATTGTTTCAACAAAGCAATGGTTAGTAGTGGTTGCGACCGTAACGTAAACTAGAAAGAGACTAATGGAGTATATAACAACGAAAATTTAACAATGAAATCTTGGCAAAGTGAGTAATAAATTTTATCGCAATCATTTTTGGAAACATTAAGCATATCGATGACCCCTTGTGTAAACAATCAAATTGCTTATTAGACATTTAATAATTTTGAAGGTTATAACGCACCATTTATCAACCCAGGTTTTTGTATTTTTTTTATCACATTATCTTCCAAAATTACAAATTTCAACTTGAAATGTCGAAATATATTTGTTTATTTATAATCTTAATTAAACGAATTGCAAAAGGCAAGCTTAAAACTTAATATCTAGAATACCCACTTAACTCTCGATAAAAAATAAAAATTAAAAGAGAAAAACATAAAAATCTTTAGAGTGGTTCCGTAGTTCATAGCGGTCAAACACTGACGGGAAATTTATTTATATATATATATATTACTAGCTGACCCAGCAAACGTTGTTTTGTCATATAATTACTATTATCGCTATTAAAAAATAGGGGTTGGTGATAGAATGGTGAAAATTCAGGGTTGTGTGTATCACAAAAAAAAAAAAAAAAACAAAAAATTTCATCCAAAAATTAAAAAAAAATTAAGGGTGAACACCCCTTATCACTTAAGGGTATGAAAAACCGTACAAATCGGTAAAGCCGTTTCGGAGGAGTACGGTAATAGACATTGTGACAGGGAAATTTTATATATTAAATAATAATTTTTCCTTACATATTTATCTCACTACACCCCTACATCTGTTTATCCGGGTGGATTCAGGAATATTTGAAACTGAAAACTCTTATCGGATTTTTTCCATTTCGGGATCGAAAACTACGCGATGTCACCCCCAGGCACAGCTAGCAAGTTTGTGAATATATACAAATAGTATTTGAATATACACAAAGGTATGTATTTTCAAATATTAATGTTATATACTTGTATTTATAAACGCTTCTCAATCGTTATTGTTTAGAAAATCGTCATCTTCGCGTAAAAAATTGGGGTAATATAGAGTTTTATACTAAACTTATAATTAGCAGCCTTTTAACATCCCACTGATGGACAAAGGCCAACTCATAGGAGAGATGGTTTATAGATTATAGACCCACCACGCTGCCATCCTGGATCTAGATGTTTTCCTGCAATGATAAATTAGGAAGAACAATCAAGCACAATTTTTTATTTTTTTAACGCGAAATTTAACGTGTCTTATCACTGAGCCATCGTGACGTTTTACAGAATAAAATGACAAATAATATGCTTTTGTGAATGGTTTTCTACTATATACGAAAGGTTGACAATGTACGTGCAGAACTTGTAACTAAGTCAATGAAAGTTTCAAGACAACGACCACAAAATGACAAAGCTGTGTAATAAGATTTTGCAAATTTGAGAACATTATAATGAAGACTTTATAAGCTACATTGTCAATAGTATTAGAAACTGCCAAATAATAAAAAAAAATCTGCATTATATAGAAGAAAATCTATTTTAAAATTGTGCTATAATTTAAATGATGAAGTAGATAAAATACACGTCGAGAAATTATAGCAAATCATTTTTACCATTAGATAAAAATGATTTGGGTTCAAATCCTGGTTGGGTGAATTTAGGAAATAGCATTTTTTCTAATTTGTCTCAGTATGAACTGGTAGGTTTTAGCCTAAGATTAGTTACCATCATGTCAGTAAAGAAATGTCACCAACCAAAACAATTGTGCTCCGGTAAGATTATGTGTATAAGACGTAAAATTGCCTCGCCACCAACAGGTGAGATTACAGTCATGCGTTAACCTGTCAGCAATAAACAAAACTTTTGAAATGAGGTGCTGGTGGCGACTGTCGCGAATGCACTGGAATCGATACAGGACGAATGTTTCCATTCTAGAAGAGCTAAAGATAAGTCAAAGGCTTACAGCGATATGTCTGAGGTGCATATTATATACTTTGGACATATTTCGAAGGCGGAGAGATAACCTAGAGAAACTCATCTCAACCGGAAGAATGGAAGGCAAAAGACCCAGAGGCCGAAGTCCAAAACGATGATCCGATTAGGTAGCGCAAGAGCTGGATACCAAAGTCAGTCAAGCATCAATAGTGAGCTACGACAAGAAGAGGAGAAGGAGAAATAACAATTCTTACTGCAAATCCATTAAAGGTTTTTCAAAATGTTATTGAACTTGAGTAGATGAATAAAAACAGTTTTTTGTTAAATGTAAACATGATATATAGACATCGGGAGACTGATAATATTGAAGGAATTTTAAAAAAGGATAGTCTACCGAGCTTCTTCTTAAGCGGGTCCGAATGAAACTCGTAATTTAAAATGTTCTGTTATTTTTTGATATCATCATCAGTCGTACACTGGATATAACATGAAATTTGGCTATTCAAAATTACTGTATAATTCGAGTCGAGCAAATTATATTTAATTAAATTCCATTTAGCTATTGCCACAGCCTTCCTAGCAAGTTTTTAATTGCCTTTGTAGAACTATATAAGAAATTGTAAACAGTATGAAAGAAAACTTGTGACGAGAAAGTATATGAGCCAGGAGAACAAGTTCTAAAGCGAGGCTACAAAAAAATACACTGAATAATCAGCACTCCTTAACAATATCCTGAGTATATTTCTCGAAAACCATATATGACAGCTACCGGTTTCATGTTCAATATGACAACTGATGACTTACAAAACATTAAGGACGTTATGCTTACACGAAACCCACACATTGTTTACACAATGGGTTAGGTAAAATTTCTAAGAAATTTAATCATACTGCGATGTTTCAATCATACACCATTTTGCTGTATATTGAACTTTTTCTGTTTATAATAGGCTGTTATGTATATGTGCTACATTTACGCCTGACTGTTAGCTTTATTGACGGCCTCGCTGGCGTAAAAATGAGACTTTTGCTAACAGATGTCCTGGGTTCGATTCCCTGTAGGGCAAGTTAACGAAATTATAGCTTTTTTCTATTGCTGACAAATTAGTACTTGACTGTAATCTCAACTGATAGTTTACCTCTACCGGAGGTTACGTCTTATCGTTTCTAGGCATTGTTTTCTCATAGAGTGGTAATAATAAATAACCATAACCGAAGCCACCAATAATTTCCTTACGGGCAAATCAAGAAACTAATAATGCATTTGATTTTTACGTACAATTTGTGTCAAACTGCTAATTCGAGTGAGGCACCGGCAAAATATTTGCGAAGCGAGCCTAAACAAGTGTATAGACATAACTTTGGATGAATCTATTTGCAAATAATATAAGAAATTACATAAAAAAAACATTAATTAAAATAAAATACTATACTAACATCAAGTGTCATCCACCCCTAGAAAAAAAATGTTAGTATATATAGTATTATTATTTTATTTAACACAAATTTTCTTACTAAACAGTTGCGCACTTTAAATTCATATAAATATAGAAGCAAATGTCACTTTTTTATTGAAATTCATCAATCACTCTTTGTTAATCTTTCATTGAGCAAATCTGAACGCAATTATGATGTATGTGTTGCATATCAAACTTCCTTTGAGCCAAGGAAACTAATATTAATATATAATTACTTACTGCTTGCCAAAATGTTATAGTATGAAGGTTAGTGACTCGTTAAATCTAATCCTTGGTTAGATATCTACTGACTCTAACATCCGTTGTCGCGTCAACAAATATATTTGGTTTTTTATTGGATTTTTGACCACTGGGTTTCATTTATTGGTCATTGGTATAATCAGCAATGAAACATTTTACGAGTGTAAGATACACACCTGTAGTTCGTAGTCTTAAAAATGGGCTTATCTCCTCATAGATAGCTGTTCTACTGAACTGTGTGTATACAGAACACACCAAAGCGTGTATGTAATCTTTTGAACTATAACTGTCGTCCTTGTCAAATAATTAAAATAGTTGTTTTTTTAAATCCCACTATTTTCGCTTTCTCTTTCCCTCTCGCTTTTATGAATAGCCAGATGGTGTATCAAAGGGCCAGACATTGCACAGCAAGTCTGGCAGGAGTGTTGGTACCAATACTTATGTATAGTAGTGAAAGTTGGGTAGGGCAGAAAAAGCATAAAAGTAAAATAAATGCGGTAGAGATGAGAGCGGTGAGAAGTATGAGTAGATTAAAACTGAGTGACAAAGTAAGAAATAGGGTGATAAGAGAACGTTGTGGTGAAGATTCAATGACTAAAACTGAGAAAGGTATGCTTAAATGGTTTGAGTACGTAGAGAGATTATAAAAGGAGACTGATAAAAAGGATTTATGAGACAAGAGTGAATGGGAAAGTTGGAAGAGGAAGACCAAGGCAAATGTTCCTGGACCAAATCCAAGACATTTTTAATAAGTGTCAGGTCAAGAGTACGCTAAACCGACAAACTTGTACAAAAGGTTTAATTAATATAAAAAGCGAAAGAGATATGCAAGGACGTGGTCTCTGTCTACCCCTATGCGAATGAGGCGTGATGCTATGTATGTACTCGTATCTCTCTCTCTCATATATACAAATATACCTATATATAAAGCCAAAACTTAAATACAGTTTTAACTACAAATTGCACCTCGACAATATAGCAGCTGTAGATTTTTGAAGCAATTACGTGATTCTTTATGTCCATGCGCTTTATAAAACTGATATGGAATTATCAAATGCGGCAGTAAGCTTTTATTAAATGATAAGGATAATGGAGAAACACTGTTATATGGATATTGAGATAAACGAATCCATTAACAGTTATTGTAGAGGTATAAGTAAGCCACTTCAAAAGATATACATTATATTTATAACAAATGCATTCTATGTGCATTGCTTTGGAGGAATAGTAACATAAATAAAAAAAGCTAATTTTACAAGAGAGCTGTTTAACAATTACAGAAAATGGTTTAATCAACCGATGACGTAATTTGATTTTGTGTTGATATAATGTTATTTTTGCCTTTTTTTAACAGCAGTTAATAAGACTATTATGGTGTATGATGTATAAAGCATGATCAGTATTGGTTAGTAAACCTGAGAAAACGCGGATTGGCACCGACTTAATCTATTAATACTTTCAAATTTCCCATTCTAGCAGCAACTTCATCCCATTTTCATCACATTTTTATGTTATCATTTAGGTATGATAGTTAGGCACCATATTGGTTGATATAACTCGTAGCGTGCACGCCATTATGTATTGTTTACGTCACTTGCTATTTTGATTTGATTTGATATTACAGTTGCCCTGCCAGATTTTGAATGTGGGACCTCTGCTACTGAATCAAATAATCGCACTATTACGCCAGCCAGATCATCAACCTATTACTGTACTAATACTAATAAAAACTGTTGCATAACTTTACCCTATATTCTTTCTTATAACATGAACTTGGCAAATAAAGTAATATCAAAACTCATCCAGTTGATTTCGATCAGGTCTGTCTGACAAAAGAACAAAACATTGAACAAAATATTGAACAGTCATTTGTATTAACAAAAACGTTCTTATTCGAGAAACACTTACATTTTATTAATTGACATTGAAGTACCTGCATATCGATATAGGAAGGATATTTGTTACTTTGACACTATTTTTATCGTTCAATATATCTTTCATCATATACAACACAATAAGACTAAAATCTCTTCCTTCCTGCATATTTCCTCATATCACGAACCTGTTAACTTCAAGGTAATGCAAATATGTTTTCTAAGCAAACACTTTCAATCCGTAATAAATAATGCTTGTAATATTTCATTTTTGTAATTAATTATACATTATTTGCATGGTTCATATTATATTTAGCTTTGTAGGATGTGTGTGGATTCTTGTTTTTTTTTATTGCCCATAGATTAGCCCATGACAGTAATCAAACGTTAATGGAAAGTGGTAGTACTGTCTAAGGAGCATGCAAACCTGGTAAGGTAATTTAACTCTTTTGGCCTCTACACAATACCAAACCGGAACGCAAACTTTTTGGTAAGCAGAATGTCCTAGCTGGTAGGGGGGTAACTGTCACGACTGATGCCCTCTAAAGTCCAAACCCAGAGAAATTACATAATACAATAATTAAAATTAGAATTGCTGGGTATCCAGCACAAGAAAATCATTACTTTAAATGCAGTGTTTATGCTCACTTCTATATCTTACGATAATGCTACATAATACTTCAATACTTCAATACTTAATCAAGTAATCAAGTAATACTTGCGTCATCCGCTAACGAGCTTCAGGAGATGCTAAATATTATGAATGAAGCTTTGAAAGGGAAAGGAATGAAAGTGAATGTAAACAAAACGAAAGTTATGCTTTTTGAACGAGATGAATCTATGATGAATGGCAATATTTTGATAGATGGGGAACAAGTGGAAGAGGTGAAAGAATTTGTATACTTGGGATCTAAATTTACAAAAGATGGAACATGTGACAGTGATATCGAAAGGAGAGTGAATGCAGGGAATATGGTAAATGGTGCTCTGCATGCTTTTATGAATAGCCAGATGGTGTCTCAAAGGGCTAGACTGGCAGTGCATGCTGGAGTGTTGGTGCCAACACTTATGTATGGTAGTGAAAGTTGTGTATGGCAGAAGAATCACAAAAGTTTGGCGGCCTCGCTGGCGCAGTGGTGCGAGTATTCGCTTTGCTAGCGGAGGTCCCGGGTTCGATCCCCGGTAGGACGAGTTTAGGAAATTGTATTTTCTAATTTGTCTGAGTCTGGACTGGTGGGAGGCTTCGGCCGTGGCTAGTTACCACCCTACCAGCAAAAACGTAGCGCCAAACAAAGAAATTTGTGTTCCGGTACGATGCTGTGTAGAAACCGTAAGGGATATATCGCCTCTTAACAGATTAGCGCGCTTCCATCTTAGACTGTATCATCACTTACTATCAGGTGAGATCACAGTCAAGCGCTAATCTGTCAGCAATAAAAAAAAAATTACATAAATAAAAAGTAACACAGTAAAACTAACTTAACTAATAAGGCAAACAAGTTTTTTGTGTGTGTATACACACCAATACACACATAAAACACTTTCCTTTTTTTAAATCTATGAGATATCACAAAGCCTTTTTTTTACATTTATTCCTTTTTCATATTGTAATTTCGATAAATGGAAGAAGTCTAATTTTGAGTATGTGTTATACATAGTTAAATGAATGTTCTATTTAAGAAACAAAAATGTGTGTACAGCTTCCTTATCTCTTTACACGGTCCCTGTACTTCGTTTTCATAAAAATTACCTGAAGTTGCCTTTAAATATGCCATTATGAAAATGGAAAACATGAATAAGTTGATAGGAAATATATGGACGACAACGAAGGTATAAATAAATGTTTTTATGAAACATATAATTTACATATTTCTAACAGGAAATAATCTGTATTATGTCACGAAGGTTTTAGTTTATAACATTTTACTGACACGAATGTAGCATAGATGAATCATTGGACCCGCTTAAAGAAGTGGTTGTATTTGTAAATAATACGAAAAAAACGTGTTTTCTGCTGAACAATGCTTTGGAATGCAGCATGACCTTTCACAAAAACCGATTGACCTTTCGAAGTATGCACACGTCAGACCATATCAATTCATTCCGTATTCAAGTTCAATGTAAACTGACCCTAATACGAGTGGCTTGAATAAGGTATTTTAATGATCTAATGCTGCGTTTCCGTGTTATTTTACATCCCCATTGTGTTACATGTATATTTTAAACGATTAAATACACTTATTTTGAGGACATCCACATATAAAAGCAAATAAATTTGAAAACATACTTAACCTTACAATTCATTTGATTATTTGAACGATATCTAAACGAAACAAAACAAATTCAATTTTTTGTATGTCTCTTTCACACACCCTCACTTTTTTTACAAACTACACTTTTGGTATAAAAACTAAATTTCTGGGAATTGAAAGAGCGCAACGTTATTTGCTAAAAATCATGTTCAAATCGTTTCGATATTTTTCGCATCTTTTGCATTCAGTCTGTGACGTTCTCGCGGTGAGAAAGTTGTACATTCTGCATACTCTCTAAAATGTTACAAAAGAAGAAGCAGTAATATTATTCCTACTATTAGAGTAAAGACTTCCTTCGCCCACCATCAGCATGGCAAACAATCGGCTGATCTGTGTAACAAATTAAACAACACTAAAAATCTATCCTATTGAATGCTATGATTGTAAAAGGACAGTAGCAAAGTGGTTAAAGGAACTTAACTACGATGATACTGAAGCCTTATTAATTTGAAATACTTGATGATCTGGGTATAGTAGTAGCTTACAGATAATCAGATACACACAAACGCACGCACTCTCTCTCTTTCTCTCTCTCAAACAGACACACACACAAAGATAAGCTTGCAAATTTTTATTTTATTTTATTAATTATTAATTTTAAGTTACAATCTTTTATTTTTACAACTTTGTAAATGTAAGACTTTGCGGAGGGCGAGATTTTCTGACACAGGTATCTCAATACCTACTAGAAGATCTCAACATAGTATCTGTTAAGAAATTGTTATGGAAAAAATATACTTTTTTTTGTTAATCTAAATTAATCTCCCAAACAACTACAGGAAACTTAATGGGTTTTTCACAGACCGGCACGGGTGGTTTGTTAGTTTTGAATCGCATCTGAAATCGATGTCATATATTTATTAGTATCAAAGAAATTTTAAAAATGTTATCTGGAAAGTATTATATTATTATAGTTTAGCGGTTTCGGTACCTCGAGCACAACTTGACGGGATGATCGAGAAATGACATGGATATGGAGCAAAAACGACGGTCGTTGGCTACCTACTTTGTTGAAAGCCTACTTTATTTTTTTTTTATTTAATGAACTAACTCACCATTGACGCTTATAACTAGTAAATTTCATATAGAACCTTAATATATATCTTAACTATGGAACTTCAATATGCAATTGTATACAAATATGTATTAATCGATAAGTGATAAGCTCAGTTCTTTACACATAATATAATATTTCTGAATATTGGTTTTTCTTCCTTTATAATCACTTTAATGACTACGCCTTATGTAATTGTAGCCATATGATCGGTGGTGACTCTGATAACATAATTTCTACAGAGACAGGTAGACCAACGCCTTCCGGGTCAGTAAGTATAAAATGCGATAGTTTCTCAGCAAGTATATTGAAAATTCAAAACACCATCCACAATGTTATGGCCCATAAATATGTTATAGGAAATAGTCAGCCATACAACAGGTAATAAACGCAACTATCGGTTATGTGCTTGTTTTATGACGTCGTAAACCACGTAGATATGACCATGTGTCGTTCAAACGGAAACTAGTACGATACCCCCATTTCAGTATATTATTTGTACATATTTTCTATCTGTGGATATATTTTCAAGACCTTTTATATTATTGTGAATGCTTGAGTAAAAGTTAGCTGCAGTTATTGCAACTATTGTAGGTATTCTCTGAAATTAACTGGTAGAATTTAAGCACCCACACAAGCTTAACCTACGATTTAACGAATGTTTCAATATCAAACCTCTCAATCTTCGTTTGTTTTCAAATTTGTTTGAAAAACTTAGACCTCTTGAGAATTATCAACGAAACCTAGTATTTCATTTTAAACAAAATAAAATGGAAAAACGAAGTCTAAAAGTGTATTACACTTGTCAAATAAGTGAATATTAATAAAGACAAATCGTTTATCTGTCATAATTGAGGTTTAAGGTAGTATTACATAAGAGGTAATTTTTCTCTTTGGTACGGTTTTTATACAGCGTCGTATTGGAACACAATTATTTTTCTTGCCAGTACGTTTTTACTGGTAGGATTTTAACCAGACGCGGCCGAAGCCTCCCACCAGACCCGACTCAGGGACTAGGTTCTCTTATAACGAATTCACAAAATATCACTAGCGAGGCCATCAAAACACATTTGCAATTCATTATTTCATGAAACTTTTTTGTGCACGTTCAGGATATGTCCTTAATATACCTCTTATTTCTATATTTCCACTTGGAAGTCTGGTAGTATTAAATGTTACTAAAGTTATGAACCTGAGCTGTCGTTAAACCCTAGAAGGGTCGGCATTTAGTGCGGTTGCTTCCATATTAAATGAGTTTGAATTTTTTAAATAAGACTACAGGTCAAGTGCTTCAAGTCAACAGACAGGAACATTTACAAATTTATCATCTAAACTTAACTTTTAAGTACATATAGTCTAAAACTACATACAGGTATAAAGGTACAATTTATTTATTTATAGGTGGTCAAGAGATTTTGGGATCATCGAATAGAGAATGAAATCCAAAAGAGCGCTTAACTCAAATATATACTCATTCAGCTCAACTCAGATTAATTTGCTATTTTTTCGAATGTGATGGAAATTAGACCTTTATAGATCGATAAACAGTAAATATTTTGTAGCCAGTGAATATAAGCAGCCCTCACAATGAGGTACCATCTAAATTTAATACAAAGCTTAAGCACAATCGTATACATAAGTTTCTTGCATATGACGTAAACTGTGATTTAATTTAGTTGTATGAGTAGAATAAAAATAGAACTACTAGTAGTTAACATCCTGAGGGACTGTCGAAGTAAAAAGACTTTAATATTGCATTTGAAATCTTTAACACTATCGTATATATGTTTCTCTTCCGCTGAAAACCGTCGTTGGGACGAAATCCCAACAATCGCTGAGCGGTGTTCCTTTTTTCGCCATCACATTTTTTTTCTGCGGCTATTTAGTTGCATGAGTAGAAAAAAAAATAGAACTACTAGTAGTTAACATCCTAAGGACCTGTCGAAGTAAAAAGACTAATAATGCATTTGAAATATTCATCTGCAAAGAAAAAAATGTTAAGAAATTAAATATTGGTGATTTTTTATTGAAAGTTATAATCTAATTGTGTTTGAACTTAAGTATACTTATGAAGATTAAAAATTTAAACAATATACATATGAAAAAAACGTAAACAAATTACAGCAATTATAAAAGAGCAAACCTGAATGTCATGTGACAAAAAGTCGATATCTTTATACAAACGAAACATCGATGAAAATCATTAGGTTTAAGTGGTTTTGATTACAAAAATCAGCTATTTCTCTGGTTGCAGAAGCCTTTATTAAACAAAATTCGTATCCCTAAATTATCCGTAAAATTTAGAATTTACTGCGAAGCAAAAACCGTGGTGGTAACATGTCACAAAATCAAAATATTCTTTTTTTAGGTTCAAAATGCACTTTTGAATCGTCCTTAGTCTGGCCGTTTGTAACAAATCTACCACTGGTTCGGGAAATGGATTCCGCTGAGTAGAAACGGGCAAGAAACTCAACGGTTACTCCTTTTAATATAGTTTTTGTAGGTTACAATGTGTTTAGATTTCATGTGCAACTGGAATCAAGTCCAAACATCTTTGTCGCTTAAATAAAGTTCAACTTTATAATACTCATTTTGTAATAGGACGTTTTTAACATATTCCTTAAAACCCAGAAACCCAGATATGATTTCTGAACCTTCTTCACTCTAAAATATGGCATTGCAAGATTGTTTTTATTTCGTTATGTATGCGTAAAATATATAAATTTAACGATAGACTTTGATATTTTATTTAATATTGTGTTCCAGCAACTACTCGAGTGCGCTTATCACCCGGTTATCACGTGTACTGTGGTACTCACAACAATCGATTACGCCTTTACGTGCTCAGTACACAAAGCGGTAAATTTACTCTCCAGAGATTTATGTACTACGACTAAACGAGTTTTATTCATATATTCAACGATAGTATTGCACAAGTTTGAGAAATATATATGTAAGTTTTAATAACAGCCAACTATCACAATAAAAAACTTGATGTGTGTTTAAGACCACACGACACATGTGAAGACTTCATCAAGGCGAGGTCAATAATATGAAATACAACGATTTTTGTATTATTTTGCATTCATAAAGCAATAACATTCACAATAAATGTAATTATAATTGTTGTTAATAATGTAAAAATAAAGTTGTCAATGTTATATGTAATAATGAATTAAATAGATAGCTAAGACACAGTCATCACACTCTGTCCTTCCCTCACTTACCAGAACAAAAATTTATTTTTATATATTATATTTAAGTTTGGCGCTGTTCTGTCCTATTATTTATTTTTGTTTGCTTCTTTATATAGCAAGTTTGTCTGGAAGAGATTGCTTGTAGCAATAAGACCGCCTTTGCACGCTATATTATGGTAATAAGTGTCTTAGTTTATACGTCTTTTTATTTTTATCTTGTGTGTAATAAAGTGTTTTCTCTCTCTCTCTCTCTCTCCCTCCCTCAGAACCGACTTAACACGAACGAACGTTAGATAGCCGAACGTGACGGCTCAGTCTCATTCAATACTCACATAATGAAATGCACAGAAAGCTTAAGGAAGTTTTATATACATTAATAAGTTTCAAATGCTTAAATGGATTGGGCACTTAAAGAGAGTGAATGAAAGGAAACTGACAAAAAGCATTTATGAGTTAAAAGTGAATGGGTAAGTTGGAAGTGGAAGACCAAGGCGAACCTTCCTGGATCAAATCAAAGACATTTTAAATAAGGGCCAGTTCAAGAGTACTCTAAATCGACGACCTTGTATTGTTTAATGAGGATGAAAGAAGCGAAGGAGATATGCAAGGATCGTGGCATGTGGAAGGACGTGGTCTCTGCCTACCCCTGTGGGAATAAGGCGTGATGTTGTGTATGCATTTCTTTCTGAATTTTCTTGATTTACAAATTTACACACAGCTTTTAACTTTAAAATGCTAAGTTTTTCCTTTGTTCCTAGGAATATGTACATATATATACAATAATTTACGTGTTATATAACATAAAATGTTTGTATGTCCTCTAAAGATTTTGAAATCCTCGTGGTCCAAACTGGTTTCATTAGAAAGTTAATAATGCAAGGATGCTTTTAGACAACTAAACACAGGCACGAGAACCTCAAAACTATTCGTAATTGACTTGAAATTTAACGAAAAAATTTCCATATTTCTACTTACAAATATGTGTACAGTGGTAATTTTATTAATATATTTTTAGTTAAAAACATTTAGACGTACAAATCTGTTTTGATTGTAGTATAGTGAAAATAACCATAAGAGGCTTCAAAAACACAATTCACATAAATCATTTCAAATTAATAAATATGTACAGATAAATTTCTAAGATTTCCCCGATGGGAATAGATCAAGGTATTACCCCCTATGTACAAAGCCCTAGGAAAGCAAGATCAAAATTTAATTTCGACATACGTATACAATACACTGTTTTGAATGAATACGCACACAATCCAGAATTGTCAAGATTTTTTTGTTCAAGAACTCATATTGAAATTGGGAAAAATGACCCGGCACCACATATAAAATATCATTATATCATCAGTTGATTTGTTGACACAGCGAATAGTCATTTAAAGCTAATTTACATTTGTTAATACATTTTATTCTTTACTTGATTAAGCAATTCTTAATTTACTGTTTCCTACAACAAAGTCAGCTCAAACTTTTTCTGAAATACTTTACAAGTTGTAATACTAATATCCTTGGCGACTTTTTTGATTTAAACGTAAATATTTTCATATCGATATAGCAATATCTATTTTATAGCATGTTGTACTATAGTAAGTTCACTTAAAATAAAGAGAGAATAAATGGAAAACAAAAGTTTCGATAATTTACGCCCGTTTTTAGAGATATTATTTTATTCGTTGTTAGATATATTTTAAAAACGTCGCACGTCTTAACTCGGATAATAAAAAATCTGGAATTTTTTCTGCATCAGATTTATCTCAAAGATTTGTGTAATCTTTTATCACGCATAGACAGAAAAACTCTGCTGGATATTGACATGCAATTTTACAAAGTTATATATGACAGTTTATATTTAATATACATTCAAGAATGACACAACTAACAATGAAGGTACTCATATTAAAAAAGCCCGCTAAATATCTAGAAATCAAAATAACAATTGTATCGTTGTCCGTGGCAACTCTCAGTAATGCATAATCAATATTCTCTGTTAACTCAGCCGTGTTTGAAGCCTGAGATAGCTTTTGGAATAGTACTTGAATATTATTCAATCATTATATCGGGAATATTTCATTAGCTAACTGATATTTATAATAAAATATACGTTATTGTGGTCTCTTTCTTCGTTCTATTAGAAATAACATGTTTTGTGGTCAAATACAAACAAATTGTGTAAATTAAGAAGATATACATGTGCGTACTTTCTTAAATACATCGATGGCTCTTTTTTACTCTGGGTAATACCTTTAAGCATCCAAAATCTATTCGGGAGCGTGGGACTCGTTACCAGAATACTCACTAAAACCCAGTAATTTTCGCCTCATTCTTTAGTGGAGCACTAGAGGATTGATAGACGTAATCTAACCTGGTACTCCGGAAGACTCCCGCTTGAAAACTTTGGAAGGAGGCCGGAAAAGCGCAAATTTACGCCTCCTACCTCCCAACCTGCGCTGGAAAAAGGGCCTATAGCGTTCCCCTCTGCCTCTTTCGAGCCTCCTTCAGCCAAATAATAATTTCACGGAACGAGTCCACCGGCCCTCCACTCCCATTCGCTAGTGAGCACTGCGTCAGCAATACCCTCCAGCGAAAGGTCTGCTCCCATCAACGATGTCAAAAGATGCCGCTGGGGATAACGATATACCCTATGTAAACGGTCTTCTCGCATGTTAGACATATTGCCGTTTTTGTAAGTACGATGATTATATCATCCCAATTAAAAACCTCGGTCATCGTTAACCAATTCATATAGCTACTAAAACATAATTCTTTAAATAAACCATTCGTACAAAAGGTATATCAGAAAGAAATAATTTATTTTTAAAACACTGTTTTACAAAATTTAACAATTGACTGTATATACCTAGTTGTATATATTTTTCCAAGCTTGATATGAATGAGTCAGAATTACAACTCAAAAAACCAATGATCACTACTTTTTAAAATGCGGGTATATTCGTCAAAGGCACATAAATAGTAAATCGTTTAAATATACTCCAATAATAATACCTTGTAGTGTTGCTAAAAATAGTGACGTGACAACTATTTAAAACGGCCCAATATTAGCTTTCACTTATCAAATTAGCGCCTCGGTCTTATGTTTGTGTATTCAATTCGATGTTACAAAAGATACTTTTACATTCTTCAATGGAAGATTCCTACCTCGTCATTGCCATGGCCATGAATATTTAATGACACGTCCCGTTTGACTGATGGGACTGCCAAATACTTAGTTACGTAATCACTACGATCGTTATAAAAAGTAATTTTATTCTTTAGAATTGTAAGTAGTGCCAGTAAAACTTTAATTGTGCCCTCAAATGCAACACATAAATGCTATGTAGAAATCATTGAGTGGTTTTTAAACTGTAATGCAAGTGAAACAGCTGATGCGATCTATTTATTGGTTGCTCTGCGGAGCATATATCATTTTAATCATTCTCCGAGCTGGACTATAATGCGACGTGCTATAAGATGGACGAAAACTGAGATATGTAAAAAAGTAACATTTTTATGGAAATCAATTACCAAAATGTATGTAATAACTCTTGATCGACCGCAACAAATTTGGATAATTCTTTTTTCTTCTTCTTGTGCTATTGTCAGGACCAGGTTTTTATAAAAGCAAATTTAAAAGATATTTTTTTAGATAAAATAATGCCTTACTAAATGAGCAGAAAACTCCGATATCTTTGATAGGTTGACAAAATATAAAGATATTGCTGTTCAATTGTTCGGCCACGAAGTTATAACTTCAAACTCGCTGGTGCAATGGCGCGAGTACTCGCTTAGGTAGCAGAGGTCTTGGACTTGATTCTCAGAAGAGCAAATCCAAGAAATTTTATTACTTATTTTGTCTGAAACTGGACTAATGGAAGGCTTCAGTCGTGGATAATTATCACCCTTCGTCAGACTATCAGTAAAGACTATAAGTTCCGGTACGATGCTCTGTAGAAACCGTAAGTGGAAAATTACCACTTACCAGTTTATCGCTTTTCCATCTTTGACTGTATCATCACGTACCATCAAGTGAGGATATAGTCAAACACTAGCCTATCAGCAAAAAAAATGTCAATCAAAAACAAAATTTATTTTCACCTATATCTGCTATAAACCAGATTTAAAATCATCTGATGTGCCCCAACTGGTCTCATTGGAAGCAAATATTGCGAAGATGCTTTAGACCACTAAATTCACTGACTCACTATTACGAGAAAATTCAAAATATTCGCGATGTCCTAGAAATATCGCAACGTGGACTGCTTCATTCATTAGTCTAATGGTCATTTTGTTCCACAGACATGAGCTCTGAACAAGCTATCCTAAATTCGAGTCCCGGGTCGGGCCAATTCAAAATTGATATTGACGTTTCTATTATGAAATTCTCAGTATTTATCCAAAGTTGGGAAGTTGACGATGTGTTCCACCCCCTTGCCATGTTAAACCGACGATTCTGCGCCTGATCTCGCTCCGGTCTATGAGAGTGAAGGAATAGAGAGTGCACTTTTTCTAGTGCATATACGTGTATGGATGGATGGATCTATGCTCTTAAAACCTTCTCTTCTATGAGTGATGAGGCCTGAGCAGAGGGGCGTTATTGCGCTGTTACCATAGCCGAGTGACTCCTTTCGGATTTCCCCATAATCACAAAAAATCGCTAGTGCCCTTATCGGAAACGACTAGTTGTATTATATGGTACAATAGGGCATGAAATATATTAAACTGAAAGTCATTGACCCGCTTCATTTAACGACATTTTCTCAGAGTTTTACTGTCTACTAAAATGTTAAGATTTGACAGCCTATCAATATTTATACGAGCAGATTTTGTCTACCCTACAAATCAAGCAGAAAATCAATTAAATAAAAATATCTAGATACAAATTAGGTACAAGAGTAATTTATCACTATCAGACTATTAAGCTTGATTTGGCCTTTCTATCAAAACTAGAGCCAAGAAAAATTGTAACGAATTGTTTAATATTCAAAGTTCTTTGCGCCTGTGTGACGTATAACGACTAAAAACTGAAATAAAGTACTGAAATAAGAATACTATAAAATATTTTAATTTTGGAGTATTTTTTGATAATTTCCTATGGCAAACCGTTATGAAATTCGTTCTTTCTCTTATATAAAACAGGTGAAGTTGTACGTGGTAGTTAGTTTATAATAAACCCAATCTCATGTTACTTTGTCTGCCTTCTACTTATTTTCAATTCAACGAGAATTTTATTTCGAGAAAATATCTATCAATATTATGCCTTTAACGTTACTTAAGTAAAATATTTTGATACAACAATAAATATTAAAAGGTAAATTAGAAATTACCTAATAACTTGACAATTATTAACGTTTCACAATTGTAATTTAGAAGAACAATACGTTGTGTAATGTATAAATAAAAATTAAGTATTTTAGTTTTCTCACGAGACTTCTTTATTTTACAGCTATTTATTTACACAGTACCGCATCACGACGCATCATATCGTGCCGCATCGCTTTGTACCGAACAGTACTGTATGGTATGCCATATACCTTATTTTTTGTTGTTTTTCCTAATATTGCATTTTTTTGCACATTTAGTACACAATGTAATATTACAATAGTATAAATTTACAATATGCATTAGTCATTAAAGAAGAATGCGATGCCGAAAATGGGAATACCACTCAGCTATTGTTGGGGACTAACCCAACGCTGGTGTTCACCGGCGACCCAGGACGAACACAAATCTTAACCTAAGACAAGCTTGACCTTGGCATAAAATCGCAAGTACTCAATACAAAAGCACAGGATTCAAATTTGATTCACCGCAAGGCAAATTTAAGTGGGCCACTTAAATATTATTCAAAGAAATTCTTTTTTTGATTAGAAGACCAGACAAATTTTTACTTTAAGTTTATTGTGTTATTTTATTTATTATTACTAATTGTTTGGTATTGTATATTTATTATCTACGGAAATATCATAATTTAAGACATATACGTACTTTTCTTGTGGTGCAGACATGATCCGTGAAGGCGACACATACTCGCCGTTTGCCCCATACGGGCGCTACCGCGTACTCGACTCCATCCGCGTGGCGATGCACTCACTGTCACTTCGTCCCATTTATTATCATCGACACTCCACCTCCATTTGCACTCTTTTGTTTAACACACATTTACATAATTGATACTAGCTGTCGTAAACAAAAGGAAAATATTCTGTTGATTATCCCATTTACATATATACGTAATTTTGCTTATCTTATCTGAATAAAGTGCAGATAAAAATCTGATTATGATAGGTTTGAAATCATTACAAATTATATTTTCGTGAACTGATTCATTCGTGACATAAGTAGAAAACTCAAGCATTTAAATGCGATAATGAAATCGTCTTCGTATAATCATAAACTTAAAATATAATCTACATAAGTATACGTGTTACACATATAAATAATTTTACAACCAAATATGATCGGCGAAGACAATCAAATTCAAATTCATTGTCTGTGCTATTAAAAGGGAAGGTGAATGTGGAGACCAGCGATAAAAATCTCAGTAATTCGCCTAATAAAGCGCGTAATAATAATAAGTAGTGAATAGTAAAATATTTAATAATTATGGTATCAACATATTATATTTCGACAAAACAAATTTCGCCTATGGAACACTCTGAAGAGCCTTTTTATAACAAAGGCATCAGTTATGCAGATTTTAATCTTCTTAAAAACGGGTGTTTCGGATGCTGCCTTGGTTAACAATGCGAGGGCAACGACAAAATGTTCATTAAAATTCTCCTCTTTTCATTCTAAAGTATTTTACTCGCGATTTTACGAGTTCTTTGGTATTGACGACAGGTCAGAAAGGTCAAGTTTCTTAGTGAACGGAACTCGTTTGTAATAGAGGAATAACTTTGTTTTCATGCACGTATAAAATGACTTAATAGTTTTTAAAATTGTTACATTGTTGTGTCATGAAAATAAATTACCAAAATACCTATGGGGTGTTTTGTTTATTGCAATCTTACGGAAGCAAGGCACATAAATTTTGATTGGATTATAAGGATCAGCAATTTGTTACTGTGGTATAACTTTGTACAACCTTAACTAATCTAAAAACCGTTAATAGACGAAATAACGTATTTTGATTGTAATTGGAAAGTAACTGTTGTTGTGCAAAGACCTAATAATATTCTACAACAAACAAAGGGAAGAAATTGGAGATGAATCGTTTTCATGTAAATCAAAATAAAAATTACTCTGGCATTTTCAAAGTATGACAAAGGCAGATTGTTTATAATGGTTACACTAAAAGTATTAAGAGAGTATATTAAGATAAACATATTGTTTATGATGGAGAAGAAGTGCTAAGTTTATCCTATTTAAATCCACCACATCACGAGGCTTTGAAAGAATATTGATACGGTTTAAACCTAATTTTGCAAGAGAGCCGATTGGAAATTGAACATACTGTTAATCAACCAGTGAATAAATATAATTTCGTGGTGCTTAGGTAAATAAAAGCTATTCTATATTAGGCTTTGTTCTTAAATATAATCTTTAACTGGAATCAAGTCCAAACATCTTCATCGCTTTAACATTATCATATGCCT
This sequence comes from Elymnias hypermnestra, assembly GCA_015832385.1. Taxonomy (NCBI): domain Eukaryota; kingdom Metazoa; phylum Arthropoda; class Insecta; order Lepidoptera; family Nymphalidae; genus Elymnias; species Elymnias hypermnestra. Next base: position 1,777,861 of record JACTOM010000562.1, on the reverse strand, counting down.
TTTGCAATAAGACATTTTTAATATATTATCCAAAGCAACGACTAATCAAAGCAATACAAAGTAAACGTCCTTTAAGCAATAAACGTCTTTAGACATGTTTCCTTCCAATGATAAATTAGAACATCGTTACAAAACGGAGAAAGTAACCGAATCGAATGACAGGGAGCACAAAACAACGAATGTCATTGATTAATAGTCATGTGTACACGCGTTGAATGACGTTCATGAATGGAGTTTGTAGTAGTATATCATTCGTTGTTTTTATAGGCAGCGATACGATCCTTACGATTTGTTTGCCCTATGTATCGTTTCGAGAAAAGGAAAATTGCATTTTTTTTCAACTAACTACTAACAACTCTTCCGAAGTGCGGGTAGGCAGGCTCCACATTCTCCGTAATTGCTTTCGGAGTATCCAGGTTACCTCACGATGTTATCCTTCACCGTAAAGCGCAATGATTAGAACGACCAATCAAGCAGATCCATTACTTTTTATATAGAAAAACTCGCTGAATGAGATTCCACTCATATTTTACTCAATTTTTCACGTCCACGTCCATAGGATTTTCAAACTTGACGACATTATATTACAATACCATTTCTATATATGTACTTGCACATTCTGTACCTCTATGTAGGTACATTATTACATGATATTTATTGCTATATATCGATCCACATGTATATATTTATGTGTATGATTTTTTAAATGCCTGTCTCTCTTTAAGGTTGTCTAGAAGTAATCACTTCTTATTCGTAAGACCTCTATTTGTATTGTAGTTAATTTTTTGTAATTAAATCAAGTTTATGTAATTGTTTTTTTTTATAGGGATCGTGTACGTGTCGTTGTCGTCTAATGGGATTAAGCCCAATGGCGATCGATGCTAACCTCGCTCTATGGCTTGGTAAATATTCACCCAGTCATTGAACTACGGACAGCTTTTCTTTTTTCTAATGCCGACTATTATTTATGGTACAGCCTATTTGGAAACCTATGAAAATCAGGATTAAATAAGGATTATAATGTCCATGTTAATTTCCAGTCGCTGCTTTGAATGAATGCTTTTTGTGGTGTCCTAGCGTAATTTTTCCGATTTGATTTCGAGTTTTTAAGATAAAAGAAAAATAAGAGATTCTGGATTTTAATTTGTCTCAACGTCAAAGCTTGTTATTTCCCGCTTCTCTAGAAATTTCTGCCAAAATATAAAAGCCAGTTTTTTACACGATCATCTACCTGTCAGTTTTCTTATTACTTCTTTCTATTGTAGGTATTATAATAGATGATGTTACCGCAATTATACAGCTGTTCACCTCTTGTTTTACTCCGTTAGGTATTGAATTTTAAAATTATTATCATCACATCATCATATTACTGTGAAAAACTGTTAGAAATACTGGAAATTAATAAAAATAGAGTATACGAAATTCTCTACTTTTATTAATTCAATACTATTAAAACTATTAATACTTCGAAAATTCTTGAGCTTAATAAATGTTTTATTCATATATTATGTTGTATATGTACTCTATTTGTGAGTAGTACGTGTGATCTCTTTATGCAGCATCCACCTACACAATTTCCTTTTCGTAAAGATTGTCTAAAAGAAATGGCATATTAGCATTATGTATGTAAAGGTATGTTTGTTTTAAGATGTACAATAAAGATTAAGGTTAGGTAAGTATCATATGAAAGAGGGTTTTTAGAGCGTAGACCCACCACGCGGCTCCACTGCGGCATATAGTACACAAGTGCACTCTACTCTTTCACTCTCATAGTTCGAGGTGACGGGAATCCGATACCACCGGGGAGAGATCGGGAGCAGGACTGACGTCTTAACATGCTCTGCGAGGCACGGGGCTGGATCACACTTCCTCCCAATTTCGGGCAAATATTGAGAAAAAAGTTAATTGAAAGTTTTAAATCATCTACACTAGACCAATGAGGCAGTCAAAGAAAGTGTATTATTATTCATCGTAAGATTCTAACAGTCGTATCTTCGAACATTAATTTCCACTACGATCCTGAGAAAACAAAATAAATGGGCAACCTTCTCCCACATGCTGGGGGCATTTAAGATGCCCGAACATTTGACACAGTGCGCGTAGGCAACAACTAAACGGCGATTAAGAGCGACTGCAACACAAATTGTAATTAATGACTTCTAAGGTTACAGTGACTCTCACGTCCTACACAATGTTTTACGTTTAACTTCAAACAATTAGGGACGATTTTTGCTTGACCCTCAAATAAACAAGTCATATATCATGATTGTTTTAAGACCAGTATTCCGACATTTAAATGTTGTTAGTGTTCAAGATCGATTTCGATTAAGATTACTTTTGACTGCCTTGTTAGTCTAGTGGTTAGCCTGTCCGATTACAGATATGAGGTCCTGGGTTCGAGTCCCGGGTCGGGCCAATTCGAAATTGATATTTAGTTTTCTATTAAGATTTTCTCAATATTTGCCCGAAGTTGGGAAGTTGGCGGTGTGATCCACCCCCGTGCCTCGGAGAGCACGTTAAGCCGTCGGTCCTGCGCCTGATCTCTCTCCGGTCGTGTCGGATTCCCGTCACATCGGACTATGAGAGTGAAGGAATAGAGAGTGCAGTTGTGTACTATGCCTGCCAATCCGCAGTGGAACAGCTTGGTGGGTCTATGCTCTAAAAACCCTCTCTCATATAAGTGAGGAGGCCTGTGCCCAGCATTGGGACGTTAATGGCCTGCTATTTACATGTTCATAGAGTATGTATTTTCATTCTTCTTTCAAGACGAAAACAAACGTAGCGTCCAAAATTATTACAGAGGTTAACGTTATATCGCTACTTATTTATAAAATTGCACTTAATATATATTAAAGAGCAATTGAAATTAAATTTAGCAATAAGTTTTTAAACAAAAGAAAATATTTAGTAGATTAAAAGGGGCATTTAGATCATAGACCCATAACGCTGCTCCACCGGGGGTTAGCAGGCTGCTCAATTGTTCCCGGAATATGCAGGTTTCCTCTCGATGATTTTTCATGCCGAAAAGCACAACGATTGAAGAGAATAATCAAGCACGTTAGTTTCTTTTTAAAGGAAGAATCTCACTGCTACCAACCCAGGATTCAAACCCACGACTTCTCTTTACCAAGAAACCACACCCCTCGCTTCTAAACCATCAAGGCTCATATTAAACTCATCACATAGAAAGAAACATTTAAATTTAGTGGGCTGTAATGATTAAAAACAGTATTTCAATTGTTTGAACTTAAACGTAAAACATTGTGTAGGACGAGAGAGTCACTGTAACCTTAGAAGTCATTAATTACAATTTGTGTTGCAGTCGCTCTTAATCGCCGTTTAGTTGTTGCCTACGCGCACTGTGTCAAATGTTCGGGCATCTTAAATGCCCCCAGCATGTGGGAGAAGGTTGCCCATTTATTTTGTTTTCTCAGGATCGTACAATTGATATACAAATTATTATTAACTTTTATGATTGGAAAACTTTAACAGATTTTTAATCAAATAATTGTTGTTGATGGAACAACATTCATGTAACTGAATTAGTGAAACCATATACATGGTCTATATAAGAACACTATAGTAATGAGATTTCGTACTTGTGGTGATTCATTACATGTATTTACGATGATTAAATGGGTACGTAACATATTATATTAATATCGATTAATTTTCGTAGCATAAGGAGTGTATAAAATCACCTTTTCCCATGTACTTCGTTCAAAAGGCATACTTGCTTAATTAGATATAGCGTAATTACGCATCTGTACAGATATTTTTGTAAATTTTTTGACAACAGCTTTATGTGAACTGTGTTTATTTGAATATTCCTACTTACCCCACTTTTCCGATCTGTCATTGCACAGATCCATCAGTAGTACCTTTTCAATTTACAATAAAGAAGGATATGATTGCTAGTATTGCTACATGTTTCCTAAAAACATAGCTCAGAAGCAGATTGACGTTAATAATGAAGCGAAATATATATATTTTTTTTTTAATACAACAAAATAATATGCAAAGACCCCATAAAGTTACATGTAATGTCGTTACAAGCATACAAGACACAACCAGAGTATAAAAGTATAAAATATGTTTATACGGCTATACATAAACCATGCAATGATTCCAATGACGCGATTTGTACTTAACTATTGCATCATAGAATGACGTACCAAGCTATAACAAATATTTTTATTGACAAAATGATTACTTCATGGCATTTAATAAGATATATAGCATTTCAAGGTATAAATATACTTAACATACTCGTACATTGTCTTAAGGGTTCTCTATTAAATATATACATACATCACGCCTCATTCCCATAGGGGTAGGCAGAAACCAGATCCTTCCACTTGCTACGATCCTTACATATCTCCTTCGCTTCTTTCATTATCATTAAACCTTTCATATAAGTTCGTCGGTTTAGAGTACTCTTGATCTAGCCCTTGTTTAAAATGTCCTGGATTTGGTGCAGAAACGTTCTCATTGGTCTTCCCCTTTCGCATTCACTCTCGACTCATAAATCCTTTTGTGAGTCTCCTTTCGTTCATTCTCTCTACGTGCCCAAACTATCTAAGCATACCTTTCTCAATTTTAGTCACTACATCTTCTTTTATACCACAACGTTCTCTTATCACACTATTTTCTTACTTTTTCACTCAGTTTCAATCTACTCATACTTCTCAACGCTCTGATCTCTACCGTATTTATTTTACTTATGTGATTCTTCTGCCATACCCAACTTTCACTAGCATACATAAGTATTGGCACCAACGCTCCTGCATGCATAGCCAGCCTTTGAGACACCATCTAGCTACTCATAAAGGCGTGCAGAGCACCATTTACCATATTCCCTGCATTCACTTTCCTTTCAATATCACTTTCACATGTTCCATCTTTTATAAATTTAGAGCCGAAGTATACAAATTCTTTCACCTCTTCTACCTGTTCTCCATCTATTAAAATATTGCCATTCATCATAGATCCATCGCTTTCAAAAAGAATAACTTTCGTTTTGTTTACATTCACTTTTCAAAGCTACATTCATAATATTTATATATAATCACTATAATTAAGTATTAATTGTATTTAAGTATTTGTATATTTATATGAGTAAGTGAACGCCACCTACCCCTATTACCTCCGTCCATTACATTTTTTTCCGCATTACGTGTTACACGTATGTGGTGTTCAGCAAAGAGTATTCTATCTATTTATCTATAATTAAATGAGGGTCTAACAACACTTTAATTATCTTTTATAGATTTATCTCCGTCACATATCTATATACCCATAGTTTAGGAAATGATTGGTGATACATCAGCAACATGGCTACTAGCCAACAACGCATCGCAATTATGTAAATGTCTGTAAGCCACTGGGACTACTTTATGTCAACCGAATTCTCGGGATAGGTCATTTTTAACAGTTTCTCTAAATGGTTGCAGAGTTTCGGTTTACGAGGGAAATATAGAAAATCATCGTTGTATTTGTCTAGGTGTAGTGTGCCCACCAGTAAAGACGGGTCACCGAGTTACAAATTATCATTCCGTCGTAAAGCATTATAGATACCAGTTAAGGCATTATCATCTTTGATAATAATAATATAAACCCGTCTTCACGCTATACGCTCACGCATAAATCAGCTGAATGTTTTCATTACTAGTTTTTTGTACTAAATATAACTGTGTTGATAAAATTTTAAATCAATGTTATAAATATTATGAATTTATATTGAAAAGTGACGTATAATCTCTTCAAATTATTTCAAAGGTAAAACCTTTGAAGTCTTTATCTAGCAATAATGATATGTAAAGGTTTTGTAGACATTTTACGTATGTTATTGAATCGCTGAATATAGAGAATAGGAGAATTCGAAAAAGAGAATAATTGTCTCGAATGTTTACTTTGCTATTGGAGCGTGTTTATTTTAGTTTTAAAGTATGAATTATTTATGTATTATACTTTATAATGGTGTGAAATTAAATGAAACACTGTGTGTTTTATGTAACCACAATGCAAGTTAAATTTTCTCTTCTTGTTTGCTAACTTAATCTCTTACTCCCCAAGTCAAGCGTGGGTGAAGAAGTTTTACTTCAAAATTCATTATAGCAGCAACAGGATTGTAAGTTGCCGACGCCTGGACGAATCTGTACTACGTAAATACGCAATTACCTTGCATATTACGCAATATGCTTAAAGCAAGTAAAGGGAATTGTAATCGTTCCAGTAATACTTCCGCGGTGCAGAATGCAATGAGTCCCTTGAGGCGACAAGGTAACGCAATCTGCGATACCAGCTGCGAATACTAAGCAATGGTAATGTATTCATCCGGGAAAAATCGTGCGCCGCCCGCCCCAGGTACACGTCTCGAATTGGAAACGAACTCTCGGTAATACTTTTGGTTTACGCGTGTTATGATATAATTTCTCCTTTCCATTACTTTGTAGCTTATTTTTTGCTTAAAATATACAGAAAACTGTCACTTCTGTTCACTTACAGCAACACTAATAGCCAAAGACTGTCTATAGCCGAGATCTACCACTGTTTTAAAAAAAAATCTGTCTATATAATTATAAAATTTCGTACTTTAAAATACATTTACATAAAACTAGCAGTTCCCTCCGCGATCCATCAATCGAGAGAATAATTTTGGAGATTTCGTGATAAAAAAATGAGTTTTTCGTTCTTAATAATCTTTCAGCTCATCAGTTATAAAATATGCTTCATATATTATCCAGAACCTGTAAAACTTTAAACAATATACATATGCATTAGAATGGTTTTGTTTTTATATTATTCATAGACACCACGATTTTTTTATTAGTTTTTCTTTAACTGTGGTGTCGGTATACATACGAGTATGTATTTATTATATCTGCGTAGCAAAATGTATTATATATTTCGTTTTTATAATCCGAAGCCATAAGTTATACAATTATATAGTTTGATCTCTTTAAGAGAGTTACACATTTTTGGTTCCTCTCAAGACAACGACGATAAATACTTATTGGAATTACTTTTGGTTTTAAAAGACAAAATGGCATGTTTAATGTATTATTTCCATGATATGCTTTGTCAATGTCAATTTATGTAACCCTTTAGAATGTCCATGTCATGTTACCAGACAAAGTGTTTTATCACATCACACTGGTAATTGATAGCTAACAAAGGGATCGAGTAAAATTGGTGACAAAGGTACAAGCTGTAATTTGATTTAGAATATTTTATTACATATCAAATTTCTTACCAATGACATATTTATAAATTACTGTCAATCCAAACTAATATTATAAAGAGGAAACATTTGTGTTTTTGTATGTGAGAATGTACGTATGTTTATAAGGTTTTCACACAAAAACTACTGAACAGATTTCAATAATTTTTTCACCATTAGAAAGCTACATTTTCACTTAGCAACTAGGCTATGTTAATTTGTCATAAAAAATAGGGATCCCTAATAAATATGCAATAATGTAACCCAAGATAGAAAAAAAAAATTGTACAATATTAAAGAACGTATTAACAACCATTAAAAAGTCCGCGATACCATACCTCCAACTATTGTAGTTATGCCACTATAACTAATTTATTTTAATACCTTTTCACCTGTAAAATACTTTTTAAATTATAAAAATTGGACATTCCATTCAAAATCACACGATCACACGATATCACGAATTTTAAAATGTTTATCTACTGGGCCTGCGACTGGTGAGGTAGCTCATATTCCGAGGATACCAATGATACACACCGATATACCTACACTTTAATCACTGGAGCGATTTAAAAGAGTATTTTTAAATTTGCTAATGTCGGACATTCTACATAAAAGATGTTACGTATTTGAAAATTTATAAGATATATTTCCTTGTAAAGTAAAATCTGTATATGGAGTAAAATATGAATGTAAGTGTGTATGTAATAAACTGAAAGGAAGTAATTAACACTAAGTGAAATAAAACATTTATGTTAACGAAAATTAATCTATAGTCCGACTTAGTAGACTTTCAACTACCACGAGATCGGTATCAACGCGGTTGAAACCGTGAGTCATAGCTAGTATATTATAAAATTGAAACATTTTTTTAATATACATCGCCTGAAATTTTTCATCCTTCTACCGCATGTCGCATTACATCCGACACATACATCCATCCGTCGGATGATTGGAGTTAAACTAAAAGGGGCTAGGCGAGCAGCTAAGGCAAATAACACGGCATTAATAGTTCGCAACTGCCTCATTGGTCTACTGGTTAGCATGTTCGACTGCAGACATGAGGTCCTGGGTTCGAGTCCCGGGTCGGGCCAATTCAAAATTGATATTGAGTTTTCTATTAAGATTTTCTCAATATTTGCCCGAAGTTAGGAAAAATTTGGGGATGTGCTAGGAGAGTACGTAAGGCTGTCGGTCCTGCGCCTGATTTCTTACTGCGAGTGTCGGTTTGCCGTCACGTCGGACTATGAGAGTAAAGGAATACACTTTTGTACTATACCTGCCAATCCGCAGTGGAGCAGCGTGGTACCTACCACGCTGCTCCACTATGCTATGCTTTAAAAACCCTCTCTCATATGAGTGAGGAGGCCTGTGTCCAGCAGTGGGACGTTAATGGGCTGCTTACCTTACTTACCTTACCTTAATATTTCGCATCAGCTGCTTCACATGCATAATGCGACGATATTTATTGAAAACTACGATCGATATTATATTACATATACGTTAATATCATCTGCAGCAGCTTACCACATCCGTAGTAGTACATTATTCGTAGTCCATTAATACTGCTAATGGATAACATGGATAATACGTAGTTAATAGATAAGCCATTGAAGCCAGAATAGTCTAAGATGGAAGCTTGGTATACAGCACTGTAACGGAAAACAAGTTTTTTTTTCTTGGTGCTGAAGGAAACCTGCATATCCCTGGAGCAATTCTGTCCTATGTGTCTCCTGCCAACCCTAAGTGAGTCTATGCTCTAAAACCCCTATTTCTAATGAGTGAAAAGACCTATGCATAGCACTGGAATGTTAATAGGCTGCTTTACTTACCTTATCTTGCGTTGTTGAATATGTTAATTTGATTTCAAAATCAAATAAATAGCAATTATAAAAGGGCATACTTATATTACATATGTAGAAGTGAAACTTATTTGGCAAACTAATTCTTAAGTCTTTTTATATCTATACAAATGTAAAACTGTATTTCCAGACTTAGAGGGAAGGCAAAAGAAAGATATGTTATGAATTCAATGAATTTAATCGTCATTAAAATATTAAAAGTGTCTAAAATTTACACAAATAATTTATTTGAAATCTCAAATGACGAAGTTTTAAATAAAAATACCACGTGTTTTTTGTCAATATAAGGAATTATTCATTAAATAGAGAAAAGAGAATTTATGAAATAATTTAATTTTATATTTTATGAAAAATAATATATTAAATTGTTAAATAACGAGAGGCAAACTAAAATGCCGCATGTTATTTGTAAATATTAAAACTATATAACCTACAAACAAATTAGCATTAAATCGCTGCACATCTTCGTGGCGCTAATCACGCGTATCTTCCGTAAAAATTTTACCCTCATGCGCCTAAAGAAGTCTCACTTCATAAGTCGACATCTTTTTTTTTTATAGCCTTGGCAGGCAAACGAACTAGCGGGTCACCTGATGTTAAGTGATTACCGCTGCCCATGGACACCTGCAGCACCAAAGGAACCACCGATGCGTTGCCGACCTAACCATCTATCTTTATACATACATACATAACCATCGAAGAAAATGGGTTTATGGGAAAATTAGGTTTAGGTTTCTTTTCGTTACAAAAATTAGAATTTTATCTGTTTTTCTGATTTCAGAAGCATTTATTGTATAAAATTGGTATCCTTAAATTATTAGTAAAATTCAGAATTTATTGAAAAAAAACCGTGATGTTGCTAACATCACGGCATTGTATCAAAATCAAAATATCTTTTGAATCGTCAGTAGTCTGTCCGTTGGTAACAAATCTACCACCGGTCCGAATAGTTGAATTCGCTAAATGGAAACTCAGCGGTTACTTCTTTAAATATAGATGGATGTTTACCTTTCATGTACTACTGGAATCAAGCTCCAAACATTTAAATCGCGTAAATAATCTTCAAGATTATAATATGCCTTTTGTAAAAGTATGTTTTTGACATATTTCTTAAAATTATGTGGGGAAAAATCTAAAACTGATTGCGGTATCTTATTAAAAAATGCGTTTACCCGAGAAATGTTTTCTGAACCTTATAAACAAGATCGTTTTTACTCTTTGTTTTAAATTTGTGTATTTCACTTTATTTACATACAGATATTTGTGTCCTCTAGTCGATTGCAGCGAAGTTAGTCTAGTTATAGCAATCAGGTAATGCCACAGTAATTTTAACTCTCGGTGATGTAGTCATAAAAAACCGCTGGGGCGTCAAATTATTTACGAGTATATTCCTGAGGATACCACTTCTTGGCGCCAGAAGCTATAAATTTTGCGAGTCAAAGCATTAAAATCTCGTTAAAACGCTATCCAGTATCGGGAGCCACTGTAGGTAGTAGTTACAGCTCGTCGACTCCGACTGTGTGTAATGTAACGTAATGAAACAACCGACAACGCACGATGGACCCGTCGTCATTGCCAAAGCGCAACAAGTGTGTTCACTCAACAAATCGTTAAACCAATCGACCAAACTAATCGGGTGGAGTTGAGAAAAAAGTAAAAAAAGCCATTCTGAGCCCGTTTACCGTTTGTTTACTATCCCGCCTGTGTTTTATTGGAGAGAACTTTATACAGTAGCTTTAGTTTATACGAATATATTAGAAGAAATCAAACTCTTAGCAAAGTTCGCTTCTTTCTGTTGAAACACATTCACACCAAAACAAATCACATTATTTACAGATTTTATTGAAGTGAAACTTCAATAGGCGCATGAGGGTAAAATTTTTACGGATGAAACGCGTGAATAGTGTTACGAAGATGTGCAGCGGCACTAATTTTGAAGTTTGGAGGTTAGGCAGCTTTAATGTTTACGAATAATATGTGACAATTTAATTTGCCACTCGTCATAATAATAATTAATAATTAAATTAATAATTAAAATAATTTCATATACAATTTTTTTATAAAATATAAAAAAAGTAAGTAAGCAGCAGCACATTATCGTCTCACTGCAGGCCTCCTCACTCATATGCAGGCAGGCATAGTACACAAGTATACTCTCTATTCCTTCACTCTTATAGTCCGACGTGACGGCAAGAAGTCACAATCACGAGGATCACATTCACACCGCCAAATTTTTCCCAACTTCGGGCAAATATTGAGAAAATCTTAGTAGAAATCTCAATATCGATATCGAATTGGCTCGACCCGGGACTCGAACCCAGGACCTCATGTCTGTAGTCAAACATGCTAACCATTAGGACAAAAAAACACGTGGCATTTTTATTAACAATTCGTCATTTGAGATATCAATAAATTATTTGTATTAATTTTCGACACTTTTAATAATTTAATAACAATTAATTTAATTGTATTCCTAACATGTCTTCTTTTTCCCTCCCTCTAATTCTATGAAATCTAAGGTTTTACATTTATATAAATACAATCAAGGCTTAAAAATTGGTTTGCTCAAGAAGTTTCACTTCTGACTGAATGTGTACTTAGTACACAGTCAGTGGTATGCATATATTTATTAACTACTTATACTATTATATCAGTGAAACGTTTACGCATGTAAATACAAAGACTTCAGCATAATAAAGAAATATAGTAATTTAATAGCAATCCATAAATAATGATCGCTAACACAAGTGACTTAATGTGATCTCACCTGATGGTAAGTGAAGATTCAGTCTAAGGTGGAATCGCGCTAATCTAGTAAGAGGCAATTTACCTCTTATGGTCTCTACACAGCATCCTGTCGGAACATGAATCTCTCGTTTGGCGGTACATCTTTACTGGCAGAGTGGTAACTAGCCCAGACAAACCCAGACTTAGACAAATTAGAAAATGCAATTATCAAAATTCTCCTTAACGGGGATCGAATCCGGAACATCTAGCTAGCAAAGCAAGTACTCGCACCAGGCCTCGCACTCGCGAGACTAGCTAATTTTATAGTAGTATTTAAAAAAAAACTTTGCGGCCTTTAGGAAAAAAGTTGATGGATTAAAGAATAAGAGCTTTCCTAATCACCAGGATGTTACACTTCGGCTTTCAAATTTGAATTGCAACTTATATTTGGAAATAAAACCTTTTACCACTACACTTTTCCATTACATACAGACGATAAAGCGATAAAACAACTCTTGTTAAACGAGGCCAAGTTTCATGTCGATGAAATATTCTAGCTTGTTTTAATAGACCTCTTCAAGCGGTTGTATAGTTTCACTAGAACAGAAAATGACATGGCATTTGACAACGTAAATGCTTAAATATGAGGTATAAGATGAGGGCTTCATGCACAGTTACTGGACAGGTATCAATAGCAGAAATAATAAGTTGCTCATGTTATTTTCCAACTTCTCTGATATGGTTTGGAGCGGCAATCAGTGAAGCGTTATTTCTTATTTTTATCTTAATATACTAAAGTAGCTGTTCCCTGTGCAGTAACCTGTGTAGTTTCCCATCCCATGCGAATATGGGGCGACCCGTATTCTGTAAGTCTTAATTTCTTTTATTTTTTTTCTTAAATACTTTCGATGACTTAATAATTGGTTCAATTGGTTGAAGTTATACTCGAGGTAACCAACCCTTCTTTGTATTATAGATATTTATTTTGAAAATTATAACAGTTAAAAGCTGTTCTAATTAACTTTGCAGACATTACTCCAAATTAACCTCGACCTTTCTAAACGTGGGGAATTTCCATTATTAAATTAAATATCAAACGACATAAATAAATTTCAAAATTAATTTCAATGCGATACTCCATAATTCTTAAAAAAATTGCCTTCTACAAACAATACAATAGAATAAAATTCATTGTGTGTAAAGTCGGTTTACAGACGGATTTTTTTCGTAAGAAAACATTGGACAAAAAGTATTGCAACAATGTATATAGACTAATCGCGCCTCTCTATCGCTTGTTTCGCACTCTTTCTTACACGCTCGGCTCAGGCGGATCGTAACAAGGAGGCACGCTTTGTCGTTCCTCAAAACATCGTCAAAAAATATCACAAATTTATCAAAAACACACATTTACTCAGCTCGTTTATTTCATTCCAAATAATGAGGAAATATATTATAATATTGCTGTCATAATATTATCATATAAACCTAACAATATTTGAAAGTTAAATCACTACAAAAGTAATGCTTATTGACTAGAATTATAATATAATATTAATTACAATTAATATACAAGATACCAATCATAATTGTCCTAATTGAGATATGTCACAATTTCTAAAAGAAAACATTTCGTATAATTAATATCGTGCTTCAAGGTTACCGTCACTGCTAACTTCATATAGCTTGAAAAAGTTTTACAGAAAAGAAAGGGAAAGTAAATGCCCAGAGCCAAGATGTAAAATGGCATAGACAAAAACACTGTTACTGAAATTATGTCCTTTATTAAATATAAATTGAGGATAAAACCTTTACCAATAAGGTTCGGAGGCCAAACATACGTTGTGATGTCGACTTTTTGGAACGACTGGCGAGTTATGACAGTTTAAACTTCTTTGTGAAAAAAAATTAACTACTTAGTCATAATAACTAGTTTGGTGTTTATCATTTAAAAATTATTGGACTTACTAAGTTTAGATAAACAAGGTAATGAAAGAAAGAATAGTTCGTTATATTTGTTAGCAGCATTCCGGTTTCGATTCAACCAAAGACTAGACAGTACTATGTACAGACGAATGAGTCACTGTCTGGAAGCATTGAGCTTTATTCCTCTTACATTTAATTTTAATATATCCCTGCAAGGTAGGATAGGTCTTGCGATTTTATCATATAAATCTGAGGCTAAGGGAGCTTTAAGATCATGGAGATCCTAAAATCGAAAGGGAAGTCCTGGCACCCAATAAAGACCATTTTCCGATTTTGATAAAATATTGCCAAATAGATTGAAGCGCCAAGATTTACTGTATAAATATATAAAAAAGTCATGTTAGTCACAGCAATTATAAGTAATCGGCTAGATCGACTTTAATTATGTATGTTTTATGTACGTCTCCACTCCAAATAGTAGAATAACTATTAAGATATATGAACAATTAAGAAAATAATAGTAAATTAAGCTTTCTGATCAACTCACCACCAGATCCCGAAAAGTATTATATACGCCCTATTGAGTCTTGAAATACTTAATACATATCCCTTCCACGACGTATACACTCACTAAGTATGGGTTTTTCCATGTGTAAGCAGCGGCCCATTAAATGTCCCACTGCTATGGCCTCCTCACTCATTTGAGACGTGGTTTTTAGAGCATAGAACCACCACGCTGCTCCAGTGCGGAATGGCAGGCAAAGTACATAAGTGCACTCTCTCTTCGGCAAATATTGAGAAAATGTGAATAGAAAACTCAATATTGATCTTTGAATTGGCCCGACCCGGGACTCGAACCCAGGACCTCATGTCTGTTGTCGAACATGCTAATCACTACACCAATGAGGCAGTCCCAGTTTTCCCTTACTCACCCTGAATCGACAACGTCGCTACGAAACAGCTAAAATTAATACCGGCATTTTTTATTAAGGCTACCTTGTCAAGATCCAGCTTTAAGATCTGCAAGTTCTTAAAAAAATCTTAAGTATCTTCTTCTACATTTTATACCGTACACAGGTACGAAATTGTGCAGAAGATACGGTTTTCAATAGAGACACATCATAAGAGACATCAACAATAATGGACAAGAGGTTATTGTAATTAACTTGTTTCCGTATGCATAAAAGATTGGTACATGTAAATCCGTGAAATTCAATTAAAATTAAAATTAAAATCTTTCTTAAAACATTAACATGAAAGTGAAACTCGTGAATGTGAAAGGAGTGCGAGAATTTAATAAAAAAAAAATACAAGTGAAGATAGGCTTTTGATTGATCATTTTGTGAACTCAACCAGACACCTGTCAAAACGTCATGCCAACAATGGCAAACTTTAGAAACATCTATCAACGGACTTTTATGCTCATCTAACATTGTACATTGAAAATTACAATCACAACATACATGTTAACAATATAAAAGATAATAAATGCCGACATACCTGAATTTATTGAAACAAAGAAAAACAACACAGCAAACATCTAACTTATCATTACTTTCCAATGTATAAATGTAGAAATTAATATTCATATCACCTCCAATGTAGTAGTAAATGCCGTCAAATATGCACATTTACGATAACGCGTAGTCTAAGCTTGTAGTTCGGAAAAATATCACTCCTAAATGGGTTGCAAAATAAAAGTTTGTATGATAATCATTTTAAGGTCAACATATACCAGATGGAACACATGCCTAGTAATCCAAATAATATTGTTTGAAAGATACGCATTACTCATGTCCAGTAATCGAGCAATAAAAGCAAAGAAGCGAGTTAACGCCTTGGAATGCCGCCGCAAGGTCGGGAACATACATCAACCAACGACCGTATTTAATACCCCTGATATGCTTGTCATCATTCTAGGATTTGACTGTAGCGAAATAACCAGGAGAGGGTACCGTCTTTACGAAAATAAATGTATTGTCTACTTTTATTAAGAGGAAATATGAGACAACTGTTATGATAATGAAGTGAAAAGACCACCCTAGTGTTAATATTTTTTAACTTTCATATAACATAATATTCAAGATATTCTTTCGATTCAAAAGAGTATTTTAAAATTATGACAAGTAAAAGTAAAGTATATTTATTCATTCAAATGGTATTATCATTATAATTTATAAGTATAGACGTGTGCTGGAAACGCAAATGAACAGAAGAATTTGAACTCAATATACTTAGTTATTTTTCAAAACAAAATAATAAACGTTTTCGACATTCAAGGCTGCGCGCAGTTTTAGTTTTAATAATTGGAATTTTCCATCATTACTGGTTTGTTATTTTAATTTTGCAGCTAACGTTGCTGTGCACGAATAAAACGTTGTAAAGGCAAACAATACAATGTAAGTTGCATCATTTTAATATAATAGGAATGTGACTCTTTTACACTAATAAGTTATTCAGTAGTTGCCGCTGAGTATCCACACACACACACGATAAAGGACCCCGTGTGAGTTCGAAACTAGTCAGACTAGGAATAATATGTGAGTATTTTTTTTAAACGACAAAGATAAACGTCAAAGTAAGGGACCTACTTATGATACTTAGAAAATCCAATCTGCGATCAATAGCAGTATCAATATACCTGGAGGAAGACCTTTGCTAAGGAAATTATTAATTAAGTAACACTTATTTATCTGTTTACAGATTATATCTTGCACAAATTATAGAAACCTATTACTCAAGAAATTCTTTAAGTGATGTGTGTTGTTTCGATAAGTATAATCCCTATTTTATATTACCAGTTTGCCAATCATACACTAAATATTATAAAATGAGATGAAATAAAATAATACTATACCGAAACATTTTCTAACGAGTGGGCAATTCATCAAGTACTTCCAAGGAGTGTGCGGAGGATGTTTTTTCTTCTTGCAACTCCTATGCGAGGGGTGATGGCACCGCTCAGGAGCCCTGCCGTGCTTCGTGAACATTCCGAGTACAACCTGACACTTCCATAGACTGTCACATCACTGATACCACTGACAACACTACACTAGTCGTCGTTATACCAACGACTCACTACTACACTAATCACAAAGAAATACCACTAAAAGGTCATCTGTATCCATCACCCTCCAAGCCATACACTACCCGGGAGCAGCGAACATAACTGCAAAGAAAAGAAAACAAAAAAATGTAGTAACACCCGCCCCAAACAAAACAAAATAAATAGGATAACAGGACTGGGAATGAATCAGGGTGGATATCATTAAATAGACCTTACGAAAATGATTCTCGATTTATAAATTAAAAGCTCTGCTTAGGAATAAAGATGTAAAAAAAGTAGTACCTCTGTAATGCGCCGTTACAAGATGAAAGTGAAGTATGTCAATGTTCCACCAACGTACTGACATGGATTTGTCAATGTACACGATCTATTAGCCTCTAATAATTCTTGAACATAAATGAGTTAGGTTTTCTGAATAGGCATTGGCATTTCTAAGAATCGAAATTTCTAGCTTTCATGCATGTAAAATACATTAAAAAATTGTCAATCGAATTTTAAATTAAAATAAAATGTACATGAATCACGTAGCATCTGAATTATAAGAAATGCTAATATTTAATGTCGGTTAGATCTTAGTGCAAACTCCCATAAAAAGATAAAGAAAGATCCAATTTTTGTATAAGTTTCATATCCAATAACTGATTTCTTGTATGGCCTAATAAACGTTAGGCAGTTCAAGAGATTATTTAGTAAAACTTTTTCCGTAATTATGAAAAGTATATTCTTTAGATTCTCTTATCAACTATTACAATGTATTTTTTGCGAAGAACGATTAATATGCCAAAATAGCGATCAATATTAATTTTACTGACGTAGGTATTTTTGTAAAAATGATGCGGTCTATAGGTAGGATAGAGTATTTGTTTAAATATCCCAATAACTTTTCCTTCAAAGGGAAAAAGAAATAAGATGTTTTTACATGACTTTATGTCATCGTAGCAAGTCGTGTTTTATGGCTTTTTCCAGCGAATATTTTACTGACGTTAAGGAAGAATAGTAACACAATTCCAAAAAGATAATTTACACGAGAGCTGTTTGAGAGAAAATTTAACAAAACGTTTAGCTCATTAGATGATATTATGACCAAAAAGGTCCCGTAATTTTTACCGATTTGGATATAAGTATTTAACTCAAGGAAATATAAACTATACTGGATCCAAAGCAGCGATTTGTGCAATTTTAACACGAGTTATTTCAATTTATTAACTATGCTTCTACACTTTGGATATAAGGATTTATTTTCAGTCTTACTAAAGATGATCTGCTGCTGACCACGATATAATCCACGATAAATATAGGGTTAATTATGTATTTCCCGTTAAAATGAGACGCCAATTCTTTTTTTCCCGGAGTCTTGTAAGTATGGAGTTATATAAGTACAGGCTTGACGAGGATGATTCACTTTAGACCAAATACGGTATGCGCCCAAGTACGAGCCCAAGCTCTTGGAAGAAACCGCTGGCAGAAACCGGACTTACTATACTAAGGCTGTTAACTTCCTTTCCTCTATTTCTTTGATAAAGAAAAAATGTTTCTGTAAATAAGCTACGATTACCTGTTTCATGTATTTACTTTGTAAGTTAAACCAACTTATACCATAGCATATAGTATAAATTAATGATAATCTCAAATAGAAGGAATTACAAATGAATCAAATAATTCGGATGTTTCTATTAATCTTGCAATGAATCTTTTAGTTTTCACAAACTATTCGGGATAAATCAAATAACGATATGAAATCAAATACATAATCAAATCCTTGTTCTGCATAGCTTTATCAAAAGTACTAGTGCACCAAATGATATTCAAGTTCCTGTAGCAACATGACAAGGCCAAGAAGTTAAACATAGAAGATAAACAGCAAACTTGCAGATCTCCAATGTGGTCAAATTTAGAAAACAATATCAAAATTAAATAAACATATCAGACGTTAATAACGATTTCCTACACGAGAGCAGATGTTGTGGTTATCCGACCTTGTATAAAAGTGACCGTCAGAAGGAACCTGGGGAGTTGGGGGGTAGATGTTCATTCATCTGAAACGTGACGTCACTAATGGGGTCGTGCCCTCGCAGTTGGCGACAGAAAATAAACGTCGACAAATAAGTTCTAACAGGGAAACTGCTCCATACATCTTAACACATTAATATTACACTTCCCAATACTTTCAATAGTGCTTTTATAATATAGTTGTAGATTTTTATCAGGCTAATGCATTTATAATGTCCTGTAAATGCAGCTGTCGTCTTCGATCCGCTTGTCAGCTGTATTTAAGCACTTTCAATTGTGCTTTTAGGTTTATAACAAAATATAAATCGGTCGACGAGAAAGTGCAGTTTTATGAAAACATTATTTTAGGTTTTGATCATAAAATTCTCGAAACTCCTAAACCATGATGAAGACATCGTCATTCATTCAAAATTTCTAATGAAAGCATTTTTATAGTAATATTTATAAACAATTACATCAACAGCATTTGCCAACTTCCATCCACGAAAGTATATAGGAAAATTGTTCATAAATGTTTTTATATAATTTAGACTTGATTTTGTGTGTGATTTTGAGTGTGACACGCAAAATCAATATCACATTTACCTAATTACTTTTAGAGAATCATGACCTACGCTAGTAAAATACTATATAAAAAAAGGAAATTGCAGCATATTTAACATGCCACTGCAGGTCACGGGCTTCCTCACTTCTATATGACAGGGTTTTTGAAGCATACACCCACCACACTGCTCTACTGCGGATTAGTATGCTACACATATCCTAAACGAGATTTACCTTTAACGAAAAGCTCAAAGATGAATTTGAAACAATAATTTACATATATTACAAACACATTCACAGTGACTCATTGTAAAATCTGAACCAATTAGAGTAAGTAACAGCTTCCGGAATATTTTAGGTATTTTGTATACATGAGATAAGATAATTAAATAAATATGTTAACTAATTAAAGTCGCCGATATCGATTAGTTAAAATTTAACTTGTTACTTCTATGTTGAAACTGCGTAAGTGAAAACTAATAGCTTTGAAGAGCAATAAAGTAGCAACGGTGATAGTGTTTGTAACAAAATGTTTCGACGAGGGCGTATCGATTGAATTAATGAGATGTGGGCGCACGTGTGGTCCGTGTGTAGAATTGTGGGAGCGATTATAAACGATCAGGTTATCGAATAAGACTGTTTTTATGGCCGATTTATACTCTGAGAACAATAGAAGGTTTTTTTTAATGCTTTCTGCTACACTTTTTGGTTTCAATAATCACATAGATAATGTGCTTGTAAATATTTTGAACACGTAGCTAGATACTAGAGACGAGAAAACACAATGCGTGTTGACAAATAAATATGCGGGGTTTTCGGCGAATTTATTTAAACAATAAAAAAAGGAAATCAAGACCAATCTTAGTGAGATTACAAACGACCATGAAGCGAAATGGTATATAAAAACTTCTAAAATCAAGTTGTACAAATTTATAATTATGTGGTACAAGTTTCTCTAAATGATGTGGAGGCAAATCCAAAACTGATCGCGGTATCTCATTAAAAATACGTATGCTGAACCCAACAAATGATTTCTGAACCTTCCTCATCCTATAATATGGCATTATAAGTTTGCTTTTATTACTTATATTAAAGTCAAAGTCAAAATATCTTTATTCAAGTAGGCCTTTACAGGAATTTTGAATCGTCAAATATCGTTTTTTACATATATTTTATATAAATAAACGACTGATGATAACACTAAAGAACGACTTACAATCTAAAGTTACGAGGTTTCCTTCGCGCCATGATTGGAAAAGAGCCCTCAACAATGTCAACTACAATATATATTTTTAATTTATTCTATATCAAGATATATATAGAGCAATTCATTCAATCCCACGCATTTTGTCTTCTAAGTATTCCTTCAAATTATAGAATAATTTCTCAATTATTTTTCTTATAATAAAAGATTTAAATTTACTAAGAGACATCTCTGTATTAAAACAGTGTATTTCGTTCTATTTGCTGTGTTAGTAAACACTATTACGGATATTTAAAATGTTATATTGCGAGATGCTTTGCATTGCTTGCTAATTTTTATATACAAACATTTTCATTTATCTTAGAATCTAAACCAACTACAGTAAGTTATAGGAGTCAAAATATTTAGAGTTAGTTGTATAAAACCTTGTGTTAATAAGGTAAGAATGGCGCTTACAATTAGAAAGATTAAAAAGAATGACAAAGAAGTTAACTCATTTTTAAATTGTAAATGGCGGTCGCGTCATTGTAAAGTAGCAATAACAGACGATTATGTAGGTATACATACACTGACGGAGGAGGCTTGTCGCGATAACACGAGGTCAAACATCCAATAAAACAGTACACAACGCCACTTTATTCATTAATATGATTTACCTACTTTCCGAGCTGACTGAGCTCTCTTATGAGAATGTTTAAAACGATCTCTTAAACGTGTCCCGAAAGAAATTTCCGCTTGTCATGTGACAATGGAAAAAATTGCAAAAAGCAATTTACTTAATCTGAAATCCCTTTTAAAAACAGAGTTAAAAAATGAATAAAGCAGAATAGCAAGTTACAATAATTACTATTCCAGACGAGGCCGCTTAGAGCACAACCAAGGTTGTTCACCTTTAAGAAGTAATAGTATATCTTACCTAATGCTTTTGTTGTGTTGTATAACAAAATTTGTTCATCTTTCACCCCTCTGCATAATTATGGTACTAATAAGAATGTTTTTTGTTATAAATTGCAAAATCATTCCACAACCTTCTGATAAGGCCAATTCAAATATAGATAAGGTAGCAGACACAATTCTTCAATCAAATTAGCTCCTTAATAATTAATGTAAATATAATGGTGTTGAGTGTGAAACAAAAGAATTAAATGAGGTAAAATTACAAATGTGTCTTAACTTTTGACGATATATTAGCACGTGCTGAAGAAATATTTAATGTGTGCGTAAATACACTGGTACTGGTAATTGCGTATCTTAACCGGCGAAGAGGGCGGGGCGCCGCACGCGAACTGATAATAATTATTAGTCTACGGCAATTAAGAGGCGCCAGATATACGCCATAGATGAGATAGCAGCAAACTTGTGGAAGAACACCAACTTATAACCAGATAAAATTTATCTGAATATCCGGGTTTATTTCTAATCAGATGCACTTATACGTCAGTGCATTAACATACACAATTCACCAAGTCTTACGTTTAATGTTTCAGCAACTACAACTCAGTTATATTCTAAGACTAAATTCAGTTTGAACGTTTGAACGAAGATGTACAGGGGAGCATGTCATCAATATAAAAAGTGCATGCGTACAAAGTACACGTGCCAGAAGTGAATCTTCTTTGGAAAACCAATCTTTAAGCCTTGTTTATATATATACAAATCTAAATGGAGGCAAAAGGGAAGATATGTTAGGAATCCACAAAATATTTAATGAATTTAATTGTCATTAAAATATTATATATATTTAGAAAAATAGTATATAAAATGGCCAGTGGCAAATTTAAATGCCATATGTTATATGTAAATAATAAAACTACCTAACCTTCAAACTCAGTAGCATAAAAAATGCTGCACATCTTCGTGACAGTAATCACGCATTTCATACGTAAAAATCTCATGCGTCTAAAGAAGTTTAACTTCAAAAGCATGAAATTAATTTAATAATGGATCAGATCAATGGATATTTATAAATCTATAGTAAATTAAAAGAGACTATATATATGTCTGAACTACCTAATTGGTAGATTCCCATCACATCGGACTGTGAAAGTGATGTGAATAGACAGTGCACTTGTTTACTGCGCCTGCCAATCCGCAGTGGAGCAGCGTGGTGGGTCTATGCTCTAAAAACCTTCTCTCTTTCGAGTGAGGAGGCTTGTGACCAGCATTGGGACCTCAATGGGCTGCTAGTCAACTTACCTTAGCCAACTGGTATAAGAGTATCAGTATAGAAGAAGACATTATTTATTTCTAACCATTAAACACTTAGTCATATCCAGAGCATTCGTAATAACTCAGTTATTGCATGTAATTTCTTGTAGAGGGTTTCTGGAAGAACACGAAATCAGTGAAAGTTTTATGTAAATTCAAATTAATATGCACCGCCACGTTGACGCATTTATATATTCGTGAAATTCACCCAGTTTTATTAAGGTTTCTGCGACATAATACAAAGTAAACTTATAATGAATTTTAACAATACGAAAATCAACACAACAGTTAAATTAATGGATATATTTTATTTGATCACTCAACGACTTGAATAATCGACACACATTATGCCTTATATAGTATACCTAGTATAGTATATGTTGTCGTCTCTAAGCATCCGATCTTGGATAAGCAATTTTGCAATTGAATAAGCGATTGGTTGAAACAATCGTACGCTTGTAATTTATTCTTTAGTTACTTCAACTCGCATGTGTGTTCGCGTATGCTTTAACACGCAACACTTAAAGCCAATGGAATATTACAAACATATTTTGTTGTCAGTAAACATAATTGCAATTGTTTTTTAAATAGCTAGATTGAGGGATGTATCGATAAACAGATCGATACCTTTTTCAACGCATATTAAGATAAACGGTGATAACAGAAAATATAACAGCTTGCGAAGGCGGTCTTATTACAAAAGTAATGGCTTAGCTATAAAACTTATAAACTTTTGTTAATAGGAAAATGTCAATAATAGACAGCGGTTTGCGTTAAAAAAAGAAAACTGCGTATTATAACTATATAAAATCTATAGTAAACCATAAAATATGTCATATTCAAAACTTTAATAAAAAGTAAAGATTAGGTTAAACTTTTAAACTATTACTGGTCAAAGTTTTCCATGGGGGTTTATACTAAACATTTTCTACAAAACCTTCTAGTAGGAATTAAATTTAATTAAAGTTTATATTCCTAATTATCGTTTTTTAATACTGCCAAGTTGTACGTAAGGATGTATGTTTGTAACGTTATCAAACAAAAACAACTGGACCGATTAAAAAAAAATTGTCACCGTTAGAAAGCTGTATTTTCAATGAGCGATATATGCTATATTACTTTTTTTTTAAATAGGGATCCCAAATAAAAATGCATAAATACAAATACAGCCCAAGTTGTGAAAAAATTGGTCACAAATTTATTTTTGTTATAACTTATTCATACGTCTATATTAATCCTTATCCTATTAAATGGAAGTGTGTATCTGAAAGGAAGTAATTAAAAACTAAGCGAAATAAAACTTTTGTGTTAACGAAAGTAAATCTATAGTACGATTTAGTTAACTTTCTTCTGCCACCAGACAGGTATCTATACGGGTGAAACCGCGGGTTTTGCCAGTACTCTGCGTGCGTGTGAGTGTATGATAGTGGGTGTATTTAGTTTAGTATTGATTTACTGTATTTTTAACCGACTTCAAAAAGCTTTTTTTTTGTTTGTTTCCTCATAACTTTCGACTGGGTGAACCGATCTTGATGATTTTATTTTTATATGAAAGGTGGTGCTTGTCGTAGGGCTTATGTATATTCCAGTTATAAATCCAGTTCTGATCATGTCATCCATGAAAAAACCGGGTAACTCTTAAATTTGCATTAAGCATGAGCTCGACAAATGAACGAATAACTCAAGATTACTCCAACCGGGTTGTATGATGATAGTTTGGTTAGGTTTTGATCCTGGGATCCATGACAAAGTGACGGAACTCGTCAACTATTAGGAGCAAATTAATGATAATCGGCAGAATCTTTGATAAGATCTTAGAGTTCTTCGTATTCTTATATTTGGAGTCGGTGTCAGCCAAGGTACCTACTTATACAAGCTATAGGTGGAAGTGGCGCCGGAGCTACCAAGTGGACACGCGGGACACACCTACATTCGCTGACGCCGACTCCGAATATAAGAATACAAAGAACTCTAAAAAAGAATACGCAATATTTTTTTTACTTTTTAGAGCATATTACCATGTCTGTTTTAAAGGCGGTTCTTTTTTTGTTAAAATTTTTATTTATTTATTCATGATTTCGCTTAATGATTTACAATGGCATAGCTTTTTCTAAATAATAAATATACCAACGACGATATCTCAATTTACACGTTAAGATAACCGCCGTTACGCGATTACGCAAACAATTTTCTCGAAGTGGAAAATTTACCACGAGGTATTGTTAAGAGTTGACAAGACGTCGCGTGACGACTCGCATTACGAACATTCCTTTAAACCGACATGACAGAAAACGCATCACGATGATATGTTTTCTATGCCATTTAATGAAAACTGTGCTGCATCTTGTTATGCTTCCTCAATAAATAACAAGGGAAAGTTTACAAACCCTTATATAAACATTAATACTGATTAGATAAATCGTATTACGCCTCGCGTTAAAGACGCACTGCGTTCGTTATCAACAATGATATTAACTAACTTCTAATAGGAGAAGCGTGTTTCTAGTAAATTAGATTGTTAACCATATTAATAAATAAAATACTCGAATATGAATAAGGAAAAGCAGAAGAAATAGAGATATCAAATAGGGTTGCTATGTAAGGAATTACAATATTTATTTATTAAAAAAAAATATCCTTCAGCGCGTTTGTCTGTCTGATTTTCTATTCGGGATAAATTTGAAAACTAATAACAGATATGTTTTATTGCACATAGAAGTTAATAATATTCCAAGTTTTGCTACAACTTATATAATAGAAAAACTAGCTAATGTGCAAGGACGAGCAAATTGCTTAAATACTAGGGTTTAGGTATAATTTTGTGAAAATTAACACAACAGAGACTAAATTCAAAAGAATTGTTCACACTGATGACATAATTGATGTAATATATAAATAAATATTAATGTTTATACATAAAGATATACTTTTAAATACTTCTAGTAATGTTGCAATCAAATATAATCCACATCTTCGAGTCACCAAGCTCATGCTCATGCATTCAAAACATAACGACGTATGTAAAGCTGGAGAGGCTCGCTAGTGTTTCGTATTTTAATGACCAACTTACGAATAATGAAAACTTTTTTGGAAACATTGATTTATGATTAATTACAATATTTCTGTACCCTTCTCATTTCCAAAGTTTAATCAAAATCGCAATTCACAATATTATATAAGGCAACCAAAAAAGTTTGTGCTGTTTTCATTTATTATTTAATTGTACGAATCGCAAGATAAAACAGTATATGGGTATTTCTTTTGTATCTTGAAAAAAATACCGTACTACCGACTTTATCTTGCTTGCAATATATAGTTCATATTAAGTAAACAATGAATTAAAACCGCACGAAGTTTCTTGGTTGCCTAATAGATAGATAATCGCCGTTACTTATTTACTGTAAAGCAGTCGTTAATGACTAAGTTAGTTGAATAGTCCCTGAGAAATATTTTGCCAAAAGAACTTACGTCCAAATTAGTTTCCACGGTCGTCATCAAAAATCGCTTAGGGATTATCAAACAATCAATCACGAATCTTGCGTCTTTACAGTAGCAAATTTCTTAGCAATCTTCATTCAAGACATTTTTATCATTCTGTGACGCTATTTAGGCATAACGTCTCGAAAAACTTTAAATGTTTATAATTACAAGCACTTTAAGTTTTCCATGAATATCTCAATAGATTTTTGACACTTTTTTTATATTATAAATAGGAAACATAACTTCGCTGTTATTTTAAGAAAAGATTTGAATATATTGACCGACATCTGTAGCAACTAATCTGCGTCTTTATTTTATAAATATATCTTTAAATGATTAGTAATTTAATGTAGCCTATATAAATTTATGACGAATTTATTTTTATTTCTCATGTTTGTTCTTAAAGCTTTCAAACTATTTAAGTAAATACTAGGTGTGTGCTAATATCGTTCGAATCGAATCAAATAAAATAACTATAAATAGTATATAAAAAACTATAATAATTGTTCTATTTGTGTAAATATATTTCATGGTTTGGATATAATGTATATAGACCATTAAATTTATATTTAAATACTGAACAAAAGAAACCTTGAATTGAAAATACTCACTAATAATTGAATAGTTTACTAATTTCTAATTACTATTTTAATATTTTCGAATTATTCGACTCGTGTTTCGAATCAAATATTAACATTCGATTCGGACCGAAGAATTCGTACGTTCGAATTATTCGCACACCTCTAGTAGTATATATGTTTTTCGATATATATATAGGACTAGTTGAACCCGCGACGTCGTTTACGGATTTTTTTTTGGGTAGCGATTCCATTAATTCAGGCAAATTGTTTTACAAAGAAGAAACATGACTCCTACTCGTCAAAAAGAATATTCCTACCAAATCTCATGTCTCGTAAATTTCGTGTAAGGCGTACTTTATGGTTGCAAAGATATCGTGATGAGTCAATAGATACCTGGATATCTCTTTTATATATATGTCGGAGTGCCATAGTCTGTGGATCGCCGGTCTGTGTGCAATAGTCTGTGGAACGCTGGCGCTATTTATTTATCGGCGTGGGGCAGAGTCAATAAGTGGCAGTCCGGCGCGCGTCTCTCTGTAGTTGTCGGGTGACGGCCCGCCAGTGAGGTCGACTATTCCATTGTCGACTAATCCATTGTTTCTAGTTATTATTATTAATGCGATTGTGTAAATTGATATCGGGAACATTCAGTGATTGAACTTTAATCTGAGTTAATTAGTAAAGTGTTTGACTGCACCAACATTACCCAACAAAAGCTCACATTATGGAAATTATGGATGCCAATAATGACGATGTTGGCGGAGAACCTTACGCCCCTATGCTTTATGCTCTCATTCTCTCTTATTCTCCGACATATATATCTAGATTTGACATAAAAAAATGGACTGAAACTATAAAGTTCTCTAGCATTACGTATCTGGAAGTAAGACTAACCTAAAGCAAATTTAGTAGACGTATTTAAATTGCATATAAGTTAGTAATCGCATGAATTTTGAAGCCTCGCCTCTGTTACCCTGTAGGAATATTAAGTTTAGTTCTCTTGAAAATAAAAAAATACACTAGAAACTAGCTGTGCTCTACTTTTGCGAATTAAAACATGTTAACAGGTACCTAGTTATAGGTAGCTAGTTTTGTATTTGGAAAAATATATGCCTTTTTTGTGCACAAATTAAAAAAAAAATGGATCTTTCGAACCATTCACATATTGTTTTAATCAGCTTTTATTTTCTTTAATTTACTATCGTTTTAATTGGACGTCAGCACATATACTACGAAATAATTACTCCATGTCAATATGAACACGTCCCTCATACTTTCAACGATGAATATTTATTTTATTGATCGACACTGTGCAAACAATCATTTTTAAATTAATTAACAGTTTGAGGTTGTTACTACCAATTTTAAATGCATTTATAATTTGTAATTTTATAATATCATGTATGTAATATCATTATACGTAATGCTCTTATTTTTTTTTTGTATTTTTGTGATGAGTTTATGTAGTTCGTGTTAGATGGCGTGGGAATTGCCTTTTTTATATTACTAAATTATGTATTTATAAACAATTTTTAGAATGAAACTTATTTAGGCGCATGAGCGTAAAATTTTTGGGGTTAAAACGCGTGATTAAGCGCTACGAGATTATTTTTAATATTTACAAATAATGTGTGGCGTTTTAATTTGCCACTCGTCGTTTAATATATTAATATACTATTTTTCATAAAATATGAATTCAAAATATTTCATAAAATTGAAATTCAAAAACAAAATTTAATGAATAATCTTTTATACAAAAAACAGGTGGGAATTCTATTTACAATTCGTCATTTGAGATTTCAATAAATTATTTGTATTAATATTCGACCCTTTTAATATTTCAATGACAATTAAATTCATTAAATTCCCTTACATATTCTCTCGGAAATCCCGTTTTATATTTGTATAAATATAAACAAGACTTAAAAATTAGTACGCCAAAGAAGTTTTACTTCTGACATGTGTGCTTTGTACGCACGCACTTTTAACTTTTTTTATGGAATTTTGCACAGAAGTGATGGATTTTGCAGGAATCTCTACTCCTCTACTCCTCATGGAATTTAAAAAGGTAACCATACCATTTTTATCTGTAGATTTATACTCCCATTGTGGATGTAATACTTAAGAGCATATTTTTATATATACAACAACATAAATTGTTCCTAGAACAAATCAGATCAAAAACTAGATTCGACATTGATACAATTCGCGTTTGTAGGTCTACAATTGCTGTATCTATCTATTGAAAAGATTTTTTGGTTGAAATATTTGGAGCACGACTCCTACAGGTACAATTTAGTTTCATTTTGAATAATATTTAATCAGCCTACTAGGAATATTCACGATACAAAACTTTCCCACATAAATAGTAGTCTTGATAGACGGGAGGCATGCCAACATAAACAGGCGATAATTCTGGAATATGCTATTTAAACATCTCATAAGTAAAGTGTCAATATTGCACATATTAGTCATAAAACATTATTTTATGTAACTTTTCTCAGTATATATTTGTCTGGATATAAGTAATTGTCTTAAGCCTTGTGATTAATACTACGATTTAATAAAGGTACTAATCCCTTAATCGGATAATATAGGCACGACGAACGAAAAAGGCACTTAATGATAGAACCAAAGGCAAATAATACAAATTATGAACACAATTCTGTCACCGTCCGACTAGCGCGCATTTACAACACATTCAAAATTAGAAATCTACCATTTATCAAAATGGCAATATAAAAATAAATAAATTAAAAAAAACCTATATCTCATAGATTTAAAAAAGGAAAGTTTTTCATTAGGGGTATCAAAACATTTATATATAATATACACACCCATACTTACACATGCATGCACGCATTCAAGCACACACACTCACACACACTCACTCTCTCACACACACACACAACAATGCACACACACCCACAAAAAACTTGTTTGCTTTATTAGTTTCGTTGGCTTTACTCTATGAATTATTTTTATTTATGTAAATAGACCTAATCTGTCACGGCCTTACTTTAAGCGTAAAATGAATGAATGTAAAAAAATTTAAACGGAATAATATACTTATCAAATATTGACTATTTGATCGGGTACATACCACGAGGGCTTTTTTTGAATTTTGTCGATATTTTGACTCAGTTGAATGGATCGTGGTCACGACGTAATTGAGTTACGTCAATAAATCGATAAACCACGAAAAGTTTAAAACTTATCAAACATCTTATCTTATACTAAAACATGTATCTTTCTGTCATTACACATACAAAAGAGCTGGCGCGTCACCTGGTGATAAGTGATCACCTGGAGGGGAACTGCCGCTTCGTTTCTGGCGCAAAAGAAATATAGTACAATCTGAAATTGTATTTAGATTAGCAATTTGCTGTGCAACCTTATTACCAAATAACGAGTTTTCATCTAGATCCTATTACTGAAGCCATCAAAAAAATTACAAAACAATAAATAAACTGGCCTAATGACATTAATGAATACAAAAAGATTGTAATAATATCTAAATTTATAATAAAAGCAATACCTATACATTCCATCCCTGGATGTTTAATCTATTATAAGAAATAGCAAATAAAATTATTAAAAAAACATAGATCCCTTACTACAAATAGCTATTTATGAACCCATAAAATGTTAACAAAAGCGAAGACAAACTATCTCGCGCAGACATTTTTTTTATTATTATATATTCCGATACAAAAGAGACGAATAAATTACCTTTTTTATCTATTAGTATCAGAGCCCACATATTGAAATAAAAAGGCCGTAAAAATTTCTTTTGAGACAGCAAATCGCAGTGGCTATCTAATTTCAGCTCGAATGAATGGCGGTAGATTAGTTTTACCCAATGATACAGGGAAAATTTGGGTTCTGCTTATGGAACAACGATTACACCTCTATCACTACAGACGTGATTGAAATGTATGTCGTTGCTTTAGTTATAAAAAATATTAAAAGTGCATGCGTACAAAGTACACGTGTCAGAAATGAAATTTATTTGGCAAACAAATTTTTAAGTTTTGTTCATATTTATACAAATCTAAAACATTAAATTTCCGAGAATTAGGTGGAGGGATATGTAGGACTTTAATTGTCATTAAAATATTTAAAATGTCGAAAATTAACACAAATAGTTTATTGAAATCTCAAATAACGAAAAAAATGCCACGTGTTTTATGTCAACATTACAAATTAAGTTTTGCTTTGAAATATAAAACTTTGAAAAAGGAATGTATGACATATTTTTATTTTATACATTATGAAAAATAGTATATTCAATTATCAAAGGACGAGTGGCAAATTAAAATACCACATGTTATTTGTAAATATTAAAACTACCTAAACTTCAAACGAATTAGCACATCCAAAAAACGCTGCACCTCTTCGTGACGCTAATCACGCGTTTAATCCGTAAACAATTAACTCTCATGCGCCTAAAGAAGTTTCACTTCAAAAATTAAACTTAAAAAATGTAAATATGTCACTGTGGTCCATATATGTATCCATTGTGGTCACTTTGCTTAATTATCCAATGGCTTATGTAACATTTTGAATAGCGACACATAAAAATGTTAGCTATAGCCTCACTATTTTTTGAATAATATTAAGGTAATACATACATACATAGCATCACGCCTCATTCCCATAGGGGTAGGCAGAGACAACATCCTTCCACTTGCCACGATCCTTGCATATCTCCTTCGCTTCTTTCAATCTCATTAAACCTTTCATACAAGTTCGTCGGTTTAGAGTACTCTTGACCTGGCCGTTATTTAAAATGTCCTGGATTTGGTCCAGGAACGTTCGCCTCGGTCTTCCCCTTCCAACTTTCGCATTCACTCTTGACTCATAAATCCTTTTTGTCAGTCTCCTTTCATTCATTCTCTCTACATGCCCAAACCATCTAAGCATACCTTTTTCAATTTTAGTCACTACGTCTTCTTTTATACCACAACGTTCTCTTATCACACTATTTCTCACTCTGTCACTCAGTTTTAATCCACTCATGCTTCTCAACGCTCTCATCTCTACCGCATTTATTTTACTTTTGTGATTCTTCTGCCATACCCAACTTTCACTACCATACATAAGTGTTGGCACCAACACTCCAGCATGCAATAAAGCCGAAATATAGGATGCAATAAAGCAAGGTAATAAAGCCGAAATTAATGTCAATAGACGAAATCACGCAAGAAATAATTCATGGAGACACTTCTAAAAGTTATTGCTTTCGTTAATAAGAGTAAATCCATTTTTCAACAGGATTTGTTAATAAATGATTCATAGATGTGTTAGCAAATTTGGACACGCCGCCAATTATACTCGTATAACTTAAAACATAGATATGTAATGTTTTTGGTAATAAAGGTTCCGTCAATATCAGTGCTAAAATATCTTTTGCGTGATTATCTAGAACAAATAGATAGGCAAAGATTTTAAAAATTATGGTTTTGTTGTCACTACATTATAAGCCTTTATAAAATTTAAGTAAAAAGCTACTTACTTTATCAATTCTTAAAATAGTAATGTCAAGCGCACGTCTTACATTTTAAAAATGTTCAGTGTATAATTTTTTTCAGTCAGATGGCGTCAGAGTTATTAAATTAATTTTTAAAATAGTTTTTTTTTTTTTTTTAAACGGAAAGATATAAACGACATATAACGACATTTTTATTATTGCAGTTTTTTATCTTCCAATCAACATAAATATTTAACGCTTATTCATTCATGTGCCATTTGCAAGTCATTTTGTATTCAAATATTCATCGTTCATTTTCAACTACTTTCTTGTTTTAGTATGAAATAATATTTTTCAAACGAGCATACGGTTACCTAATTTTAAGGCATTCCCTTCTATAGACATCCGCATAATTAGAGTGCTATAAGGGCTGGTGTATATCACCTTTTCCGCCTCAATGTCGTGACCTTCCAAAGTCCCCCACTACAGGAATTGCACTCATGTTATATTAATGTAATATGATAGTATTCTATGTGCTAAGAACATCTCTTTTAATAATGATGACATATTCATACTTCAATTAAGTCAACAAAATAGGAAAGTTAATGTAAATTTCATTACAAACATGCTTGTAAATCTTGCAATCCATCAAGATATATACACCATCTAAGACTTACCGTGAAATCAGTCACATAAAGTTTAGTGACTTAGGTGTATATGATTAAAATTGAGCTTGTGTATGTTGTGCTAAATTATTACGTTATTGTTACTCTGTGATCAAACAAAGTTAATTTAAATTCGGTGATGGTTTAAATTTTACTGATTCGTCATAAAACATTTGCATATGTGATGTATTAGGATTTAATTAACTTTTACCAATGTGTTAACTGCTGTCTGACTACTGGAAGAAATCACTACATATTGATAAGGCCGCCCGTTGCATGCTTTTGTATATTTTTTACTGTTTATTAGTTTTAATTACTTTTGCAATTTAAAAGTATGCAATAGTATTTATCTATCTGTCTACTGTGATAGTCCCACTGACTGCAGCTTGTAATTTGGGACCGACAGCGAAGTTGTTGGAGTGAAAAAGGCTGGCAAAACATCTTGGCCTTTTTAACCATAAGTCTCAGTTAACACCAGGTACATCGTATGATCCTTTCTGGTTTTATTTATATAAAAAAGAACTTTAGATTGACTAAATGTGATTGGTAATTAAATGTATGAACTACGGCTTTATATCTCTTTGTTAAGTTTTTTATTATTTAAATAGATCTTGTTAAAAATGTCGATGGCCGTCATATAGTGTCAAGTATAAAAACCAGAATTTCTAAGACAGTGTTTCAAAGTTAAATACTTTCTTGTTGTTCTAATGCTATGTTTTTTTGCATTATGTTTTAATACCTAATCTGGTTAGAGCCATGGTGGGTAGAGAAGCGAGCTGGAATGCTGTGATCTCCTTTTGTGACGATGTGATCTCGCAGAAGGAGGCGTCGGAGCGTGTGACAGAGATGCACAACCATCGTCTAGCTCCTTAGGGGTAGCCTCCGGGCAATGGGTGCGGGTATAGAGGGACCAGACCAGTGTCACCAGAATATTAGGAGCACGGAGAGAGGAGCCCTGTGGGCATATCGTTGACGAGAGTACGGATATATTCCGATCCGGTGCTTTCGCCCAAAGGGAGGGAGGACCGTCGGGTTCAACCCGTGGCGTTGCGGGTATCCATTAGGATTTTCCGACGAGAGAAAAAAAAGGGGTGATATACTCATTAAAATGAAGAAAACTCAAAATATCGGTGCCGTCCAATATGTAAGTCTATCACGTTGAAGCATAATTATGCAGCGTAAGTTATCGAGTTGAAATATTAGACTTCGTCCAGTGAAGAAACAAACATTACCATTTTGCTATGCACACATAAATTCCATATTGATATTACAAAATTGGCATCCAAGCAGAAACCCTTTGTTGAACTAAAATCAATTCGACAGCGTTTACTTAGGACCGCATCCATTTTGGTAGTTAACGTAAGCTGTTTATAGACTGTTCACCAAATTGGCGGGATGCTTGAGACGTGGCTAATGTAACTTGAAGATTTTAGACTATACTACCATCAGATAATATCATAGACAAGTAATGTAATGTAAATTCCTTGTCTTGTAGTATAGTCTTAATGTCTCAGCGTCTTTCCTTAAATATTGAATATTTTGAAGAAAAAAAAACCTTTTGTTACAGTTACTTGTGTGGCAAGTTACCCACCAAAACTCTACTTAGAACATTTGATTGAGGAAAAATACATGGAATTAGAAAAGTTGTTAAAATAACCAAAAGTTCTAATCTTTCCAATGTATACGTATCATGATCTCTCTGTATATATTTTGTCTAAATTTTCCGTCGCTAATAATATACTTTCTTTATTCATCCACGCTAATTCAAATGCATTTTTATAACTTCAAGTAGATGATACTTGATGTTAATGCAGTTTTTTTAATCAAATATAAATTTACAAAAACTTTAAAGGTTTCTGTCTATGCAATGAGTTTAAGAAGTGACATAGGAATTGACTTTCTCATTTTTATTTGTTTATACGAATTTCTTTTACATATATGAAAGGGTAAATATTCAACACAATACTTTGAGGAGATTTAACCACAGACAACGAGAATGTACCTGGTCTCTATTAGGATTAATCATGTAAAACTAATGAGCTTTAGAATATAAAATGTAAGTTATAAGCGGAATAAACATGTTAATCACAATTATTATCAGACCAGGAAGTTAAGTAGATACAGTACAAGTACAGACTAACTGGTTAGGCAATAAATTATTTGTGGCATTTTTTGTCGACTTAAAGTTATTTAATAACTTGAATTTTATTGCAGACCATTTAACGTTTAGCTATGGTTACATCTAGCTGTAAATGATGATAAAATATAATATAAATGATAAAACGGCGATAATAGCTAATAAGACTTAAACCGGAACATAAATCTTGGATCCTGAAAGAAATCTAAACAGAACATATCCAACCAATGCAAATTTTAATTACTTTTGCATGCAACTTATTTTTGGTGTACATTTGGTAGGTCTCAGAATAGATCCAGAGCTGCGACTTATTGGGGCTGTTGGGGACTGATAGTGCTGGAATTGAGCCCCTTCAGCAGATCACGCAATATGTTTACTCTTCCTACCCCTTATCTTCTATTATTTTATCGCGATACGAAGCTTCATGGTTCATGGATAACTTAATAACTTTTCCTTGCTAAAGCGTCTTTGTTGATAGAGTGGTGACAACGCATCAGTCAAATCCTAAGGAAGTTTTCGTGCCATTACGTCGTCGAGTGAAAGCTCTCGATTTGTATTAGTCATTATTGTGGTGTAATCCTGAGTTAGCCTAAGTTTAGCCAGCTAAAAATCCTCTTACCCTCCTTTGAACTATTTTCCAATAGAAGCTTTATAGGAGTAATTCCCTAGAAGTAAAACTGTAAGCATTATCTTTCCCTAATTTTGGAAAAAATTGCTACTTTTTGAACTCCCACTATTAATACACATGTTCCCAAATATTTTATATGATGATGATATTAAAAACATTTACACTATTGCTTTTATGCCATCTGTCATTTTTAGGAAACCACATCTCATTATATTATTAGATAGGTTTTCATTGTGAAGAGCTTGAAAAAATTTATATAAAAAAATAAATGAACATGAACTAATATAATCCTGCAATCAAGATCAGATATTATCCTTAGAACTTAAGCAGGTTTAGCAAACTTTCTAAAGCAGAACTTTAAACTTTTTAAAACTATGGATGCCTTTTGAGTTTAATATCTATTAATATATAGCGATATTGAAAGGACCCAGGATAAGTCTAACTGGAAAAGAAATTAATAGAGTTTTCAATTCATAATCTTTCTATACATCTAGTGCGAGTTTTCAATCGTTTCTTGTTTTCGTATTGATTTTTAACATTATTCTTGCAAATATTAAGTCATAATTTTTTTGTTTTGGGAAACGTATATAAAGTTTTAGCTCACGTAAATGACTCAAAGATTTCTATTTCTGTAATGAGTTTAAAAGGATCAAACTAAGTGGCGTAGGAATTGAATTTAACTTTTTATATTGATTTAATTTTATCATACTTCACTCATAGAAATTAAACCTTGGCAAATATTGATGAATTTGATACGAATACAAAAGGCTTCACAATTAGGTAATTGCTATCTCTTCCATTAAAGCGCTGAATTATGTAATCTCCTTTCATCAGATAACATTATAGCTATAATAAAAATGATAGTACGATGCAACAAACAATATAACGTCTTTGACGGCGTCGCTGGCTTAATTGTGCGAGTACTCGCTTTGCTAGAAGCCCCGGGTTCGATCCCAGCTAACGTAAATTTGGGAAATTGTATTTTCTAGAATATCTGAGTGTGGATTCATGGCAAGTTTCGGTCGTGGCAAGTTACCACCCGACCAGAAAAGACGTACCACCAACCAGTGTTCCGATACGATGCTGTGTAGAAACCATGAGAGATAAATTGCCTCCTACCAGATTAGCAGGTTTTCACCTTAGCTTGTATTATCACTTACCATCAGGTGCGATTACAGACATGAGCTAACCTCTCAGCAATAAAAAACGTGATGAAGCAGAACAATTCGATACGAAACCGTAGAATTACAAATTAAATCTCGTTGTGACCCGCATGTGATAAAAAGTATATCGACTTTATATTTTAATGATAAATTTATTTAAGAAGATATTTTTTGTGAACGATACCAAAAAAATTATTAAGTGTTGAACAAATTGTTTTTTATCTATATGAAAAAGTAATTTTTTGTCTGTGTAATAAGTGCTCGACAACCATGAAAATTATGTAAAGGTCAGAAGATAGAAGAGACCTTGCCCATAATTAAATTTATTTTATAACAAAAGGTGTTTTCGCAACATAGATAATTTAGGATAGGTATACTGTTTTTTTTTAATCAAAAAGTTACAATCAACTATATTTTTATTGTACAATAAAAAATTTAATACTATTTCCACCACTATAAATTGCTGCAAGCAATGAATATAATGGCTATTGATAAACCTAGTAATAGCGAAACAAATTGCAAAATTTTCCATTGTCAACGTTTCACTCTTATTAAAAATTTAAATTTTATTTAAAATTGTAAAATAGCATTGGAAAAAGATATACTTCATGTTGAATAGAGCAAAGGTGCCACATAATTCTCGTTTAGTTTAAACGATTAGCGATCTCTTCCAGAATATCTTAGGACCAAGGAAATTGCTAAGAAGATGAATATATACAATACTGGGGATATATATTGCGTCCTAAGAGGTTGAAGGAAATATTGTTTAAAAATGTTAACACACTACTACGCATATAAGTTCGATAATACGAAATAAAATTCTCGAATAAGTTTGTAATAGTTACTGGGGATACAACAGGGAAGATGATAGGTACAATCATTTGTACACATACGACTATGTATGTACACAACTATATAAACACACAGCATTATGTTCTCTCGCTCACATGCTTACAATACTCATGGTTACAGAGTAGAAATAAGTTTACACATTCGCATGTGTTTAGAAGTTAACGTGGGATAATCACACTGAAAAGTTTATACAGCTAGTATCAATGTAATTTAACCGGGGTCATACTTACAGATAACGTGTCACGGGTCCGTCAGATGAGTTTAATCACACAAATGTTATCCGTCAACAAAAACACAAGATATGTGATGCAGGCGCTGCACACAGCGGCCGTTCACCCGGCTGGCGGGCTGCGTTTCGAAAACTTCGCAGCGAAGCGTTTAGTGAATATTCAAAAATAGACCGACGGACTCTGAAACACGCGCGACCGTGCATGTAGGAACGTTTCGATAACCTTTACGGGACACAAGCGAGGTAGCAGTGAACACGGCGATAGGATATCTTTGCGAAAATTGTGTTCAAAAGTTTCCAGTACACAAAGTTGTGATCGAAAGTCAGGGCTCAACACGGCGGTAGCGCGGCAGCCCCGCAACGTTTCGAAGTCGACTGGCGCCTCCGACCGCTCCGCGCCGCGCGTCACCGACGAACACCCACACAGCTTCAGCGCTCACACACAAGCGTCCCGCGCACCGAGATCGTACCCACGATTCCACAGTCCACACACATAGACACACGCAGCCAGAAACTGATAAACAGCTTAAAAACACAACACCACAATGCAACTGCACTTATAAAGATATCCCACTTTCCTGTAGGCATATGCTTGTGTTCGACACAGATGCAGATAGCAGCTGTTGTTATTGTAATCAAACGTAACAAATCCCGCGAAAAAATCCATAAAAAAATAAGCAATTCTGTACACATTTTACATAACAAATTTCTCGATATTAATTTATATAAAAAGTTCGACTAGCTCATTGGTCTAGTGGTTTGACGGCCTCGGTGGCGCAGTGGTGCGAATACTCATTTTGTTAGCAAAAGTCCCGGGTTCAATCCCCGGTAGGGCGAATAAAAAAATTGTCTTTTCTAATATGTTTATTGCGCGTTCGTAGATTTAGAAAAGGCCTATGATCGAGTGGTGAGGAATGAGCTGTGGTCAACGTTATCTACGTATGGGGTGAGCGGTTGTCTGATCCAAGCATTGAAGTCTCTCTATGAGGGTTCTAGTGCCTGTGTCAGAATAAACGGAGCGTACACGGAGTGGTTTCCTGTCGAAAGAGGTGTTCGACAGGGATGTGTTGCGTCACCATGGCTGTTCAACCTTTTCATGGATAAATGTTTGACAGATTTAAAAGAATGTATGTATGGGTTAAGAATGAATGAATTACTCATCAAATGTTTACTCTACGCTGATGATCAAGTAATACTTGCGTCATCCGCTAACGAGCTTCAGGAGATGCTAAATATTATGAATGAAGCTTTGAAAGGGAAAGGAATGAAAGTGAATGTAAACAAAACGAAAGTTATGCTTTTTGAACGAGATGAATCTATGATGAATGGCAATATTTTGATAGATGGGGAACAAGTGGAAGAGGTGAAAGAATTTGTATACTTGGGATCTAAATTTACAAAAGATGGAACATGTGAAAGTGATATCGAAAGGAGAGTGAATGCAGGGAATATGGTAAATGGTGCTCTGCATGCTTTTATGAATAGCCAGATGGTGTCTCAAAGGGCTAGACTGGCAGTGCATGCTGGAGTGTTGGTGCCAACACTTATGTATGGTAGTGAAAGTTGGGTATGGCAGAAGAATCACAAAAGTAAAATAAATGCGGTAGAGATGAGAGCGTTGAGAAGCATGAGTGGATTAAAACTGAGTGACAGAGTGAGAAATAGTGTGATAAGAGAACGTTGTGGTATAAAAGAAGACGTAGTGACTAAAATTGAGAAAGGTATGCTTAGATGGTTTGGGCATGTAGAGAGAATGAATGAAAGGAGACTGACAAAAAGGATTTATGAGTCAAGAGTGAATGCGAAAGTTGGAAGGGGAAGACCAAGGCGAACGTTCCTGGACCAAATCCAGGACATTTTAAATAACGGCCAGGTCAAGAGTACTCTAAACCGACGAACTTGTATGAAAGGTTTAATGAGATTGAAAGAAGCGAAGGAGATATGCAAGGATCGTGGCAAGTGGAAGGATGTTGTCTCTGCCTACCCCTATGGGAATGAGGCGTGATGCTATGTATGTATGTAATATGTACGGGTCTGGATTGGTGGGCGGCTTCGGCCGCGGCTAGTTACCACCTTACCAGCAAAGACGTGCCGCCAAACAGATTTGTATTCCCGTATGATGCTGTGTAGAAACCATAAGAGATATATCGCCTCTTACCAGATTAGCGCGCTTACATCTTAAGACTGTATCATCACTGACCATGTACACCTGCCAGCAACAAAAAAAAATATTCGACCAAAGTCGTGAGGTGTTCGGTGCAGTTTCCGGGTCTGGCCAATTTAAAAATTCGATATTGAGTTTTCTATTAAGGTTTTCTCAATATTTATCTGAAGTTGAGATGTTGGCGATGAACCTGCGCCTGATCTCTCTTCGGTTGTGTCAGATTCCCATCACAACCGGAAGGAATGAGTGAAACTCTCTCCTATGATTGAGGAGGCCTGTGCCCAGCAGTGAGACATTAATTGACTGCTACCTTAAGGCAAAAAATGTATACCAAATTAATAAAAGATAAAATTTCCTAGAATATGTCGACAATTATTGTCCCACGACCTCAATTAAAATGATTTTTATTTTACAATAATAATTAAAGCCTATCGTATAAACTATAAACAATGACGTTCGCGTAATCAATTGTAAAAAAAAACTATTTTCATTGTACACCTATTTGCTTTTTGCGGTCTAGGTCTGCAGATATAATATCTGCAATTGTGTTAACATACATACGATAGTTATTGGACATATTGAGATTAAATTATTATCACTACAGAATTTTACGTAAAAACTTCATCGAACATAATAAATGAAATACTTTATTAAGGTTAAATTCAAATATTGTGTGAAGGTATAACTTTGTGACTCAAAGCAAGTCTACACATAAATAATAATACTAGCTTCGTTAGCACAAGACCCCGGCTCGATTCCCGTCCAGGCAAATTTAGAACGTGGCCTAACATCTTGCAAAACATGTTCTTAAAACCATTAGGTAAATAACTTCTTACTAGATTAGTGCACTTTTTTTGGTTCTATCATCATCATTTAGGTCAGATTGCAGTAAAAGCTGACATGGTAGTTTCAAAAATAATAAAAGTGCGTGCGTACAAAGTACACAAGTGAGAAGCGAAATTTCTTTGGCAAACTAATTTTTAGGTCTTGTTTATATTTACACAAATAATTGTCATTAAAATATTAAAAGTGTCGAAAATTAATACAAATAATTTATTGAAATCTCAAATGACAAATTGTAAATAAAAATGTCACGTGATTAAATTTTGGTTTTGAATTTATAATTTAGAAAAGTTAATTTATGAAATACTTTTATTTTATAAAAATAGTATATTAAATTATTAAATGACAAATGGACAATTAAAACGACACATGTTATTTGTGAATATTAAAACTATTTGCCTTCAAACGAATTAACATAAAAATCTTCATGACGCCAATTACGCGTTTCATCTCTAAAAATGTTTCCATCGTGCGCCTAAAGAAGTTTCACTTCAAAAATACTTAACATTTCTCTAATGAAATGAGTTTTTTTACATTTATAATGTTAAGAAACTATTGGATTCACATACACGGAAGAAAGCGAAAATGAAGATCATTTCCTATGTACTCTAGTTACTAGTACGAACTTCTTAAATTCATCATACAGAAGGAAACCTATCACGTAAACTTCTGTACAATATAATTAATAAACTTCTATTTAAAAGAAACCACATTGACTTAATGGTTCACCTGCTGCACATGTTAAAAAATTTATTTGAACTCGAGAGAGTGAAAAAATGTATTTTATTAAATATTGAAAATTTGTACCATGTAAAGGGAGAATGTACTAATAGTGGGCATTGAAAAATGTACTCAAACGTTAACTTGACTGCTTAAATTTTGGATTTTTTTTCGATAAAAATCATGAATAAAAAAATTGTTGAGCTGAAGAAGGAGAAACTGACGACCCAAATTTACATCAGCTTTTTTAAATCGGGCTTTACGACTCAGAGCAAGGGCAACGGTTTTCTCCCTATTCCCAGATAAAATAAACCACAACAGAAACTTCACG
The DNA here is from genome assembly GCA_015832385.1 of Elymnias hypermnestra. Classification (NCBI taxonomy): domain Eukaryota; kingdom Metazoa; phylum Arthropoda; class Insecta; order Lepidoptera; family Nymphalidae; genus Elymnias; species Elymnias hypermnestra. The sequence continues at coordinate 1,735,829 of JACTOM010000562.1, read as the reverse complement.
GGTTTTGATTATTTTATAACTTGGAAGTCTTGAGACCCGTTCAGAGCAATAAAATAGCATCTGCCGCGTAAATAAAACGTTTTATAGGCGTTCTTGTACCAGATACACAAGCAAATATATAAATTCTTGCAAGTAGGCGTCCGTTGTAATACATACAAATACAAAATAAGAAAATAATAAAAAAAGTAAAATACTTACATGTGTGAAATCCTTCTAATTTTCTCACCGCGTGGAAATTACCTGAAATATAAAAGACTATCGAAAAATTTATAATGCAAAGAAGTAAAATATAAAAGCAACGGCACACAAAATATAAAAATGTAAGTATATTTATGAAACCTTATAATATAAGCATAAATCTGTACATATTCCGCTGTAAATCTGCAGGTATTATAAGTTCTCTTGCTTTAATAATAATTTAATACATTTATAATTCACCTTAATAAATAACAAAATAATCATTTTTTAAAGTGAAACTTCTCTAGGCGCATGGGGGCAAATTATTACGGATGAAACGCGTGATTAGCGTCACGAATATGTGCAGCGTTTGAATGTTGGATGTATTAATATCTACAAATAACGTGGCATTTTAATTTACCACTCGTCATTTGATAATTTAACATACTTTTTCATAAAATTCAAAATAACAATAATTCATAAATACTATTTTCTAAATTTTGAATTCAAAAACAATTGAATTAATAATTTTTAATATTGACAAAAACACATGGCATTTTTATAAACAATTCGTCTTTTGAGATTTCAATAAATTATTTGTATAAATTTTCGAAACTTTCAATATCTTAAGTAAAAAGTATGTAGCAGCCCATTAACGTCCCACTGCTGGGCACAGGCCTCCTCACTCCCAGGAGCGAGGGTTTTTTAGAGCGTAGACCCACCACGCTGCTCCACTGCGGATTGGCAGACATAGTACACAAGTGCACTCACTATTCCTTCACTCTCATAGTCCGACGTGACGGGAATCCGACACGACCGGAGAGAGATCAGGCGCAGGACCAACGGCTGAACGTGCTCTCCGAGACACGGGGGTGGATCACACCGTCAACTTCCCAACTTAGGGCAATATTGAGAAAATCTTAATAGAAAACTCAATTTTGATTTTTGAATTGGCCCGACCCGGGACTCGAACCCAGGACAACATGTCTGTAGTCAAACATGCTAACCACTAGACCAATGAGGCAGTTTAATATTTTAATGATAATTAAATTCATTTAATTCCTAACATGTCTTCCTTTTTCCCATCTTTAAGTCTCGGAAATGTATAGTTTTAGATTTGTACAAATATAAACAAGACTTAAAAATTAATTTGCCAAAGAAGTTTTATTTTTGACATGTGTGCTTTGTACGCATGGACATTTAATTTTTTTTTCTTTAATCATTATTATAGACGTGGTACCATTTGCGCTTTTAATAGCAAAAAATAATAATAATACAAATTTACACTAAAAATCATTCGTCTCGTCACAATCATTAATTTAAACATTCAATTTTGGAAATTAGACACTACTGACATAAAGAGGTGATAGAGATCTTACTTCAAAAGTTTGAAAACATGATTAAATTCAAGCTAATTTGACTTCGAAAATGGAAATTAACACTTACTGAAAGTTCACGTTGAACTTGAAAGGGTTTCCTACGAAATCACGTGTTTGTTGTAAAATTTTTCCCCAGTTGATTTTGTAAAGTTTTCATTTCAGTCGCGTTTTATTTACTTGGTGTAACTTCGATATCTTGACACGCTCAACAAAAATCAAGAATAACAAACAAAATGAATCAAAACTACTTTATTCCAGTAATACAACAGCATTTTGGAGTGTTCATAGCTTTTAATAAATATTATTACCAATTTACGACTAATGATGACATTAAAGAACGATATCAAATGTAAATTACGGAGGGTTCTTCGCGCCCTGTCCAGAAAACAACCTACAACAAAGTCAATCAGGAATCCTCATCATCACTTTATAGAGTTCAGGTGAGAGCAGTTGATTTACTCCCACATTTTCTAAGTTATAATCAAAGTAAATTATAATTAAATTCTATTTAAACATTTGTAGGAACTTCTCAGGATTTTTTTTTATTAACGATTTATGATTGTAATCTTCGGTTGCATTTCATGAAAATGTTACTGTCAATTAAATATTTTCTGGAAAGTGGATGAATGATGATGTCTTCCCAGTATTCGAAACCCAATTTCAGGATCATAAACGGTGCCAAATTGAATAACCCTACCAATACTAATGCCCACCACCAATTCAAGAATAAGTTATTGATTTTATAAGATATTCTTCAGCTTTGGAGTCAAACTAATGTGCTCGATGTCTTAATTTCTTTTATTAACCACAACCCTAAAATTGAGGTTTGTTACAAAAATACCAGCAACGTAAATATTCATTGTGCATTCAATAGTCTAGAATTTAATAGCATTTTAAACTAGCCTACACTTACAGATATATTATTTCTTCTATCTATAGCTTTGGACTCTGAGAAATAAGATGAAACTGATTGCTGAAAGGGATTGAGACTTTAAAGAGCATCAGGTGTTTGAAACCAATGTAATTCCTCGATATAATTATACAATTCCGTCTTCTTTCCACATTATACAATCATTTTGATCTTGTAACCCTTTAGTTATTAATATCCTAAAGCCCAAAAGATATTCACAAGAGGTTTTATTAATAATGCAAATATTGCTGCACTGCATTTTGTAAGGCTGCAGGAATCCTTAAATTTGATAAAAATTGATAAAATAAATGGAAAGTTTTCATGTTTTTTTTTATTCGAGCAGGTATGCCTAAACAATACCGAAATTATATTTTGGATCGTTGATTAATATAAGTTATCAAATTAATAGTGTATAATATAATATTATTGTTGTATCCCTGACCTAAATACACAACAATCGCGACATACCGCAAACTGCACTACATATTTATAGGCAAACTTTTTTAACAAATTCCACCGCATCATAATTCAAGCCAAAAATCCGGATGAGAAACAAGGGTAAATAGTTTTTGGCAATGTTTGAATAGTTTATCACTCATCCAGAGTTTCTTTGCCAACATATATAGATCCTTATTCCAAGATAATCAAAATGAAATTGTGATATTCAATTCACATTATTTAGGTTACATTCCCTATATCTACCAGTTTTCCATGGTTTCATAAAACCATTTTTTTTCATCCATTCAAGTTCATACAAATTATTAAACCGGTATATAAATATATATAAATTAAACCGGTAGTTGAAGAAACTTGATGTTAATGCACGTTTTCAAATTAGTTAATTTTCTAGAAAATTGCACAGCGTCATAATGAAAGCTAACGTAAAATATTTAAAGGTATTGTTCATATTACATAACAAATAATTTTTATGTCAGTTTTCGAAGTTGGTTCCTATATGGCATAGGAATTGACTTAAATTACTTTTCATTCCTTGTTCGTCTTGTAATTATTTAAAGCAAAAGAAATTTCCCACATGGGGTAATCGTGGGAGTAATTGCTTCGACAAGATAGGGCTAGTGATCGGGTTTTAACAGGGTAAATATTGTCTGAATATATACATAGCCACGCCTCATCCTCATAGGGGTAGGCAGAGACCACATCCTTCCACTTGCCACGATCCTTGCAAATGAGAATGAAAGAAGCGAAGGAGATATCGTTCCCTTCTTTCATTCTCATTAAACCTTTCAATACAAGTTCGTCGGGTTAAAGTACTCTTGACCTTCTTTTTGTCAGTTGTTCTTTGTCAGTCTCCTTTCATTCATTCTCTATACGTGCCCAAACCATCTAAGCATACCTTTCTCAAATTTAGACACTACATCTTCTTTTATGCCACAATGTCTTTGATTTGAATAGAAATGAAATGTCTGAATCTGTGGAAGATTTCAGCTATGCGATATTAATGCTCAATTAACAAAAAATATTGTCAATCAAAGTAACCCCGTACCAAATATTGTACCAAGTATTGTAGAGAAATTCAGAGGTAATAAATACGATATCTCACTTCTTATTTTAACACTTAATTAGGTTACTTCCTTGGCCTATATCGTTACTTACCCTTTATTTATAATAAGCAAGGCCGCTATTTTTGTTTTATATCTTTTAGCACATGTTTTTATATTTTTGAAATTGTATGTGTAATAAAGTATATCTATTCAAAAGCGTCAGGCATTTCAAATCTTATAGTGGAACGAAAACAGTTTAGAACTGAAACTTCTTTAGGCACATGAGGGTAACATTGTTACGGATGAAACGCGTAAGTACCGTCACGAAGATGTGCAGCATTTTTTATCCTAATTCGTTTGAAGGTTAGGTAGTTTTAATATTCACAAATAACATGTGGCATTTTAATTTGCCACTCGACATTTAATAATTTAATATTCTATTTTTCATAAAATATAAAATAATAATATTTCATAAATTTTAAATTGGAAAACAAAATTTAATTTATAATTTTTTGACAAAAATTGACAAGTGATTGGAGATTTTCGACACTCTTAATATTTTAATGACAATTAAATTCATTAAATTCCTAACATATATTATTTTTTCCCCTCCCTTTTAAGTCTCGGAAATCTAATGTTTTAGATTTGTATAATTATAAACAAGACTTAAAAATTAGTTTGCCAAAGAAGTATCACTTTTGACTTGTGTACTTTGTACGCACGGACTTATTTATTTTTTAATCTGTGGAAAACCAATATCTGATACTGTGTTAGACAATGCAAGTTGCCTTGCTTCGAAGTTATTAACTGATAGATTCTCGATAAATTATTATTCTTAAACATGTTTCATAGTAAATCCAACGCTATAAAATGTGTTACGTATCGCAATGAATGAATAAACATGAAATCCCAACAACAAATGGGCGTGAGATTAAGCGTTTCGACGTCGGATGTTAATTTGTTCGTTGAATTCATGACAAAGATTATTTTGAGATATGGTCAAGATTAAAGGGATATTAATACTCCGTACATTTTATAGCTACATTTCGAATATTTATTCAAGACTTTTAGATAAAACTATCAATTCCTTATAGAATTAAAACTTCTTTACACACTCTTGTCTTTGGCAGTAAACTGATGAATGCTTTATTACCTCAGCCAACTGGTTTAAAACACGACTGAAGTAATAAAATATTCTAGTTTGTAGGATATCTGTTATTTGTTGTGATTTTTGGTCTCTCTTTTTAAGCAAAAAGTTACTGACAAGTACAAAACGAAGTATTAGACTAAAAAGTAGTACTTAAATATGTACTGAACGCAGAGCATGTGGTGGTTATTTTATCTTTAAAAAGGTTATATGAAAGCTCATAAAAAACCTACCCACAATAACCTACTTACTTATCGCTTGATATTACGATCCTATTGCACGATTGAGTCGCATGGTTTTAAACTCGACAAAATTTATCGATGATCCTTAATGTAAAAGTTAAAAAATGGGCGACAAGTTTGCACGGTCTTGATGACCATTTCTGAGATTTATTTCCGGGGAGATTTATTTCAACCATTTATCACAAGTTATGAAAGTTTAACGTTGGGTGCCAATTTTTTTACTGCGCTAACGTAACAACTAATATTTTATAACAGTATTAGACATATTTGTGATTTTAAAACGTACTTTAATACATTATTATAAGGTTCGATTTAATTTACAATAATTTCTATCACATTCTTTAAAAACTCCCCGGTACAGTGATGAGAGTGTTCGCATGGCTAGCAGAGGTGATCGATTCCCGGCAGGGTAAATTTAGGAAATAGTACATTCTACTTTATTTGAAACTTAACTGATGTCTTCGGTAGTTATCACCCTACCTGCCAAGACCTGCCCCCAAACACAAAAATTGCGTTCCACAATGATGGTGTATCGAAAATATAAGAGGTAAATTACCTAATGCGAGATTGCCACAGATCCATCTCAGTATGATCATCGCTTACCATTTAATGAAATCAATTAAAAAATCCTTTCCTTTAGTAGTAAATTACTCATATATATAAAAAAATGTTCTTGTAACCGTTGTTAACTTTCATGTATCTAAAAGTTCTTTCTTGACTAACAGACGCTCCGATTTTATTTATAGGTCTACATTATAATAAATATTTTACGTTTGAATAGCAATATTCGGTGTACTGTTACTCGACTTAATAACAAGCAATCATATTAATAAAAATTGTTTACAAGAGTTAATTGAACTGTTTACGTTCCTTTTAGAGTTAGTCTAATCTCTCTCATTGAAGTAATAGCTTGACACTCACGACTTAATATTCGTCTTTTGGTATTCCCCAAAGACTTCATTAAGGCCAATAGGCAATGGATAGGTTACTTATAATACCATGAAACAATTTTGTACAGGAAAAGTTAACAGACTTTTGAACTGTACAGTAAATAGCAGCTTTTTAACGTTAATCACTCATAAGAGAAGGGGTTTTTAGAACATAGACCCACCACACTGATCTTATGAAGATCTTAGCCTGCAAAGGCTATAAATACCCCAAAAACTTAGTAGTGCCTGCTCAGAATTCAAACCCGTTCTCTGAACGAGTACCTAAATAAAAAATTGCGTTCCAGTACGATACTGTACACCGTAAGACGTGAATTATATTAAGACCTCTTACCAGGTTACCGCGCTTCCCTCTTAGACTATATTATCATTTACAATCAGGTGAAATCACAGTCGAATTTTTTGTTTAATTACAGTAATACTAATGCCTTTTCGCTTCAGTGTGGCTGCCAATGTATGTTTGCTAATATGTAATAATATTAAAAAAAACACTATCCACTGTTTTTGAGCTCGTAAATTCTTTGTCTTTGTTATACTTTAGTAGTTAAAATAACACTTTATTTTGTAACGTCAAGCTGGACGGGAATTTAATATCTACTAATTAGATAAATTTTAGGCACCAACAACAGGGTATAGTGCAAGAGCCTACAGTGTGTAATAAACATTACTCAAATTATGCTTTATATATATATTCTGCGTTGAATATAATCACGTAATCCAAAATTTACAAAATGGTAGATCAAAACATAGCAAAATTCAGAACAGCGGCATTTATGACGAACTTTTAATTGATTATATACGAGTACAATAAAACATCTCTAAAGTTTTTTAAAAGTGTTTAAATCTTTGTAAACATACTCCGTACCGCATTTTTTCTGCTCATTTCCAAAGTCCTTTGATTGTATTTTTAAATAAATTCAATCAATGACTTATCTATTTCTATTCCACAACATAAAATAGTATGAAGTCGTTTAACGTGATGATAGCTCAGAGAAAGCATTAATATTCAGTATCGCAAGTTTGCAAATTGCAAATTATAGTTTGATCTTCAATTTTCAAGCGACTACCTTCTAATTTAAGAAATTTAAAGTTAAAAAGTGATTACATAAGCTTCGAATAGTTAAAACGTACAGACGTGCGTATAAATAAAAAGAAACGTAGACCGTCTCTCAGACTAAAAGTGATTTAATAATGGCCGAAATAAATAACGTCTGTCAAGACATCTCAGTTTACAAGACTCTAGAAATTTCCGTTAGAAACAATATATTTTAAACAAAGTGTTTGCCATTCGTTACAGAAAAGCTGCTGTTTAAATAAATAACAAGTAATCAATATTTATACTTGCTACATAAACAACATAAAAGTAACGATGTTCACTTAATGGAATAAACTGTACTTTTAATTCGTTTCTACACAAACAACAGTATATATTTTGCGAATATAAAAAAGTCATCCTATTAATTATATTTTTAAAACATATAGTTATACGATTTACTTCATATTTGCAATAAAAACAAGTAACGTATACGCCATACTTGGATTGAATCATTATATTAACTATGCTTTGCATACCGTTATCCTAATTATTTTAGTTAAAATAATAGACAATGACACCTATTCAGTTACGGTGTGTCTGTTAGTAGGGTAGTAACAAGTCACGTCTGAAGCTTCTCAGCGGTCCATATCTAGACGAATTAAATAATACAATCTCCTTAATTTGCCTTCCTAGAAATCGGTACTATTACTACCAAAGCTACTACTGACATCATTACGCCAGCATCACTTTAAAATTTAATCAAAATAAGTGAATTATTAAAAATAATAATGTAAATTAATACAATCTTTGTATCTGTACTATAATATTCTACACGACGACCTATTATGTAAGCAATTACTTTACATTTTACTCAAAGTGTAACATACTCGTAAGCTAAATGTATTTTGTGATGTATTTAGCACGTTAATGTAACACATTTTCTCATATAATGCCCGACATGTCGAACAAAATGTTTCGAGAAAATTACCGCAATTTGTGCCACACTCTAATACACAATTTGCAGAGCAGTCATAATATGAGACTTGGAAGAACAAATGCCAATAAATACATCGTAAACATTTTCCGTTATATAATCATTAATAGCTTTTGCAAATAAGTAAAATTTCTTTCCTATTAAAAAGTAATCTAAACTAATATTATTAAGAGGAAACATTGTGTTTTTGTATGTATGTAAGTATGTAACTACTGAACCGATTTCAAAAAATTGATACTACACTAAAATTTATGAAAATAAGGTAAGTAGCAGCCCATTAACGTCCCACTGCTGGGCATAGGCCTCCTCACTCATATGAGATAAGGTTTTTAGAGCAATAGACCCACCATGCTGCTCCACTGCGGATTGGCAGGCATAGCACACAAGTGCACTCTTTATTCCTTCAGTCTCATGGTCCGTTGTGACGGGAATCCGACACTCGCGGAAAGAGATCAGGCGCAGGACCGACGGCTTAACGTGCTCTCTGAGGCACGGCAGTGGATCATACTGCCAAATTCCCAACTTCGGGCAAATATTGAGTAAATCCTAATAGTAAACTCAATATCGAATTCAAATTGGCCCGACCCGGGACTCGAACCCAGAACCTCATGTATGTAGTGCTAACCACTAGACCAATGAGGCAGTCTTAGAATTTATCAAGTACACTATTATTGATACAAAATTTGTATTTTGTGTGACAGAGAAGAAGTGGATCAAATCCAGAGAATGGGATGTTGTATTCTTTACCAACTATTCTTATGAATGTTTTTTTAGAATGTGAAACATGAAACATATTAGACCGACGGTGACAATTGATTTGCAAACATATATAGTCATATGGTTATATTTTAATTAAGATTCATAGTAAGTTATAATGGAGAATGGTAATTAAAGCACTACGAGGTATGACAATTAAGTAATGAGACTGATTCCATAAAAACCGTATATTTGAAAATTATTCTACAACTCTGCCATCCCCTTCAAAGTAGTCCCCTTGGGCAGCTATACAGCGATTCCAACGCGTTTTCCATGATTTGTAACATTTCTGGAACGCTTCGACTGGGATGTCCGCGAGTACCCTCGTCACGGCCACCTGGATGTCCGTAATTGACTCAAAATGGGTTCCTTTGACCACCGATTTTGTTTTAGGGAACAGAAAAAAGTCACAGGGTGACATGTCGGGTGAATAAGGCGGCTGTTGCAACATGGCGATCCCTTTAGAGGCCAAATACTGGGACACGCTGTGGGCGGTGTGGCACGGCGCGTTGTCGTGATGAAGGATCCAGTTACGAGCGATGTCTGGGCGCACCCTGTTGACTCGTTTTCGCAATCTTTCGAGTATTTGGCAATAGTAGACTTGATTCACAGTTTTCCCCGGTGGAACGAATTCTTTGTGGACGATTCCACGGCACCTCGACTGGACTCCCACTCCGCGTCTCGTCTTCTACGCTTTCACACCCCTCCTTAAACTCTTTGTGCCATCGAAACACCTGGGCACGACTAAGAGCACTATCACCATACACTGTTACAATTTTAGCGTACGTTTCCGAAGCTGTATCGCCCAATCTGGCGCAAAATATTATCGCGACGCGTTGCTCTTGATTTCGTTTTTATATTTTCGTGACGAGCACTACAAACACACGTTTACTCAACTTGATGGAGCAGGCGAACCAAACAAGCCAGAGCGATGGTACACATATCAATGGAGAGGGGAGGGATGCCGGAAAAAGAGAAAGAGAATTTCAAGATCATAGGTTTACCAAAAGCGCGGCAATAAAATCAGTCTCATTACTTAATTGACATACCTTGTATGTATATTGATGTAATGCCAAAAGCACAAGCTAAGTGTACAATATTTGGTAAGCCTATCTATTACCTAATATACGCAATTTAGCAATTGTGAACAGAATTCACATTTTAGACAGATAACGTAAACACTGGACATTTATTATACAGATAACATTCAACGAGAACAAGGGTTTAAGGTATTAGTAAAGTATATTTAGGCCAAATTAATTAAAACTGTGCTTTGACGTAACTGTAACGAGACTCATTACTCTCCGTAGTCATTTCTCTCTCGGCTTAAAGTCTAAATTAAACATTTAACAATCCTTTTGAATTCACTATTTTTTTACAAGATCTCAGATTTAATAAGAATAAAAATAAATACCTATAGCATCTTCAATGTTAGAATATTTATATTTTCATTATTTTACAATTTTATCGTTATTAAAACACTTCTTTATCCATTCAAGTTCGCACTATTGACACTTATATTAATACAGTTTAAACGAATATTAATTAATTATTTAATTTATAACTAACTATATAGTATTTGCGAAAATTGTACAAATTGAAAATTCACGTACAAAGTTTAAGGGTTTCTTAGGATATGGTTTCTTTTGCAAAAAACAAACGCTGTGGTATAAAAGAAGATGTAGTGACTAAAATGGAGAAAGGTATGCTTTCGAAGATTTGGGCACGGAGAGAGAGTCAGTTAATAGAGACCGACAAAAAGGATTTATGAGTCAAGAGTGAATGGGAAAGTTGGAAGGGAAAGACCAAGGCGAACGTTCCTGGACCAAATCCAGAACATTTTAAATAATTTGACGGCCTCTCTGGCGAGTATTCGCTTTGCTAGCAGAGGTCCCTGGTTCGAACCACGGTAGGACGAATTTAGCAAATTGTCTTTTCTAATTTGTCTGAGTCTGGACTGGTGGGAGGCTTCGGCCGTGGCTAGTTACCACCACCACCCTACCACACCACCCTAGCAGCAAAAACGTACCGCCAAACAAAGAGATTTGTGTTCCGGTACGATGCTGTGTAGAAACCTTAAGGGGTATGTCGCCTCTTAACAGATTAGCGCGCTTCCATCTTAGACTGTATCATCACTTACCATCAGGTGAGATTACAGTTAAGCGCTAATCTGTCAGCAATATAAAAAGGGCCAGGTCAAGAGTATTCTAAACCGTCAAACTTGTTTGAAAGGTTTAATGAGAATGACAAAAGGGAAGGAGATGCAAAGATCGGATCGGGAAGGAGATGTAAGTGGAAAGACGTGGACTATACCTACCCCTATGGGAATGAGCCGAGATGCTATGTCTGTATTTTCTTTTGTAACGCGTCATTGTTTTTTATATCTATTGCATGTCGAATTAGAGCCCATCGCGAATTAAAATAGTAAGGAGTACGGAGGAGCAAAATGAAAGAGACGTGGCAAAAACCCAAGGCCAATATACCAGCGTCCGTGCCTCGCATCAGTTGTTCCACCCACATCGTGTTTTTTTTTTATATTATTGCAACTGTAAATTTTATTCTAATAAATAAGATTTAAAGTTGTTTGTAAAAATGTACCACAATTTGTCTCGACGATATGAAATATAAGCTTTCTTGTCAGAAGACTCTCATAACCTGTCGTTTATACAATCTGAATTGCATCTGCTGAAACTTATTTCTAGATAACATAATATAATTCGAATTTGAAACATTATATGTATGTCTTTAGGGTCTATTTTCGTTTGACTACAACGTTTGTAAGTTGTTCAAACGTACGCCGGATGTGAAATTTTCCACGGCAGCTTCAGGATTGTTCGTAATGGACGGTTTTCGTTCATTCACGAATATATTTTTAGCTTAAAGCTCGTTGCGATTCATACCCGGCAAATGGAAGTGGGTGAGCGACCTCTAGTGTTATAACAAACATGTAATCAATACTGTTCCTGACAGCCTTTCCATAAACCTAACTCTGATTTATGACATTCACCTTCGAGACGTAGATATTGATATGAATTATTATTGTATTTTCAACTTCATTTTTATCACATACCCCGAAATTATTCATGTTTCTTGGTGATGTTTTCCTGTGAAACTACGAGAATTCGCGAGTCTTACCAGTAAACCATCATGTTAAAATTAATATAAAACTTGAATTTTATCTTTCCGGAACAAAAATATTTGTATCACCATTAATATGAACTTCTATGAAGATCAGCATAATCGCGTTTGTTTATTGATCTTCTATAATAATTATCATAAAACGATAACGATGATCAACGTACGTACTAGGAAGCTGTAAAGTTGACTTTATCGTTATGATTCATTTGTTCCAGGTTATTATTTTCTCAGAAAATTGAAATAGATTTCCTCTTACTCATTTCTTATTACAATAGCTATTTGGAAATTTCAATTTTTCACCAATACACGATCATTGGTTTTCAATACCAAACTACCAAGAAAGAGTTACCTAGGATTAACATTCAGAAAGGTTTTTGGAATTTTACCAACTGTATGGCCATTATTCATATTTTACTTCCTTCTATTAGTTCACACTCTGTTTACATATACCAGTACATATTCTGTTCTGAATTTTAATAGTTTTGGCACTGTATATAGTTGTCTTTTTAATTAGAATTAATCATGCTTCTGATCAATTCAGTACTATTTATATAAAGCCCAAATCTAGAGTTTAAAAAGGTATCAGTAAGTAAGTAAAGTAAGTAGCAGCCCATTAACGTCCCACTGCTAGGCACAGGCCTCCTCACTAATAGGAGAGAGGGTTTGTAGAGCATAGACCCACCACACTGCTCCACTGCGGATTGACAGGCATAGTACACAAGTGCACTCTCTATTCCTTCACTCTCATAGTCCGATGAGATGGGAATCCTACACGACCTGTGAGAGATTAGGCGCAGGGCCGACGGCTTAACGTCTCTGCGAGGCACGGGGGTGGATCACGCCGCCAACATCCCAATTTCCGCCAAATATTGAGAAAATCTTAATAGAAAACTTAATATTGATTTTTGAATTGGCCCGACCCGGGACTCGAACCCAGGACCTCATGTCTGTAGTCGAACATGCTAACCACTACACCAATGAGGCAGTTTTAGGTTGTTTAGAGGCAGAGGTAAAAAGGTATACACCACAGGAATTAACTTTTATTTTTTATATAACAAACAATATTATAAAACCTTTTGAAGTGAAACTTGTTTAGGCGCATGAGGGTGAAATTTTTAATATTTAATTTAATTTGCAACTCGTCATTTAATAATTTAATATACTATTTCATAAAATATAAAATATTTTCATAAATTCTCTTTTCTAAATTTAAAATTAAAAAATTAGATTAATAATTTCTAATATTGACACAAAACACGTGGCATTTTTTTTTACAATTTGTCATTTGAGATTTCAATAAACTATTTGTATTAATTTTCGACACTTTTAACATTTCAATGACAATTAAATTCTTAACATATCTTCCTTTTTCCGTCCCTCTAAGTCTCGGAAATCTAAAGTTTTAGATTTGTATAAATATAAACAAGACTTAAAAATTTGTTTGCCAAAAAAGTTTCATTAAATTTGCAGGAGCGTCTCCCACTTTAGCCAAACTTCGCGTCTGTAACGCGATATGCGATAAATGGACAAATAATTTGAGGCGATGTAAAGAAAGTTGCGCTTTACTAAACCGATTTCCAGATTAGGTACCTTCAGAGTGTCAATGAAATAAAGGTTTAGTTCTATAAAGCAATAATGCTTTGTCATCACAACATTATAGATAGCCAACGTTAGCACTTACTAATTCTAATCTCAATTACTTCAAAACCCCTTTCAATAAATAGATAATTATTTTCTACCCATACCACATTTTATACTGAGACTGTCGTTATGGACAAACAAATTAACTGTACATTAAAAACTAGCTGAACCCGCGACTTCGCCTGGGTGGAATGTTTTTTTGGTAGCATTTTCATTAATTTTGGCAAATTGTTTTAAAAAACAAGAAACATACCCACACTATGCTTTGAGAGTAGAATTTTCTTAAATTTATTTTTGATAGAAAAAAGTTTTAGACCAAGTTTTACTTACCATAAAAGATATAGTTTGTAAATGTGAAGTTGTTTTTTTAATTAACACCCCTGCAACCCCCCTTGAGAGTGGAATTTCGTAAATTCCGTTCTTAGCTGACCTTTATTCGGCAAATGGAATATTCCTACGAAATTTCAAGTCTCTACGCCTTCAATGCTCACCAGTGAAAGGGAGTGGAGGGCAGTGGTCTCCTTCTGTAAAAGTGTTATTTCGCTGAAGGAGGCACATGAGAGGCACAGGGAGAACGCTGTAGACGCTCCTTTAGTTCGGCGCAGGAGGTTGGGAGGTAGGAGGCGTCGATTTGCGCTTCTCCTTCATCCTTCTTAAGTTTCCCAGAGGAATCTTTCGGAGTGCCAGGGTAGGTTGCGTCTGCCGATCCTCTGGTGCTCCAGTAAAGGAAGCGGAGGGTATCGCTGGGTTTTAGTGAGTATTCTGGTTTACCAGCGAGTCCCACACTGCCGATAAGATTTTACTCTGATCGGCGTGCATAAAGGCATTTCCCAGCGTAAAAAAAGCCTCTACGCCTTATATACCTGGATATGTCTTTTATATATATAGATAACTTTACTATAATATATTTGAGTCAACTTCTGTAACAGCTCAGCTGTCAGGAAAGTACTAAGTTTGCTAAAAACATTAAAAGATATGTTTCTGTAATGAGTTATGGTAAACATTTGCGACAGTTTGCGTAGGTGCGCTAATAGCAATTTGTGTTCATAATATGATTCATATTAATGTTTATGTTGTATTGTTTATAAAATAGTTATGGTGTTATTTTACTTGACGGAAAATAAGGGTGCTACATAATATGACAATAAAAAACACAAAAAATTTTTCTAAGTTAATAATGATCCGAAATATATATTTTTTAATCCTTTCGAAATGTTAACTTTGCTTATTTTGGGTAAGACTACGGACATTGAAACTATATTTATTTTACAAAAAAGAGCAATACATGCTATATATCAATTAGGATCTCGTGCTTCTCAAAGAGATAAATTCAAAGAAACATCAATTCTCACAGTACCGTCGCAATATATATTGATTAATATCTTATATATCCGTAATAATATTGACTTATATAGCAATAAAAAGTGAAATACACAATTTTAATACAAGAAATAAAAACAATTATAATACCATATTTTAGAATGAAGATTTTAAGAAATATGTCAAAAACATCCTTTTACAAAAGGCATATTATATTGTTGAAGATTATTTAAGTGATAGTTATGTTTGGACTTGAATCCAGTTGCTCACAGAAGCAATATATTACAAATTGTAACATATGTGCTAAACTATTTTTAAAAGAGTAACCGTTGAGTCTAAACTGGTGGTTGATTTATTACCAATGGACAGACTACAGACGATTCAAAAGTGCTTTTTGAGCCTACTTAAAGAATATTGGATTTTGATTTTAACAGTCACTAACTAAGCACGCATTTCCTCACATTGCCACGGAATCGGTATTAAGTAGGTTACACTTCGGATAAAAGCTAATATAAAATAAGTGTAAATATAAATTCACCATTTCTATTAACGTGCTCAGTCGATTACGATCCTTGTTGAAAGTACGACAGTACAAGTCGTACAGAATTGGCGTTATCACAATGGTTAGTTGAAATAAAAATGGTTATGTAAAGCTGCAGCTAAAGCCTTGTTTACTTTCTTCAAATCCGTGCCAAAATTACAGAAAAAATAGTAAACAAAATAACCAAAAGAAGTCTGTACTATAAAATCTAAAGCAATGTACAACCGGATGGGTTTTATTGGCCTGTACAAAGTGCTGACTGAGGGACGAGTGTTTGGTTTGGTCGCCAGTGAAAGACGTCACGTGGAATTATACTGTAGCAAATACCGGAGCTACGGATTCAAATTATTTTTTAGATATTATGATCGAAAGGTTAGAAATATATTTAATACCAGCTGAATAGAGGTGGCAGTTAAATAACGACACCGAGTATTTGATGCTTCGGTAACTTAGTTGACAGCACAATTCATACTTAATCTCTCGATTTAAGTTGAAATTTATAAAAAAAAGGTACTGAATATAAGTTAAAATGACACTGTCTTATGTTCTAAGTCGAAACAAATCTAGTTAAACGAAGTAAAGTCGTCACAATTGGTTGAACAGTGTTTAGAGTTCTACGCGGTAAAATGACAGGGATTTTTAATGTCTATATGATATACCTAGTCTACAGCAGCGGCTCTATATTTGAATTAAACTATCAGAGAAACATCTATCAAGAGACATGGTTGTCAAAACCACCATATGTATGTACATGTCTAATGTAATTAGGCCGTAATCATTCAGACGAGTATTTCCATATATGTACTCTAATTTAAAAACATCTTTTAGGTTATGCTTTACTATATATAGAGGTAGCTTGACAGTTACTCACCCGATAGTAATGATAATATACCCTTAGATGGTAATGTGATAATCTAGAGATGAGTAATAATTTACATCGTATAAGCTTTAACGTGGTTTCTATAAATGATTACCTGATTTTTTTGTCGGAAACGTGCTAGTCTGGTAGGTGGCAATTTGCGTCTTAGAATATGTAATTACAAAGCTAGTACTCGCACCTTTATTTATATTTACAGCAGTATAAACTACCAGTATCACGTCCTGGTGGTGCTAATTTCCAGCGTCCTCATGCCGAGGAGCATTGTAGGCTCTCCAGTGAGTAGTCTGAAATGAAATAGACCCACGAACGACAGATGAAGAATGCTGTGGATGCTCCCTCTCACCGCCGATGGATGTGGGGCAACGTGTTTGCGCACCACCTCTCGCCTCTGTGAATCCTCAATCGGCCTCATCCGGGACACCAGGGATGAATATGAAATCTAGTATTACGGTGTCTCACTCATGGATGAAGAGGGTTTCGCTGGGTTTTAATGAGTATTGTGAGGTTTCTCCATCGCCGATTCTATCACCATCCCACGCTTCTTATCGGTTGTGGCTAGGACATTACCGCATTTCTCAGCTTAAAAAAAATGAAGTATAAAACATATTTGGTTTTATCGCCATGGATTCACAGACTATAGGATTGATAGATGTAAAAAGTATGATAGTGGATAGCGTGAAAATAGCCAGAAAATAATGTTCGTACATTGTAATGACCGTTCATAACGGTAAAAATTTAAGGAAGTATGTTTTAATTTTTTTATATTCATTGGAACAATATATTCAAGAGTTCTCTTATCGTAAATATTATAATTTTAAAATGTATTACCACTTACCAACAGGTGGCATGACAGATAAGCGCAATCCTGTAAAGAAATGAAAAACAAGGTCATTACCGTTACCTACCTTATTACCGTTATTTAATTTTTGGAATAACCATAATTTAAAAAGGCAATTTTAGTAACGCTAGCCTACTGAAAAAGAGTTAGTAGAAATTAAATTATCATCAACAAAATAAACGACTCGGGTAGTAACTCAAATAATAAAAAACTGTTGAAAAAATTTAAAAAAAAGACAAGATTTATTAGAAGATATTGTTACATACTTTTTATTTTAGTCTTTAATTACATTTTAATTTTGGATTATTATACAAAAAAATATATATTTTTAGATCAATTTAGTCAATCACTTTATTGTCGTCTACTAGAATCATATATATCAAACAGAACAATCAGAGTCAGACAAGATGACGCCCTTTTGTGATCTCAAGAAAATAAACATCCAACAAGGAAGTATTTTAGGTCCACTATTATATTTACTCTATACCTGTGATATACCTGTATTAGAAAACAATACCATTACGTCTTTTGCTGATGATACGTCTATCACGGCAACTGGAGAAAGTCACGAATAAATAGTAAAAAAGGTTCAAGCTTCAGTAAAGAAAGTCCATGAGTGGACAATGAAATGGCGAATAAGGCTAAATGAATCAAAATCGATGCATATTGATTTTACGGACAAGAGTATGAAATATTGTCCAATTTATCTTAATATGACCTTGGTATGACGCTGGATACAAAACTTTGATGCAAAGCTCATGTTAAAAAGAAACGTGAAAAGCTAGAAATACGATATATATAGACTTTTTGAAGTGTGCAAAAATTGAGATCAAAAATTCCGTTATATACATAAACACTGACGAAGTTAATATATGAGTAAGCGTGTTGAAAGAGTTCAGTTTCAAACAATAAACAAATTCCTTAAATTTTTGCTGCTTAATAGAGCGAATGGAATTTCCCGTTTGTCTCTTTTGTTAGTGTTCTAAATTTGTCAGTTTTTGTCAAGTTTGTTTTTATGAATGTTTCCACGCTACCGGTTCTCAGTAAGAGCCCATTGGATAAAACTGCGAGAAACAAATTATAATAAACCATTACGTTTAATTAATTAAAAGAAAAGGTTTAATTAATTTGGAGCGCAGTTATTTATTATAATTAACACGTTTCACACACGTTAAGTTTATTAAAAGCCCATAAAACATGAAACAAATTAATGGCGTTGGATCTCTTCACCTTCAGAGATATCATAAAAGTGATCATTATACCTGCTCCCATAATTACAATAGTTACTAGGTATAAATGTTTCCACTCAGATAATCAATCTCAGTGAGAGGTTAACTTTTTTTTTACGCTGATTAATGCATTTATGTATCCCGACTATCGTCGGGTGTGTGGGTCACGGCGAGGGAGAGAACTTGCAACAATACCCACCAAAATCCAGCGGAACCCTCATCAACCATTAGTGGGACATCAGAGGAGTGCTCACACCTTCGTCTCTGAAAGTGAGAGGTTAGCTGCCATAGCCAAAACCATCACAAAAACACAGCCAGAACAACTACTATTTATTTGACATTACAGTGAAACTAAGGCGTATTCTCAAAAAAACATCACAAGTTTATCAATATCTTCTTCTTCAGAGATTTTATTTCCTATATTAAAATTATTTATTCAATTTTTTATGATAAAAATTTGTATTCTTGCGACGAGGTAAAAAAATGTAGAGTCATTTATTTAAACGGCTTACATTCAGAGCCTGACTTGCTTTTATAGCTTTTAGAAAAAAAAACTTGAAACATGGTAAACCACTCCTGTTTTAATATACTTTAAAAATAACAATCGGGATCGCTTTTCAGTTTTCATCTGATATTTTTTTACTGCTGCTAATGGCAAATGATGATGCAATCTAAGATCGAAGCATGTTAAACTGGTAAGTAGTTTACCTGTTATGATTTCTACATAGAATCGTACCGAAACACAAAATTTTTAGCACGTCTTTGCAACTAGGATGGTAACTATCTTTAACATGTACAGTAACTCGTATAAAATTAGTGCTTCTCCAGCGTTGACTGTATCATCACTAACCATTAGGGGAGATTACAGTCAAGCGCTATCCTGTCAGTAATAAAAAAAAAGCATAAATATATACGACATAAGGATAAGACGTAAAATAAAACACATTAACGTCTATAAAATTAGTAACAGGACTTGTTAAAGATCTAAATCGATTCATGTTACGTACATAATTTGGTTAACAGTTAACTGCTGCAACGTGACCTAGAAAACCACTTCGGAACTAAACTAATTAGTACTTTCATTGACAACTGACGGTATAGTACCTAGAATAGAGTTTCCCGTGGTTAGAATGTGTTTCGACGAAGTTAGCTTTAGCAATGTACGCGAAGTATGTGATAGCATCTATAATATAGATATATAGCCAAAGAACAAACTGTTTTCGAAACATCGCTACTGTATTACGTGCAAGGCACATTAATAGAAGTCTTGGCTTTGGTTAACACCAGGGAGAATACAGAAAATTTTATCTTCTAATTCGTCTAAATCAAAACTAGAGGCAGTAAAAGAGTACTTATATTTTATACTTCTTTGGGGACATTAGGAAAAGAATAGCGTCCTTATGGAGTCACCTACAAAACTCTAAAAAATGCTATTTTGAGGACATCGAATGATGTTTCAATTCCTATATACTGGCATTGGATCTCAGCTCATTTAAATTATAATGGAATGTGACCATCAATGTAATTAATTGTAATTTAATTATTATTTTACTTTTTGATATGGGTGTATAATACGTGCAATAAACAAATATTATTATTGTAACAAACGCTAAATTGAAAAGTATTCAAAGAAGTTAGTTAGTAGAATCATCGATTGTAATCGATTGTTGATAAATGATTAGAAGTGCTGATGAAATTCACTACAAATTTTTTGGCGTAAATTACTTCTGAGAGGGAATTATTTCTATTAAAACCATAATGCGCCATAGTTATATTACAATACAATACAAAACTCTACATTAACTCCCTAGAGATAACAAATTCACAGCAGCAAACTAATAAATGTGGCGCTACGCTGTTTATTTGCCTACTCTGAGTAATGATTCACCACGCTAATACACATAGTTTCCAGCTTAGTAGATAATTAACGTAGAGTACATTCAGAATACCGCTTATGGTCGTTGACAGAGATATATGTACTCATAAATTAACGTTCCTCTCCACTGACACTTTAGAGAATTTTTAAATGTA
The DNA here is from genome assembly GCA_015832385.1 of Elymnias hypermnestra. Classification (NCBI taxonomy): domain Eukaryota; kingdom Metazoa; phylum Arthropoda; class Insecta; order Lepidoptera; family Nymphalidae; genus Elymnias; species Elymnias hypermnestra. Next base: position 1,715,121 of record JACTOM010000562.1, on the reverse strand, counting down.
TTAACTTATTAAGACTTAATGAGAATTTGTTTAACGACATATCTATGTCAAAATATTACTGCTATTATTCTGGTGAATATAAATCCTTCGTATTTTGTAAATATATATCTCAAGAACAGAGTGTATCTTTAAGTGTAAAGAGATTCTATTCTACCCACTATATTTTAATGAATTTATATAGGAATATAAACGTTTTCTACATCCACATCGTACTTTTCCCAGCCCTTTCCAAAAACCGAAAACGGACTGCAGCTTGTTAATCGTAATCTGTAGGTCATTTCCCAAATCTGTAAAATTTAGACTGCGCCACCACTAAATGTCATTAACATAATGACAATCTGATAATATTTTTTTCAAATTTCAAATGACACTTAAAATTTGAATTTTTGAATTTTATCACTGATCATTCTAACAACCTAAAATATTTTCTGGAGTCAACACTCATTTTAAAATTGGCAAAAAGATGTTGTGGCAGTAGTCTTCAAAGCAGCTATATATAAGCGTAAAGCAATTAACTACTAGCAAATTGCGTAAAACTTGAGCCGGCCTTGGGAAAATTTACACTGTCTATATTTCAGCAGCGGAACAATTAAATGGGATACCTCCTTAAATTAAACTGACAGAACTCGGCGTTCGCGCAAATTTATTTCTACACGTCGAGATGCAAGATAACAATAGAAAATAACACAAACTTTGGTTTCGCATATGATGGCAATATTGACTTTATTCAGAAGTAATCCGGAAGTTTATTAACAGACAGGCCAGCGCTTTTAGCACTAAGTAAATTTCACCTGATATTAAGTGATGATTCTGTCTAAAATGGAAACGCTTTTAGTGACGCGACTCTACTCGTTGAGTGATTATTATCCGGCCAAAGTCAGCCACCAATCCAACATACATACATAGCATTCACGCCTCGTTCCCATAGGGATAGGCAGAGACCACGTCCTTCCACTTGCCACGATCCTTGCATATCTCCTTTGCTTCTTCCATTCTTATTAAACCTTTCATACAAGTTCGTCGGTTTAGAGTACTCATGACGTGGTACTTATTTAAAATGTCCTAAATTTAGTCCAGGAACGCCTTGGTCTTCCCCTTCCAACTTTTCCATTCAGTCTCGACTCATAAATTCTTGGTGTAAGTTTCCTTTCATTCATTCTCTCTACGTGCCCAAGCCATCTAAGTACGCCTTTCTCAATTTTAGTCACTACATCATCTTTTATACCACATCGTTCTCTTATCACACTATTGCTTACTTTGTCACGCAATTTCAACCCACTCATATTTCTCAACGCTCTCACCTCAACCGCATTTATTTTACTTTTGTGCTTCTTCCGACATACCCAACTTTCACCACCATACGTAAGTGTTGGCACCAACACTCCTCTATGCACAGCCAACCAAAACTCAATACAAACTCAGATAAATTAGAAAATACAGATTTCGAAGTTTGCCCTCGCACTTACCACACGAAAATTGATGTTTCCGGAGATAACCTAATGAAAGCACGTCATCGACTGACTAAACTGAGCTTCATAAAACATTTAGGGGTCTGACAACATTAAAAACAATGACACAACTAAAGGCAAATAAATTAAAACAAACTATTTGTTAACTCGAAATTGGCGTGCTTCTATCGAAGCAAACACTTGAGATTGATTAATAAACTTTCTTATCATCCATTAGAGTCGTGTCAAGAGAAACGGTAAACAATACCGCAGACCCCGAGCTTTTGCGAGCCTTTATTCCATTAGGAGCGATGCCTATCACAAGCAAATTTGCAAAGCCTTGTCAATAGAATGACCATACTTAAGCTTTATAATACTGGATACAATATAAATGGGGAACTATAGAAATCACGACATTACTACAGAACTTGCTCTACACTAACTTTTGATGGACCCGCTGGCATAATGTTGCAAGTACTTGATTTTCCTGCAGAGTTCCCGAGTTAGATTCTCTACAGAATTTAAGGAAATTGTATTATTAAATTGTCTGTTGGAAGCCTTAGGTCGCAGCTAGTAACTGCCCTGCCAGTAAAAAAGCGCCGCCAAGCATAAAAATTGCGACCCGGTAAGTTGTCAAATTATTAGGTGGCAACACTGACAGGTCTAAAATATTGTGAATTTACGAGCAACATAGTTGCCACACGTAAAATGACTAAAATCATGGACCAATATTCCGAAATATTATGCAATGAGAGGTAACTTTAATGAGCAGAACAATTGTATGATCACAGTCTTTCGTGTTGTCTTATGGTGCAGTTGTTTTAGGAGAAATAGTAATTGTGAAGTAATTATTAATACATTGCAGATAGTGAAAGTTGTATATATTTAAAAATTTAAGAGGATTAAGGTTGTTAGTTATTAATTGGGCAGTTTACCGCTCACCAGTTTAGCGCCCTACCATTTTAGACAGAATAGTCACTTACCATTGGGTAAAGAACTGCCTCATTGCTCTAGTGGTTAGCATGTTCGACTACAGACATGAGGTTCTGGGTTCGAGTCCCGGGTCGGGCCATTTCAAAAATCAATATTGAGTGTTCTATTAAGATTTTCTCAATATTTTCCCGAGGTTGGGAAGTTGGCGGTGTGATCCACCCCGGTGCCTCGGTGAGCACGTTAAGCCGTCGGTCCTGCGCCTGATCTCCCCCGGTTGTATCGGATTCCCGCCACTTCGGACTATGAGAGTGAAGGAATAAAGAGTACACTTGTGTGCTGTGCCTGCCAATCCGCAGTGGAGCAGTGTGGTGGGTCTATGCTCCAAAAACCCTCGCTCCTCGGAGTTAGGAGGCCTGTGCCCAGCAGTAGAGCGTAATTTATTGGGTAAGGGGGAGCAAAAAAAAGTGATTCTTCCAGGACAAATAATGTTCGAATTGTCTTAATGTGACGTTACTTTTGAATTTAAATTAAACAACCCGTCATAAAATTAAAAACCTGCGAGCAAAAGTCCTGTCAATATTAAGTATCTTTGTTGAAGGTAAAAAAATTGAAAATCATCTTTATATGCATTTAAAAAAAGAGGCTTGAATTTGACATGCCAAGTCGTTTTAAAATGTAATATTGTGAGATCTTTATAGACTCGAATGATTATTAAACCACTAGCAAACTGAAACATTGTAAAACAATTTTAATATATATAGTATCCTAGAAAAACAAAACGATTTGTAATCCTACATGTCATCTAACTTTGGACGGTCAGAAATTGCGCTTATTAAAACAAGAACTACGAAAATAGAGACAGAAGTTCACCAACACGCGACAACAATTATTCATTATTACGAGCCATTAGAGTAACAAAAGCTAATAGAAATATCAAAATCCATTGTTACCAACCAACAATAGAGTTTGATCATACAGAAGTCGATTAAAAGTTGGTGAGACAGAGAATCGTTATTAGACTAATAACTTTGGGGTACGTTAGTAATAACTTTTACAGCAGAAATTTATCATTTTAAGCACTAACATTGTATATTTTGATGTACTAGTTATAGAAAAACTATTTATTATACTCGTTATAGAGTCCATTACATATATTTAAAGTCCAAGTAAAGAGGATTATAAAAAGTAATTAGCAGCCTATTTGTGTCCCTCAGGAATAGGTCTGGATCCTTCACAATATGGGGAGTTTATTAGAGCAGAGACCCACTAAACTCCACTGTAGGTTGAAAGGCTACACCTAATCCATAATCCACGCGTAAAATATAAATCCGTGGGTTCCGGAAGAAACGTTTCATGAATCGTAAAATCCTTTATGCTGCAGTACACAATTGTACTGTTGATTATGCGTCTTAAATCCGAAAAGCTATTCCTGGGTGAGATTATGGCCTTAAATATTGTGCGATTCCCGGAATATTTTCCTTGAACTCAAGGTTTAATAGACTTTGTTTTCTTGGCTGCATTATAAATCATAATTTATTAAACAAGAAACAGTAAAAACGTGTTAACGGTGATATTTTCCGGGTCGAGTATACGTATATTATATTAATATACTACGCTTATTCGCCTTTTGTAAAGTGTTAAAGTAAGCAAGAGCCAAGGTGGCTAAAATAACAGACAAGGTAATTCTTTTTAAAAAATACGGATTCGAATCCTTTTTCTTTTCGCTGGGAAATGCTTTCATGCACATGCCCCAACCCATGGGTCAGGAGTATGGGACTCGGCGATAAGAAGGCCTCGCAATATCCACTAAAACCCAGTGGACCCCCCTACGACCATGAATGAGGCACCTGGGGTTAAACTTTCGCATTCATCCCCGTTTCGTATGAATCTGTCAGAGGATTCAAATACTGGACAACCTATATTCCCAATTGTTGTTTAAATTTCGAAATTACGCTTTCGGTGAAAAAAAAAAACATTATATGGAAACCTATATATCCTGAACATTTCTGGACTGTGTATAACCCGTTACGCCGCAGCGGAGCAACTTGGCCAATCAATGCTCTAAAGGTCTTCTCTCCTACAAGCGAATATGTTTGTGCCCAATAGTGGGACATTAATAGATAGCTTGTTTACATTGAGATGTGGTGGCCTACTGTAGTAGTACGTTTTAATTCTACAGAGCTATTCTGTCTATTCTAGAGAGCGTATAGTCCTTTTTTAGGTTCTAGATTATAGCTGTACCAAATTTCAATCAACGACGTAAAATTCATTCTTAGCTGATCTCTACTCGGCAAAAGGAATATCCCTACCAAATTTCAAGTCTCTAAGCCTTGTGTGATGAGTCAATAGTTAACACCCCCCAACCCCACTTGCGGGTCGAATTTAGTAAAATCCGTTCTTAACTGACTCTACGCGGCAAAAGGAATATTCCTACCAAATTTCAAGTCTCTACGTCTTATGTGAAGAGTCAATAGTTAACACCCCCGCAGCCCCCCTTGGGGGTGGAATTTCGTAAAAATACGTTCTTAGCTGACCTCTAATCATCAAAAGGGATAATCCTACCAATTTTCAATTCTCTACACCTTATGGTTCCAGAGATAACCTGATGAGTCAATAAATACCTGGATATCTCTTTTATATATAGATTACTCATTTGAAGGGCTCTTACTTGCGCATACCGCACCGCAGTGGTCTACGACCCGCTGCTTGCCGACACCTGGCATAAAGAATCAATATGCTATAGTTATCAAGTTCATCAGGTGTATAGTTTAGATACCAGGCCCTTTACAAATATATTCACATGAAATTAAAATCTTTTTGGAGTTAAATAACAAATTTGTTAAAAAGTTTAACAGATGAAATTATGTTAATCTGTTACTCAAATGTATTATGAGAAATCACGCACATAAAATCCTATGGATCAAGTTCTTAAAACATTTATAAATGTGGTAAATTTATCTTAAATCTTTATTTTATTAAAAAAAAAGATAAGCGGTAAATTCTTTCATGTAATCGAAATAGCTAATATATCTTTTAATGTGTCTTTTATCATTGTAGTGTTTATTCAGTGATAGATTTAAATTTTATCGATTGTTAGACATTTTTATTATGCTCAGTTTTTGCATATTTGTATACAATCTTAACGACTTATCTATGCAAGAAATTAAATTGAAAAGTTTTATCTATACGTGTGGATTATCGTCTATTAAATATTCAACTCATATAAATATTTGCATATCAGTACGTTATGCCCAGATTTATCTAGTTGAGCCTTTTTTATTAAGGAAATTGCTGATACATTTCGCTTGTTAGCCCGATAGGAGGATAAGAATTAATATATATTTTCATGTAGAACCATATAAGTACATTTTTTATAATCTTTTACGCTTCAAGGACTGATAGATTACGTTTACAATATATAAAAATATAAAAATACTTGTTTTCTCTTTAAGAAAACTTTTCTTAAAGAGAAAACAAGTATTTTTGTACATACGTGTGTTTTTGTGTGTATATATTCTTACGTATTACAAAAGAAAGGTCTGCCGCCGTACCAGTCTGTATGTCAGTAGGAGATAAACTCAAAAACTAGTTAACATATATTCATGGTGTTTTCCACTATAGGTTTTGTGTAAATTGGTACAACGGATTTTGTTGAAAGCTTCTGAATGAATCAAACCTCGAGAGAGCTTACATCAAAAATGCAGTTTAGTCCCTTAAAGGTATGACAATACAATGTATGACGAGATAGTCTCATTTTATAAATCTAGAATAACTTCCGTGATGGTATTTACCTGTCTTTTAAGGATAACTTATTAAAGCATTTTAATTTCTAGTTATTAAGATGCAGGGCGGATTGCTCATAGTTATTAAATTAAATGCAAATATTTATTACGTATAAAAAAGGTAAGTAGCAGCCCATTAATGTCCCACTGCTGGGCATAGGTCTCCTCACTCATATGAGATAGGCTTTTTAAATCACAGGACCCACCACGGTGCTCTAATGCAGATTGGCAGGCATAGTAACACAAGTGCACTCTCTATTCCTTCACTCTCATAGTCCGATGTGACGGGAATCCGACACGACCGGAGAGAGATCAGGCGCAGGACCGACGGCTTAACGTGCNCCCAGGACCTCGTCTGTAGTCGAACATGCTAACCACTAGACCAATGAGGCATTATAAAATATACGTTAATATATTTATCATTCCGTGCACAAATGGGACATTTCAAAGTTACTCACAGTTAAGATTATTTGCAACGATATACACTAGCGTGTTCCGAAATGACGTGTCAATTTCCCCCCTTAATATGACCGAGCAACACGCAATGTGGGTGTATTAAGGATGGTCTTTTATAAGGAAATTGCTATTCATATCAAATAGTTTGCTTAATCAAATGTTTCTTTGTCGTGACGTGAAGAAAATTTAATTTTGTTTGTTATAACAACACACGACTCCCACCGCAAGGCCGTTACAGGCGTGATGACCTTTTCTTTAATGCGCAAATCATTACCAAGGTACTGCATTGAAGGATATTGAAACAAGAATTTAAGAAAAAATGCAATGAAATTTATGAATACAAAAAAGCAGCTGCTTTGTATTTAAATACAGCTCTTAAACTCTTCAAACTTTAGCAAAACTCACGTTCAGAAAATACTATAAAACAATTAGGCTAAATCCTAGGAGTAAATATGTTATATTAAAATAGTTTTCACGCAGTAGAGATAACTGACAAAGGACTTTTTATTTCTTTACATAATTATAATACGGTTTTCATGAATATAACATTAAAAACCATGTCCCAATACATATTAAAATTTCTTGAAATGGTCGTTCAAAATGTCCCACAAGCCCAAAGCAATTTAAGTCGTTCGTTATACAGTTTTTTTTACTAGCACATGAACCTTAAAGTGTGTAGAATGTAATATATTATTTTAATTACGAAACAAATAACAACAATAGTTACTGCTATCGCAAAATAAACGCTTATTTTGAATGGGTTTCCCATGAAACAGGATTATTTAAAAAACACAACGATCATTGCTATAATAACCTTTGCTATAGGTTCTTTTAATACAAAATAAACAGATCAGAAATATACCCATATGATTGTTATACTATCTTTTAGTTTAATCAAAATGGGGTCAATAACAAATCTTTCTTTCATTTTTTGTAGATATTCAGTTGTAATTTCCGTAGAATGGGATAATTTTTTTTTTATATTTCAGTTATTGTAGATGAGACAAATATACGAAATCGCATTTTTTATTCTTTACTTACTACATTGCAAAGGCATATAAAAAAATTTAGGTTCAAGCATTACCATCTTTTTAATTACCATAAGATGTGATCACTGCCAAGAGCAAGATAATTTTAAAAAATAAACTTTAGTTGATCTAAACCATCTGAAAGTTTTGATTATTTTACGATACTTAGTTTTAAAGTCTCTCGTGTCCATATAAGAAAGTTCCGGTATACGTTTTTTAAGAGTCAAGTAAAGCATTACTTCATATAGGTGAAAGCAAACCAAGCAAGTGAACAGCAAACCTTGAGTAAGTAATAAAAAGAAAACAAGGGTTTTAATACAGAAATGGTGAAATTTAACGCGAAAAGTTCTTTCTAGAAAATAAACCGGCGATGTTGTGTGCTCACTGACCTATCCCTAAGTGCATAAACTGAGTGCATGCACTTTTTACTGGCCGTAACTTAGCCGTCTTGGATTTTCCCTTTTATAAGTAAATGTTAAATTAAATATAGTTCAGAAAGGATTTCTGCACAAATGTTATATTTATGATCTAATAATATTTTAAATTACAGATTACACAATTTTGTTACATAATATAATCATCATCTTTCGGTAATGTATAATTCGAAATACTATTGTAAGCGAAATAGTAACTATAATAGCTTAAACAAATGAGAAAATAAGTGAGGTAAAAATAATGGAGAACAAAACTATATAAACTAAATATAAAACTATATATAAGGGGTAAGCAAAGGCCACGTTCATCCACTTGCCACGATCCTTGCACATCTCCTTCGATTCTTTCACTTTCATTCAAGCTTTCATACAAGTTCGTCGGTTTAGAGTACTCTTGACCTGGCCCTTATTTAAAATGTCCTGAATTTGATCCAGTAACGTTAGCCTCGGTCTTCTCCTTCCAAGTTTTCCATTCACTTTTGACTCATAAATCCTTTTAGTCAGTCTACTTTCATTCAAACCATCTAAGCATACCTTTCTTACTTTGTCACTCAGCTTCAATCCACTCATACTTCTCAACGCTCTCATCTCTACCGCATTTATTTTACTTTTATGCTTCTTCTGCCATAACAACACTGACACCATACATAAGTGTTGGCACCAACACTCCTCCATGCTCAGCCAGTCTTGCCCTTTGAAACAATATCTGGCTATTCATCATAGCGTCCAGATGACCATTTACCATATTCTCTGCATTCACTCTACTTCGAATATCGCTGTCTCATGTTTTTATGAATTTATATTTAATGACGGTTTCCTTTGGGGTCACTAAGAGATTCACATATCATCAGAAGAATCGTATGCTCATATATATGCTATAGTACTTAATATTACACTTATACACATGTAAACTCAAAAAAGCAATGTACAAAAAGGCGTTCTTATCGTTACTCAACGATTTTTTCATACAATCAAAAGGACCCAGAAATTGTGCAAAAATATATGCATAAAGAAATCACACATACTAATATTAAACAGAGTGCGTATATAATATAATATAATATATAAACAAAACGTACATATATTAAATCCTATTCATCCGACTAATTTCAAATTTAACAAAGACACTAAGAATTCAATTCCCCATATTGACGAGCGAAACTACGTGGGCTACACCAAAAGACCCCGCTTGATAAAAATATTTACCTGGTTTCCTCCGCACACGCCACTGCACCGGCGGCGGCGCCGGGCTTCCTGAGCCCGACGAAGCCAGCTTGAGGCCGTCACTACACCTGGAAAAAACATATAATATATTGAATTTTAACTAATTTCATGTATAACATTTTACGAAAAAAAGTAATTTGCACCACATATAACTTAAAAAATAAAAAATAAATTGCTGTAAATTTTAGAAGACTACATGAGCTTGGGAGTTCACAGCGTCACACCTTGACATAGCTGATAGGGAGTCACCTCTCACTCCCCAAGACTGTGGGCGCTATGATTGGTAATAAGTCAAGTTCGAGAGCAGGGACTTCCCTCTGCGAGGCTCTTATCCTGCAGAAGGAGGCACTAAACCGCCAGAGGAAGAACGCTAAGTACTACAGCGCACTACTACGTTTACTACAGCGCAGAAGGTTGGGAGTTAGGAGGCGTAGATTTGCGCATCTCCTTCCTCCTTCTTAAGTTCCCAGAGAATCTTCTAGAGTGCCAAGGATGTCTAGGATATCGCTGGGCATCAGTGGGTATTCTGGCTTGCCAGTTAATCTCTCACTCCAAGATACCGATAAGATATCAGCTCTGATCGGGGTACGTAGGCATTTCTCAACGTGAAAAAAGGCAAAGGGAAAAACCGTCAGAGCTGAATGCGTCAGCGACATCACAGCACCTGGATTTCGCTGGGGGTTGAAGAGGATTTCGCTGGGTTTCAGTAGGTATCCTGGTAAAACGAGCGATTCTCACACTCCCGAATGTAAGTTTATACGTCATCCGGCATGCATAAAGCACTTCACGGCGTGAATGAAAATCGATATAGAATAAATTAAAAATATATATTGTAATAATGATGAGAAAAAAAAATGAACACCCGATTGAGTTTGTTTTGGCCACTTCTCAGAACATAGCGCGAAGGAACCTTGGTAACTATAGACTGTCAGTTGTTCTTTAATATCATCATCAGTCGTACATTGAAATAATATATGGATGCTGTGCTTTAAAGTCCTACATATTTTGAATTTGAATTAAAATTTTATTTTTATAGCTATAATCTGCTAAAAGACTATTTACATGTTACGATTTTCACCTAACATCGTACCGAAACACTTGGCTTGGCGTCACGTCTTTACTAGTAGTGAGGTAACTAGCCACGGCCGAAGCCTTCCACCAATCCAGACTTAGACAAATTAGAATATGTAATTTCGAAAATTGCTCTGTCGACTATCGAATCCGGGACATATGTAACAAAGCGAGTACTCGCACAACTGCGTCAGCGAGGCCGTCATAACAACATTCTAAATACAAACGTTTGTAATAACATTTTTTGCACGGAAAAATTACTTATAATATTTTGATGAAACTTTGTGATTATATATACATCAGAATAGCGCATAAGCAGGCAAATAAAATATATAATTTACAAAGATAACGCATGCACAAAATAATATTTTTATCTACTAATTAAAAATATCCACTGAAGTAGTTTAGAGAATAATACGTGAAAATTTGATTTTAGTGTGTCGGTGAAATATAAAAGATTAAGTAGAAAATATAATGGCAACACTCAAAATGTCAGTTTTCGTTAAAAATGGCGTCTATGCCGAAGTCATATGTTTGTCAGTTTTTTTTTGCTACAAAAAACTCTGTCGAACTAAGGGTTATAAGTTATAATACGCGGGATTTTAAATCTTTTCGTTGCATTTGGAGTTGTCTAGTTGGTGATACTGGAATTGTTTAATATAAAAATAAATGAAATATTAAATTCTATATGACTACAATATACAACCATGTCGTTTACCTCTTTAATTCTACCTGTTTTCGGCGGTGTCATTCGTACACGTGGAATTGTGCGGAAATCAGTTATTTGTCAAATCATAAATAAACCATTCTTGAATCCATTTAAAGCAAACAAATCAGCGAATTAATTTAGATTGAGAGAACTTTAGTATGTACAGAAAAAAGAAATATAAATATAACACGGCATCAATATGTATTCCTAATTTGCAAATATTTCTAACGAAAAACCATTTCATATTCATTGTATTTTGTTTTATATCAGAAGCTCATCAAGATTCCATCAACACCGCATTTACTGCAGGAAACGACGGCATCAAAGAGGAAGGAGAATATCAATTTACTACACAACACTTGTCACCGAAAATGTAATCATCACATTATTCTGATGAGCTTCTCTAAAAGAATTTATGACTTTTCAGTCTGATCTCAATATTCAAAAGTTGATTTTATTTTAATATAAAGCGTCAAAAAAAGTAAACGTTTTTTTATTGGGTCATTACACTGGTAGCAATCCCTAATGTTACAATTGAAATGGTCGTTGAATGACTTGTACGGGATTGAAACCTTGAAGTGACCGCAACTTATGTTACTAGTATTTAACTTACACTTAAAATTTAAATAAATTAATTAGAATTAGTCTTCAAACTAAACAAAAAGATTTTTGACATACAACCTGAAAGAGGTTAAAGAAAATGAAAACAGATCACACTATTTAGATCCAATATAAACTAAAAAGTTAAAAGTGCATGCGTATAAAGTACACATGTCAGAAGTGACTTTTCTTTGGCAAACTAATTTTTGAGAATTGCCTATATTTACACAAATGTAAAACTTTAGATTTCCGAGAATTAGAAGGAGGAAGAAAGGAAGATATGTTAGGAATTTAATGAATTTTATTGTCATTAAAAAAAAGGATAAGTAGCAACCCATTAACATCCCACTACTGGACACAGGCCTCCTCACTCATAGGAGAGAGGGTTTTAAGAGCATAGATCCACCACGCTGCTCAACTGCTGAATGGCACGCATAGTACACAAGTGTACTCTGTATTCCTTCACTCTCATAGTCCGATGTGACGGGAATCCGACACTCGCGGAGAGAGATCAGGCGCAGGACCGACGGCTTAACGTGCTCTCCGAGGCACGGGGGTGGATCACACCGCCAACTTCCCAACTTCAGATCTTCAGAAAACTCAATAATGATTTTTGAATAAACCCGACCCGGGACTCGAACCAGGACCTCATGTCTGTAGTCGAATATAGCCGCTAGACCAATGAGGCAATAATTGTCATTAATTTATTGAAATCTTAAATGACCAATTGTAAATTAAAATGCCACGTATATTTGTCAATATTAAAACTACCTAACCTTAAAAAGTAGCTGCATATCTTCGTGACGCTAACCACGCGTTTCATCTGTAAAAATTTAACCCTCATGCGCCTAAAGAAGTGTCACTTCAAAAACATCAAAATGTCTAAAATGCAAAGACTTTCTGTTTACTTACATCGAGGCCGGTTATATATATTACTGATTACCAGTATACTGAGTTACATATGGCGTCATCTATTGGCGACATTGAAAACCGTTATGAGAATTACGCCGCACATGACAGTATGTTTCAAATGAAAACGTTAAGTTTGCTTCATAAGTTGTTTGTTCGAGGGTAGCGATAGGTGGCGCTTACGAAAATATTTTTAAACATAATATAAACATGCTATTGCACTGAACTGATTAATAAACGCTTCATTTGCATAGATTTGGATTAACTAATTCACGCCTAAAAGCCGTACTAAAGTGCACATTCTAATCATTAATTGCTGACTGTGTATAATTCTGGTGTTATATAACAAGTGCAACAATCCAATACAGCATGGCATGAAAATATACAACCAATACTAATTATAACAATATTTGAAACTTATCTAATATATAAAGTCATTAGATGGTGTATCCCGTCGAGTCTGCTCCGATTTCTGCTACCTCGGCTGTATCTTCTAAAACGACGGCCATATTGACCGAGATGTTACTAGCAGGATAAATGCAGGTTGGATGAAGTGGAGGCAGGTCTTGGGAACAATTCGCGATGCCAGAATACCCCTCAAACTTAAGGGGAAAATTTATAAGACGATCGTAAGACCTGTCATCCTGTATGGATCAGTGCTGGGCCACCAAAGAGGAGAACGAAAGGAAATTGCATGCAGCGGAGATGCGAATCTTGAGATGGATGGATGTGTGGAGTGACAAAATTAGATATGATTAGGAATGAGTATATTCGAGGAAGTGTGAAAGTGGCACCAGTGACCTAGAAGCTAAGGAGTGGAGACGGGAGGATAGTGTGTATGCAAGAGGGCCCTAAATATGATGGTAAGCGGTAGGGCCGGGAGAGGTCGGCCAAAATAAGTGTGGATGAACTGTGTGAAAGAGGATACTCGTATGTGTGTACGAGGTTTGAATAAAAAAATGAGAACAGATAAAGTGAAGTGGCGAAAGGAAACATGCTGTGCTGGCCATACCTGGTGGGATGAGGACAAGCCGAAATGACTTGACCGATTCTTATGAATTTTTTTATGCATATTCAGTGAGTTTGAGAGCACAGAAAAATACACAGAACCCTAAATTTTCATCTTTCTATCACCAACCCCTATTTTTTAGCGATAATAGTAATTATATGGCAAAACAACGTTTGCTGGGCCAGCTAGTATTACATAATAATAAAATTGTTGTGCGAAAACCAGAATGAAAAAACTATCCCGATTAAAAAAAACATTTGTTTAAAACATTTTATTAGCATTATTTACGCTCCATCATGTTAGTGCAGCTAAATGAAAGCATAACCAGTAGACTATTGTGGTTTCGCTTAAAATGTAGTGACACTATTTGGCTTCCTTGCTGTCTGTTGAGGTTATTGACTGAAGCCAAAATGTATCACTACGTATTAAGGGAAGCCATAATAGTCTACTGCTTTCATGAGTACAAAATTAATTCAGTGCAAATCGTTTCTTTTTATTATCATACAAATGATATAAATAGGCTTTCATGATCTGAATATATCATCAATCTGTCTTCATATTTTCGTGGTGAAATATTGACCTATGCTGTTGCTTCTTTATTAACACAATATATTGAACAGATCCACACTTTGTGATTTTTAAAACTCAGTTTTAAAATTAATTGAATTACTGATGTTATTATTATTACTTCTCTTACTTTTTTTATTGCTGACAGTTTAGCTCTTAACTGTGATCTCGCCTGATGGTAAATGATGAAACAGTCTAAGACGAAAGCGCGTTAATCTGGTAAGAAGCGATATACTCCTTATGGTTTCTGCACAGCATCGTACCGGAACACAAATCTCTTCGTTTGGCAGTACGTCTTTGATGGCAGGATGGTAATTAGCCACGGATGAAGCCTCCCACCAGTCCAGACTCAGACAAATTAGAAAATACGATTTCCTTAACTCGTCCTACTGGGGATCGAACCCGGGACCTCTGCTGGCAAAGCGAATACTCGCACCACTGCGCCAACTAGGCCGTCAATTATTGACTTACATTAGTATTATTTATTTATATATATTATATTATATATCTGTAATAACTTTATACTACTTTATGTTTCATAGATGTAAGGTAAGTAGCAGCCCATCAACGTCCCACTGCTGGGCACAAGCCTCTTTACTCATATGAGAGAAGAATTTTAAAGCATAGACCCACCACGCCGCTCTACTGCGGATTGTCAGGGATAGTACACAAGTGCACTCTCTTTTCCTTTACTTTCATAGTTCGATGTGACGGGAATCCGGCACGACCGAAGAGAGATCGGGCGCAGGATCGATGGCTTAACGTGCGCTCCAAGGCACGGGAGTGGATCACACCAACAAAATCTTAATAGAAAACTCAATATCCATTTTTGAAGTGTCCCGATTCGGGACTCGAACCCAGGACCTCATGTCTGTAGTCGAACTAACTAACCATTAGACCAATGAGGCAGCAAACCTCACACTATGCGCCCAATAAAGTTATTTCGTTATTTCTATTACATAGTAATTTCCGAGTGACTAAATCACGTAGCTTGTTATCTATTTATTTATGTAGTAAGAAGCCTACAGATGTGACACTAAATCTATTACTTTGAAAAATGTTAGAAACAGGAGTCCCAGTGCTTATTTGTAATATATAATAAAATGTATACTATTTATTTTAAATTTCGTGGGCGTAGATATTAGTGTAATCACAACTATAATTGCATTTACTTTCACAAGCTCCTTAGGAATTCGCAAATACGTCAGTTATAATTTTGTTAGGAGCACTAAATGTTACATAAACTAAGCTTAGTATAATAATATAAACACACCAAAATAAAAATCGGTATAAAGTAAAACAAAACTGTGGGCGAGTTTTAGGAACTGCTTAGAAATGATTGACAGACATAAACTTACGTCACAGCATTTTAATGTGAATAATTACGCATATAGATTTTACACCAGCAATTTTACTGAGAGACAAGCTGTTTCCGGAGGTGTCACCCGCGTTATTCCAAATCCCTCGGAAATTGGTATCGAATTGTGAATGTAAACCAGTATTGAGTCCTCCCGAATAACCAACATAATTATCAAAATCCATCCAGAAGGAGAAAAGAAGCAGTCACATAAATTAACGATTTTTTCGGCATATTGCACTAGATTATTAGAGGTGCATTTGTGATTTTAATCGATTATTTAAGACATGAATAATAGTTTAGTTTAGTTCACCATATCAAGTTTTGGCCAAAAAGAACGTTTCTAGCCTTTAACATTCTATCGTTGTTAAAAATAACGTAAATTGAGACTAATTGAAGTTCAGTTTTGTATGTGTCGTCCATGACAATGCAACAAATTGTTCATTTAACTTATTAGTGCTCCACCTTTATAGTCCATATTGTTATTAAAACGGTTCCGAGAAATTAGATTCACATTTATCATTATCACATAAAAGACAAATTGCGATCACTATCGCTTTCGTCGTTAGATATAACAAACAAATGTTTTGTATATGAACTAACAATTCCACGCGGTTTCTCCCGCATAGATACTGATCTCGTGGCTAGGGGAAAGTCTACTAAGTCGGACTGTAGATTTATTTTAGTTAACATAGAAAATTTTATTTCACTTAGGTTTTAATTACTTCCTTTCAGATTATTAAATACACCCTTACGTTTATAAATTAATTAATATACACATTTTACTTTGCAACGATACATTTTTAAATTCGTAATATCATTTACGAATATTTTTAAATATCATTTATGAATATTTTTAAATTACTAATGTCGGACATTCTACGTAAATGATATTACGAATTTAAAAATGTATCGTTGTAAAGTAAAATGTGTATATTAATTAATTTATAAACGTAACGGTGTATTTAATAATCTGAAAGGAAGTAATTAAAACCTAAGTGAAATAAAATTTTCTATGTTAACTAAAATAAAGAATGTCCGACATTAGTAATTTAAAAATATTCAACACGTATTGAAAGAATTGTTTAAATCAATCCAGTAATTTTAGCTTGAATATAACATATTGTTGAAATTAAAAACAAAAATTTTAAATGCAAAACTTTCGTCTATAGTCTAGAGAAGAAATTTATTTGTAATACTTTATTGTCTAAGAACTTCCCTATACAACATTTGACACTATAGTTCGACTCGGGATATATCTTTTGAATGGAATGTCCGATTTTAATAAGTTTTGCAACGGTTTTCAATTAAATATCATTTAATTTGTAAGGACAGCCACGCTAATTTAACTCCAACTCAGCATTTTACAATATATTTTCCAAAACAGCTTTACTTATTACAATTTTTTCCCTTTTTTTCGTATCATCCCAAACGAGCTCGTTTTTCCAAAATCCCCTTGACAACATTCCTTTAATGTTAACTCTTATTTTTCCTTCCAAAATATTCTCACCGCCCAAGCTTTATCATTATCACCTTTTTCGTCATCGTTAAACCATAATATTATGATATTTAAAAGTAATATTACCGATTAATTGTATAGAACCTTACCTTGGTTTGATTTTTTCGGCACTTATTAACGTTTGAAATGCAAAAAAAGTAGTTACAGTGGCATAACTACAGTAGTTTGACATATGATATCGAGGACTTATTTTAACAGTGTCGAACATCTTTTTGTACTATCACCAATAAGTTCCCCTGCGCACGCAATGATAGATTTTTGATGACCAATTTTTTCACACCTTGGGTTACATTAATGCATTTTTCTTAGAGAATAATACAGCCTTTGTCGCTTAGAAAAATGCAGCTTTCTAATGGTGACAAAATATTTGAAATCGATTCAGTAGTTTTTGTGTGAAAACGTTACAAACGTACATACAAAAACACAAATGTTTCCTCTTTATAATATTAGTTTAGATAAAATTAAAGGCTATTTAAGAATCAAACTTGTTACGATATATAAGCTTTTTATAAGTCAAATGTATATAATAAGGTAGCACACCGCAAACTTCTCAACTTGGAGCAAATACTTAGGACTTCTTAATAGAAAACTTGATATTAATTGAGTTTGCCTGACCCAGGCCTCGACTCCAGGTTTGTTGTATATCTAATGTTTTCATTTGTTTGTCTTTATTAAAAGCCTAATCTCTGAGTCATCAGTAAATATTTCTAAAAATTACCACTGTTATAGTGGATAAATGAAAATTATATCAACCGACATATATTCGATACATTCAACTAATGTTTAAAAAACAATACTGAGCTAAGCAAAACGATTTGCGCTAAGTGAAGCAATTTGCAATAAAACCTAGCCATTAACCCACTTTCAATTTAAACGGAATGTAGGCAAATGGTACTATATTTTTCGGCCTCTTCCTGTTAATTGATTTTACTCCACGTTGTAACATTGTTCAATTATATACTCAACATTAATCGGCAGTTGAAAAGCTTCTAACTTCTTCAAATTTATTGTTTCATAATATTTGAGTAGAAAATATATCCTCACATATTATAAAGCAAACTCCACCGACGCATCTGTCTGTCTGATTTTCCTGTGGTTTTTATCAATAGATACGAGTGATTCTTTGGGAAAGTTTATGTATATGATTTGTCGAGGAAAATTGTTTGAAATATAATTATAATTGTTGGTCGTCTCGATAATAACCAAGCCGCCTAGGAGCATTCACCAAAATTGCTGCCCAATCTCTTAAAGATATCGTCGTCCTCGTCGCTTCAACCGATGGACGTCCACTGCTAGACATAGGTATCACGTAATGATGTCCACAAAGCCCGATCTTGCGCGTCTGGCTCCAGCGGCTACCGGCGTCCCTCTTGATGTCGTCGGTCCACCTTGTGGGGGTCTCCCTACACTGCGCCGCCCGGTGCGGAGTCGTCATTCCAGCACCTTCGGGCCGCAACGTTCATCGGTCCGTCTGACTATGTGCCCCGCCCATAGCCACTTCAGGTTCGCGATTCGTAGTGCTATATCGGTGACTTTGGTTCTGCTACGGATCTCCTCATTTCTGATTTGATCACGTAAAAAGTTATTGTGCTTGGTGGGTGATATGCACGTATAAATCAATTTCTCATACACTACAATCAGATATTATTTCACTACTAAACCCTTAAAGCTTTTCTCAGTCATTAATTCATTCGGTTTAATATCAATAACGAAACTAATTATTCTTCAGTGTTGTTGTTTTTCCAGAAAAAGAAAAAGAAAATCACTATTAAACACTACAGATGTGTTTCTTTTAATATTTTTGTAATAAGAAATAAGCGGAAAAAGTTACTTAATGCAATTACGTGAAACTACATTTTTTATTGTTTATATTTTATGGTATTACTATATATAATAAGTGAAGTTCGCAGTACTTTCATATCGCAATCTATCAAATAATCCGAAAAATCATTGCATCAAAACTTCAAAACACCAAGTATATGCGTACTCGCAAATCCGCATCGACCCGAGGGAGATCATATTCTATATATACTTACACATTTACACTTACAAATTTTTAAGTCTTATTTATATTTTTCAAATCTAAAACTTTAGATTTTCGATACTTAGAGGAACCGAAAAGGGAAGATATGTTTGGAATTTAATGAATTTAATAGTGATATTAAAATATTAAATGAAGATTGGCAAATTAAAATGTCACATGTTATTAAAATTACCTAACCTTCAAACGAATTTACATACAAACGCTGCACATCTTCGTGACGCTAATCACGTGTTTCATCCATAAAAATTTTACCCTTATGCGCCTATAGAAGTTTAACTTTAATAAATACTACATTTTACCTATATTCTTTTTAGGATTTATATTTAAATAATGTCGCTTTGTCCTATCGAAGGCTGCTGTAGATATAAAAGTTCTAAATCTATACAGATGCCAACAATGTATCAGTTACGCTTGATGTACCGTATGTACAATTGACGTTTTTGTTGTATTTTATTATAAATATGGTATATTTGTCATAGTATTTTGCGCTTGATTTGTTTTATTGCAGATAGATTATCGCTTGACTGTGGACCTTTTGATAAGTGATGATACAGACCTATATTGCTGACAAATTACCGCTAGCTAGTAAGAGATAATTTACTTCTTATGGTTTCTACTCAGCATCGTACCGATAAGCAAGTTTCTTGCTTGACGGCACGTTTTTTCTGTTAGGTTGGTAATCAGTCCAGACTCAGACCAATTCCAAATAGAATTTCTTAAATTTTCCTTACCGGGAATCAAATCCACGACTTCTAATAGCGGAGCAAGTTTTCGCATCATTGCACCAACGAACCCCTCTAATAGCGCGTTAGTTTCGTAATTGGTAGTTTATTTATTTATGTTTCAATTCCATTTAAAATTCAAACAAATTTTTATATTACTGTATACGTTTATACCCACCGACTTACTGAATAAAATCCTCTGGTATAGCGTATCCTCAAACTCCCACACACTCAGAATTACTTATAACATACAACGATGTGTTAAACAGTTATTTGATATAAGTTCGTATAACGTAGTTATTAGTTAGAACTCATTTAAAGTTTCTTAATTAACGCTTTAAATTAAATTTTGACACAATAATTGGCTGTAGTCTACACCATCAAAATTCAAATTAGCACTAACTCCGATAAATCGTGAATCATATCATTTAATTTATATTCATAATAAAGTTTTTATAACATACATTTATATAAGTTTTACAAAACAGCAAGTTATTAATGATACACCTTTTTGAGATGACATAAAAGATCACCATCGAATAATGTGAAATTAAAAGATAGATATAAAATCATTTAAACAACATTATCATACATTCAAGAATTAAAATTTAATTTAGGATATTATCCATTATTTATGGACAGTAACAAATATGAAGCATGTATTTATAGAAGGTACAGTTTTTTGTCTCGTTCAAAAGATTTCTATTTGTAGCATTTGATGATTGCTTTTATATATAATCGTACTATTTTTAGACGATGAACATGCGAGTTTTTAAATTAACTACTCAACTATGCTTGGAGTGATATCATTCACATATATTAATGGACATACAATATTAGAAAGGTTAACGTTCGCTTAAGAAAGAAACAACTACACATTGCCATTAATAAAATAAATATTCAAAATTTTATCCAAGTATTTGAGTTTATGACAATAACATTGCAGCCATTTCTTAGCATAACATAGAATTGCAAAATTTTAATATATTTAGATAAATAAATAAAATAGTTACAAAATAGTTTCACTGGAAAATCTGCACGTTAGAGAAATCTACTCGTACTTTTAAAACCAGGCAATAACTTTCCTTAAAGCTTTTAAGCTAGCACAAATTAGTTTTTAAGCCAAAGAGAGACCACAGAGACTACATTGGAACGTAGATAAAGAATCTTATCGTTAAGTGATAATAATGGTATGAACAGATCTATAAAATACATATTAATATACTAATATAATGTTGTACAATCTGTTCAAATATTTACCTCGGCAAAGCGAATTTGTTATGCTAAATCATATTTTAACATTATATTGAATTATTTACAAACACAGATCTACCCAAATAATTTAAAAATTTTGGGGTGTTTCTTATGTCTCTTTTATCCAGATAAACACTGACACTTGAGTAATCCACACTTTTATAGAATTAATTTAAATATTCATTTTGTTATCGTATCGCTATATACATACATTATGATATTTGGATATTATTATCCCTGATATTCTTTATTAATTAAGGCGAACATGATTATATTTATACTCACAATTTAGTTGAAATTTGATCGTGTATTACTTAAGATTACTTCTTGAATTTCATAAGGACCAACTCAGTTTTCAATGGCACAGGAAGCCTTTCGATTATTAATCGACAAAATTGGCGTATCAGTTATAGAAAAATATTATTGAAAACTAAAAATCAATGTGAAATCGAAAAAGGTGAAACTTTATTACTAGACTACAAGCCCATGGAGATTATCTACATTTCAGGATTTACCGAGTTATTACTGCTGTAAGATCATAGATTTATGTACGGCAATTTTTTTTTTATATTATGTTATTAAATATTACGTTATACTTTATAGCCGTATATTATAAATGGTAATATATAAAAATATTAGGATAAGAAAATAATTATTTACTCGTGTACTCGCCTCTACCGCTCAGAAATGACGTCATAGCGCTTTGTTTATAAGATTAGCGTACTTCCATCTTAGACATTATCTTCAATCACCATCATGTCAGATCACAGTCAAGCGCTAAACAAATAATAAAAATATGAACAAGATATATTGTAGGGAGTGAATGAATTAAGAATACATGAATATACATTCATTCAAAATAGCATTTTACTCGCAGATCTATAAGACAATAATGAAATAGGAAACAAGTTCGTTACGATAGTCCCCCCTAGTAACACTAACAAGAATGGAAAGGGAGCCTTCCTTAACTTCATTACTCAAGTCCACTCTTCTTAATATCTCCAGCGGAGGCGTAAGTTTTAACTTTGTTACTTAAATCCATTTGCCACGCTGATTTGATATTGCCTTTTTGCACGTTTTGTTAAATATTATTACTTATTTCCACACTTTATTTCATCAAAAAACAATTTTGTAGTTTTGGATGATCACATTTAAATAAATTGCTTATTTTAGAAGAAACCCTACATGAAAAATAAATCAGATTATACGTAAATATTGTGTATAAATAACAGTAGCCTAAGCAAACAAAACTTCGAACTAGGATAAACAACCCTTTCTACTTTCCATATAATAATACGTAGAATTTTTGGCTTATGTGTAATTTACAATAAAAACTCTATTTTACATATGTTAACGAATATATAAAAAGTAGTAATATACACGTACCCCAGAATTGGTCCTGGGGTAAGCAGCATTCCCACTATGTTTTCACAGGAAAGCAGGATAATGAATTTAGAACAACAATTAGGAACATGACTGTTTACAAACAGAACTTTATGATTCGCGTAGAACTTATGAGAAAGAAGACATCGTGACGGAATCTGCAAATCCCTGGAACAAGTCTAGGATATGATAGTTATCAACCCGAATTCAAGGAGCGGGGTTGACCTATACTTTAAAAGTCGTCTTTCATATAAGCGACGAAGCCTGTGCTCTGCCGTGAGACATTAATGGGCTGTTACTCACTTTACTATTCAATATAACTTTATTGTCCCACAAGCTCTAAAATTACTTGATCAATAGCGTGTGAAATTTCAACGTTATTTGCTTTATTAAGTTAGCTAGTTTCCATAAGCACGAGAAACTAAAAGTATCTATTGCAAGATTAAATATGTACGTAGTTGATAAATGACGTCATCTCAAAGCTAACTGCGTTACGTAATTAATCCCTTCAAACGATGAAGCTTGACTCTTTCACTAAGAGCAATCTAATAAATGCAAGTTTTTTTTTGCACTAATTAAGTCAACTTTTCACAAGTAAATTACACATAGGTACGAAATGTAAGTATGTATGAAAGATTTATGAGAAATATTTTCGCCTTTCTATGGGATATAAGAAGTATAAGACAAACAACGTTATTAACAAAATACGTGTATGATTGACAGCTAAGCTATGATTATTCCTGTGAGAATTCTACGATTATATATGCCCATGTAAGCCCCATAAACATGTATTTTGGTACATACTTTAAAAATACATATTCGGATTTAGTTTTTTTTTATGGTTGACAGTTTAGCGCTTGACTGTGCTCTCATCTGATGGTAAGTGATGATACAGTCTAAGATCGAAGCGCGCTAATCTGGTAAGCGGTGATATACCCCCCTTACAGTTTCGACACAACATCGTACCGGAACGCAAATCTGTTTATTTTGGCGGTACGTCTTCGCTGGTAGGGTAGTAACTACCAGACTAAGCTCAGGAAAATTATAAAATACAATTTCCTAAATTCATCCTACCAGGGAACGAACCCGGGACCTCCGCTAGCAAGGCGAGTACTCGCACCACTGCGCCAGCGAGGCCGTGTAAATATATTTTTTTGAAATTCTGATTGCAAAAAAAAACATGTAATAATTGATTAACTAAATTATTATATTCATCTTATTTTATGAACATTTTTTTATAATGCGAAATTATTTAGATCAGAATACTTTTTTTTACAGTGAAAATAACTCAATTTTTATCACACCATTGAGGAAATTTTAGTCATTTTTTTAACCGTTTAAAAACTTGGTTACAGCACTAATAAAAAATCAACAATGATGTTATTCTAATACTACGTATAATTAATAATTATGTTTGAAGTAATAAAAACAATCCAAAACCAAAAAAAGAATTTTTTGCTACTTGTACGTGATAAATTAAGCCGCTTTGTCTAAGTAACAAGTGTAATACTAATGTTTCCTACGATGATGCGCGTCTTTTTTTTCAATTCCCACTATTAGCTCATTCTCTCTCTCTCTATTAATAATCTTTTATTCAAACACTCAGGTTCAATTTACATGTTTTACTTATAGATGACACTTGGTGTTAAAGCAGTTTTTTTTTTCAAATATTAATAAAATTAATAGCTATTGATAGCTCATATAAATAGTGTAAAGCTTTCTTCCGATGTAAAGAGATTAAGAAATTTTTGGAATTGATGGATAATTTTTTACATTTGATGTTTAGACAAAGTTTGGTATGTATTTCTTGCCACCGTATAAGAGGAAGAAAGTTTTTAAGGAAGTTCGCCACATCCGAAGTTAGCCGTGTGGGTTTTCCATTCTGACACACGACTAGTCTCATAATAGTTGAGCAAACAAAATTCAGAAGGCGTGAAGGATGCCAAAGATAGTACGTTTTCCGGGCGTGATCAGAATCTTTGTTTGTTGTTGCCTTTGTTCAAACAACCTAAACGTATCCTGAATAATCAATGACTACCGAAACAAAACAACTTCGATGCACAATTGGAATCAGAATCGTCAGACAAAACTCTTGTAACTGAAATGCAAAGTTATGTTTTTTTTATCGGAAACTAATCAAATTACACTACAACCCCTATAATTATATCACACTATAAACAAACAAATTGCATTATGATCCACTATTAAGGATATTTTACAGAAAACAATCTCATAATAGGCCATAGTTGAAATATATATGTTGTGATTATACGATTTGAAAGTAATTAGATTGACCATTATAATTTATTTATCATAAACGTCGATACAAGTGCAATGCAAGTTTATTTATCAAGATCTTAACTGAACAATAAATGTACTGTGGTGAAATGTTTGATGACGTGGCTTAATAGAATGTATTACAAGTTAAAATAGGTTTGCGTCATGATATTAATGTTTGTATTGACTAAGTTAAACGTTAAGCGTAACGTCGTTTTGGCAGGCTGGCGGAGCTTGTTCGTAGAGTACGACAGTTGTAGTTCTGACATTAAGCGTATTAGTAAAGCGTTATGAAAGAATTAATGTATTGAGTTAAATGTTTAATAGAAATGTGTGTATAAATCAGGATTAATATAATTATACTTATGAATAAAATAATTTGTCTTATTAATCTCAACATATATGACGTAGTCTTTTTATTTCATACATACATACATACATACATACATAGCATCACGCCCCACTCCCATAGGGGTAGGCAGAGACAACATCCTTCCACTTGCCACGATCCTTGCATATGTCCTTCGCTTCCTTCATTCTCATTAAACCTTTCTTACAAGTTCGTCGGTTTAGAGTACTCTTGACCTGGAAGTTATTTAAAATGTCCTGGATTTGGTCCAGGAACGATCGCCTTGATCTTCCCCTTCTAACTTTCGCATTCACTCTTGACTCATAAATCGTTTTTGTCTGTGTCCTTTCATTCATTCTCTCTACATGCCAAAACCATCTAAGCATACCTTGCTCAATTTTAGTCACTACGTATTCTTTTATACCACAACGTTCAGTTATCAAACTATTTCTTACTCTGTCACTCAGTTTTGATCCACTCATGCTTCTCAACGCTCTCATCTCTACCGCATTTATTTTACTTTTGTGATTCTTCTGCCATACCCAACTTTCACTACTATACATAAGTGTTGGCACCAACACTCCAGCATGCACAGCCAGTCTAGCCATTTACCATATTCCCTGCATTTACTCTCCTTTCAATATCACTTTCACATGTTCCATCTTTTGTAAATTTAGATCCCAAGTATACAAATTGTTTCACCTCTTCCACTTGTCCCCATCTATCAAAATATTGCCATTCATCATAGATTCATCTCGTTCAAAAAGCATGACTTTCGTTTTGTGTACATTCACTTTCATTCCTTTCCCTTTCAAAGCTTCATTCATAATATTTTCATACATATAAATTAAAAAATAATACCTAACTTTGGCTACTTTTAATATTTCATTGACAAATAAATTCATTAAATTCCTAACATATCTTCCCTTTTCCCTCCCTCAAGTCTCGGAAATTTAAGATTTGTATATATATTTGTTTATATTTAACTTAAAAATTAGTTTGCCAAAGAAGTTTCATCTTTAATATGTGGTCTTTGGATGCACGCACTTTTAATTTTTTTCTTGTTGTTGTCAAGTAAATAATTAAAAATGTGTTTAAGAATTTCGAATTGGTCTACACTTTACACAAATAGTGCACGTATAGCGCACGTGTGGAGGGCGTCGGGTCATGACCTCGCGCTGCCGAAATTAGCCTGTGACGAGGATCGTCTTCATGCCAACTGCTGAACTCCAGAATATAGAACACAACAGCAACGACGGACAAACAATATATCATAATTATAGATAGATATAATTATGTTATTTTTACTGTCATCGAAGCGATAAGAGCAAATACCACGTTATCACCCACTAGCTATTTCTACCAGTCCACTATACGGTGATTATATCAGGTAAAAAGGGAAGGTACTGTCTCCTAATACATATGTAACTACTATAAACTTATATTTGGTCAGGGGGTACACATCTTTGTCTATTTGTCCGATAGTCATGGTATGGTACACGGGTATGCGATCCCGGCTCCCCGAGCTATTACTGAATCTTCTCAGGTCTTCCGAGTCAGTAATATCCTAATACCTTATATTTTCCTTTCCCTTCCTTGCAAAATTCCTATCTTTTACCCCGTTCCCCCCTCTTATTCCATTTTCCTACCCACTTCCTGCCAGTCCAAGGTGTACCGTGCCGAGGGACTCATGACTAGGGGCATTTCCCTAGTCGCAAGCGATGGCCCTGGGACTTGCTACTCGTGGAAACGCAATGGTGGTATTAATAAATTCAAAAAACGGCGGCGATGAGATTCGCAATCCATCACGTTTCGTTCCTAATAAGGGCGAAAAGCGGGCTACCAAGGGCCGCTTTTATTTCACTACAAACAAAAAATGCGCTACAATCTGCTACTAAATAAATCTATAGAACACAATCGCACAATACTCCTAAATTGAAATCAATTACGGATTTACCCGCGTAATTGTAGATCTCGTGGTAATATGGGGAAATCCACCTTTAACAAGAGCCTACGTTACTAAAGAAATATGTTTGCCGAATCAAAGATTTCGTGAGTGATCCTATTTCGCTATTACTTACACATACAGACCAATCGATTTGACAGTTAATGTCATTTGTAAGTTATATTTCGGTTTACATTTGAATTTTAATATTTATTATGTATTTTGATACCTTTTCAGAAACATATCTTGTATTTCTCGGATACTTTAATAATTATTCCTTATATCAGGGCGAAGGTAAATCCTACAAATCACAGATCATTAAAATCAGTCTAGCCGTTTCTTCAACGCACGAAAAAGCATAACGAACACAAGTTTCTTTATATACATAAGTGAATTGGTTAATATAACCCGGATTACAAAAGACTGAGGGATATTAAAGCCACCAGTACGTAGTTATTTAGTAAGTCTAGACACATCGACCGACCATTACAAAACTATGTAATATGAATCTAATCTCAAGAAACATGTCATAAATTTATTACTTATAAATTCTAGACATACGAGTTAATTAGTAGAAGCTTTCCACAGTTAGTAAAGTTGTGCTATCGTCCAACTATATCGTAAAAGCACTACAATACTAGTATAATACAATAATTTAGATCTAACTACAACGTATATATAAGATATAAGTTTGTTATAGACTCTTTTTAATTAGAGTCCTGGCGTTTATAGCACATGGAGCACCGGAAATTGCCGCTAAGCAATTTATATTGCTTACGGCCCACTCTTAGTTCGAAAAGCACTTATACTATATACATACTAGCAACGCCCGCGATATCACTCGCGTAGATAACGATCTCGTGGAAGAGGATAGTCGACTAAGTCGGACATAATCTAATCATTATACAGATTTTACTGTACAACGAATATACACCTAACTAATACAAGTTTTTAATCGTAACATCATACGTAGATACTTCTATACGAATGCGAGTCTTGGACGATAAAAGAGGATCTCAGAAAACGTATAGAAAATTATTTGAGATGTGGGCCTACCGACGCATGCTCAAAATCAACTGGACCCATAAACTTGCAAATGAAGAGGTCTTGCGACGAATGGATTGTCAGCGGGAACTTTGGAAGATTGACAAAAAGAAGAAGGTTGTGTATCTGGGGCATGTTCTGAGACATGACAGGTACGGACTCTTACAACTAATAATAATGGGCAAAGTGGCTGGCAAAAGGCGCATTGGCCGCAAGAGGAAGTCCTGGTTGCGCAACAGTGGACTGGGATCGCAAGTACCGCTCAACTATTTACATTTTGCTGACAACTGACTGCCAACCTTCGTTAGTCGGAGAGGCACATAAAGAAGAAGAAGAAGATTTACGTAGAATGGTCGATATTAGTCAATTTAAAAATACTTTGCAAGTATTGAAAGAATTATTTAAATCGGTCCAGCAATTTTTAGCTTGACTATTATACATCCTTAAAAATAAAAACAAAAATTAAAAATCTAATATATATAATGTTGGAGAAGAGATTTATTTGTAACACTTTATTGTCTCAAAACTTCTCTATACATGACATTTGACAATGCAGTTCAACTCGGCGTACATTATTTTCTTTAGATACAGGTTTTTGGAATGGAATTCAGGTTTTCAATAGAAAGTCCAATTTCAATCGTTTAAGAAGTATTTTACAGGTATTGAAACGGTCTTTTATAAAATATATACGTTTAATAGGATAATGATTAATATAGAAGTATGAATAATATGGATTGATTTTTGTCGGCTCTTTTATTAACTTTAAAAAATGCAAAAAAGTAGTTAGTGGCATAACTACAGTAATTGGACATGTGGTAACACGGACTTTTTTGTAGATATATTAATACGTTCTATAATATTGTAAAACTTTTTTTTTGTGCTATCTACAATAGTTTCCCCAGCGCACGCCGTAATAGATTTTTTGTTTCACACCTTGGGTGACATTAATGCTTTTTTCTTAGGGATGCCTATTTTTTTGAGAAAATATAAAGTAGCCTATGTCGCTCAGTGAAAATGCAGCTTTCTTGTGAAAGAATTTTTGAAATCGCTTCAATACTTTTTCTATGAAAACGTTACAAACATAATTACATATATACAAAAACAAATATTTCTTCTTCATAATATTAGTTTAGATTACTTACTACCTACACGGTTCTAATGACCATTTAAGAATATTATTACACCTCTTATTACACCGATATCATACGGCCTTTAATAACCCCAACTAAAATATTACATTTATGAAATTGCTCTATAATACACAAATAAAAGGAGTAAATAAGGAGTTATGTTAATTCGAAGACCACATTGTTGTTCTCCATGAGTATAAAAAACTGGAAAGTCATTATAAGGAAAGCCGACCTTGTTTAACGAAAAAAGTCGAATGGAGTAGTAGTAAACAAAGAGTTTACTCATTTATATAACATATTTAAAATATTTAGACTTCAATATATAATATCAAAGCTATAAGGTCCGAGTGATGACACGAGTGGAATCTAGCTCAGAGAAGCCACGAGAGAGAGAACAGAAAACACTCTATTGAACATAATATCAAAATAAAAAGACATATAAACTAATATACTTATTACTATAATTAAAGTGGGCAAAGGAGGTCTTATTGTTACGAGCAATCTCTTCCAGACAAGCTTGTGTTGAGAAGCTGACTTAAATATATAATAAGGCAGAACAGTGCCAGAAAATTAAATATGTTATATAAAAACGAAAGTTTATAACTATTATATTTGTTTATTAAATATCTACATATATGTGAATAAAATCTATAAATGCATATTTAAAAAGATATAACCTAAAAATATACACTATAAAGTAAAGGAAAAGATATAAACGTGTTATTCACAGCAGTTTTTAGTTAAATAGAACTCTTTGAGGCGTGTATTTAAGATGGCTAATGACTTTGAGTGACGTATGTTATCTGGTAAAGAATTCCATAAATTTATAACTTGGACAGTGAATGAATTTTTGTAAAAACATTGAATCCTGGACAGGGACCACTAAATTGTTTTTTATAAAACAAATTGACGGGCTTGATTGTTCTTTTCAATCCATCACTGTGGTTTCGATGAAGGAAAACATCTTGAGGGAACTTGCATATACCGGGAGTAATACTGGTGTATTTTATAACCTGCAGTTGAGCGGCGTGGTGGGTCAATGCTTTAAAACCCACTCCACTATCAGGAGCCCCATGCCACTTAGTGGGAGCTAAATAATATGTTACTTGCTTACGTTATAGATTACGTTGGTAATGATGTGTTCACTAAGGCCTTAATTTTGAATTTCATCTCAGACTACCATATGAGTTTTCAATTAAGAATTTATCATTAGTTTAAATTGAAAAGTCTCAAAGCCCATATTCTGAACATATATGTGTTATAGGCACAGCATACGGAACTACCTTAGTTGTGCCGAAATTCAATTATATAGTGCTATTAGTGTCAGACGAAGTGTTCGCTATGTGTATACATATACTTTAACGTTAACTCGTTCAGGTGGCTCACCTCTGCTTTGAAAAGGGCAATATAAAGTATATCATGTCTATTTACTCTAAACGATACCTTAATAGTACATATTAGTAATTTCAACAACTTGACCTACATCGAGCAGGTCCAGGATAATTTAAAACTTCATCTTTTCTTATACATCATTAGTACGATAATGATATTACAAAATCAAACAATTGTACACGGTTATTATTGACGTATTTTTAGGCAATCACATCGTATAAATTTCAGACTGTTTTCGATAACTAAAAAAGGAACAGAGGTATATTATTACATTTAAAATTAAATGTGCCTTGATACTCGCAGTATTTTAATACTAAGCTGCAATATCGAGGCGTTTACGCTTCGTAAATCCGAAAGTAATACCAATAAAGCGCTATAAAAGAGGAGTTAGCACCCGGAAGTAGATAGCGAGTTAAAATGGAAGGAATAACTTCATCTGACAACAAAACGACAACATTCGAAACCGAACGAACAAGTGATTAACGCAATACGTAGCTTTCTAATATAAATTTCGCAAATGTACTTTCGATCTAAATAAAATACAATTTACAACAACTCTGCTTTTTTATACCATTTATGGACATCGCTGGACTAATTTTTATGATCTCTAATTTGTTGGATTCTATATTTAATATTTGCCTGAAATCGGGACGTTGGCAGTGTGAACCACCCCCGTGCCGCGGAGAGTACGTTAAGCCGTCGGTCCTGCGCCTGATCTCTCTCCGGTCGTGTCGGATTCCCGTTACATCGGACTATGAGAGTGAAGGAATAAAGAGTGCACTTGAGTGCTATGCCTGCCAATCCGCAGTGGATCGGCGTGGTGGATCTATGCTCTAAAAACATCCTGTCATTTGAGTGACGTTAATGGGTTGCTATTTACCTTTTTGCTGTTTTATTACGAGTGTCTATAAAATAAAAATTGTCACCTTAAGACGCGTTATATAAAATAATCGGCGAAACATGATGGAAGGCTCTTTAGCGCTGTATGTGTGTAAGGTCTTATTTGAAGCAAACACAAACCAACTTTAATCTGTTTAGCAGATGTTATTATTTGTTTAATACTGTGCGTAGGTCGCAAAAATATTCAACATAAAATCACGACACCGGTTACTACACGTATGCCATTTTTAATGTCGTTTTGAAACTAAGTAACGCGCGTGAAATCGTTGCATGCCGTGGCGAAGCGTCGCCCCGTCCCCTCTCTTCCTACGGCATGGCGATTCACAACCTCTCCTATAATGTATACAGTGCCCTCAACGGTACACGTAACGTGTGCCTTACCTAACCTAATCCACGTTTCACATCTGCCAGGCGTCCCGTGAAGGGTGGTTTTTTTTATTGCCGACAGTCGACTGTGATCACACCTGATGATAAGTGATGATACTGTCTAAGATGGAAGTACGCTAATCTGGTAAAAGGCAATCTACCTCTTATGGTCTTTGGTACGCCGACGCAGAAGATACCACCCTAAATGTAACGGGTTTAAATAGACTGTATAGCGGTGAGGTGTCCGCGTAAAAGGTGATATGAGAAAGGCAGACACCTTGTCATGGCGGATGCGAGAGCGAGTATATAGCACGCAAGGGAATAGGTATTATAATTTGGGAAAAAATGTTTTTAAACGGCACCGTCAAAATATAAAAACAAAAGTAGCGTCACCAGTCTTTTTAACCGACTTCAAAAAAAGGAGGTGGTTATCAATTCGTCTGTATTTTTTTTAAATTCCTAATGTTAGTTCGGATTCTCCATATCTAATATATAAATAACCTTGATAAAATTCTTTCGAAGTGAAACTACTTTAGGCGCATGAAGGTAAAGTTGTTTCGATAGAACTAGTTTCACATCTTCGTATTTAGCGTCACGAAAATGTGCAGCTATTTTTATGGTAACTCGTTTGAAGGTTAGGTAGTTTTAATATTTACAAGTAATGTGTGGCATTTTAATTTGTCACTCGTCATTTAATATACAATTTCTCATAAAATATAAAAATATTGCAACAATTCTCTTTTCTAAATTTTAAATTCAAAAACAAATTATAATTAAAAATTTATAATATTGACAAAAAACACGTAGTATTTTTATTTACAATTCGTTACTTGAGATTTCAATAAATTATTTGTTTTAATTCTTGACACTTTTAATATTTTAATCACAATTAAATTCATTAAATTCCTAACATGTCTTCCTTTTACCTCCCTCTAAGTCTCGGAAATCTTAAGTTTTAGATTTGTATCAATATAAACAAGACTTAAAAATTAGTTTGCCAAAGAAGCTTCACTTCTGACATGTGTGCTGTATACGCACGCAACGTTTTTTTTTATTCTTTCACTCTAGTTCAAATACAGTTTTTTAAACACTTGATGTTACTCGTGATAGTGTTTTCGAATCGTAATTTATTAATAAAATGTAAACCGCAGAAAAATTTTGCTAATTGTCTATCTTAAATATATTTATATAATTTGAACTAAAAAGTTTGTTATAAATGGCGTAGAAATTTCGTTTAAATTTTATATATTACTTGTTTTGTGTCAAAGCTTATAAATAACCACGGATGTATTTAAAAAGTTCATAGATTTTTCATATATGGTAAATCTATAGTGACATTGATGTTTTTTTTAATTATAAATACTTCACTATATATATAGATAAGATATTTCGCAATCTATACATTTTAATAAAACTGAAATGTCAGTTTGTAATGTCAAAATAACAACTTTTTAGTAACTTGCATATTAATTTACCAAATAACAACAAAGAACATATGTTTTTTTTGTCTGTTTTATGTAATTTAAGAGTTAGTAGTCGCCCTTCGTAGCTTCTTTAGGTTTTTAAAACTAGTCAACGCGTTTTTATAACAAAAAAAGAAATACTTTATGAAGATTACATTAAATTTTAAACAATAATATTAAATATATGATATTAATGTTTATTCGCACTTGCATCATAAACACGTGATTTTGTGTTAAAATTTATAGACATACACGGAAATTATTATCAACAATTGACATATATCTGTGAAATCATTAATGTGGTATTGGCGCTCATCTCGTGAAACGCAGAGATAACGATATTTGAATATCTAATAAAGATTTTCCTAACAACTTTCATATATTCGGACGACTCGTAAAATGCAGGCTATTCTTCGGGGTTTGGGATAATACGAGGCCGGATTATTGTAATATATTATTTCAGTGAAAACTACGATGGCCTAGTGGTGAGACGTATAGATTCTTGTTCAGAGAAGTCTGAGGTTCGAACCGTGAACCACTAAGTTTCTATTAATAAAAAGAAACTTGGGTGCCTGATGACTTTTCCAATGGCATCCATTCCATTCTATCATTGTGCTTTTCAGTAAAGAAAGACACGAGGACACTTGCGTATCCCAGGAGTAATTCTGAGCTATGTGTAGTCTGCCAACCTTCTGAAAAGGAGCGTGTTGGGTATTGTCCTACAAAAACCTTTTCTCCTGTGGTGGGAGGTTAAAAAGCTGCTAGTCGCCTTTTTTTTATTGCTCCAGAATATTTTTAAGATTTCTTGCACTCAGTACTACATGTTTATTTATTTATATACCGCTCAACTTATAAATTAAAAAAATTAGTATTAGGACACCTTATACTTAATGAGAGATCTCTTTCAAGAACTCTAAAAGTGGCATAATGTAATCAACAGGTATACCACTTAAATCGATCTTTTTACGGCCTACGTAATGGTAAGAGTAAATGGTACCGTGTTTTATTTTAGTTGGGATGATTTTCCGAAGTTATAACACTTCTGGTTCTGAACTTATAGATTAGTAGATTTCGGGCCTGGCATATTATCTGTATACCTTTCATGATCTTTCGACTTATGGCGCTGCACAGTGTACGAACGAAGAGAACGTTGTGGTATCAAAGATGTAGTGAATAAAATTGAGAAAGGTATGCTTAGATGGGTTGGGCATGTAGAGAGAATGAATGAAAGCAGACTAACAAAAAGGATTTATGAGTCAAGAGTGAATGCGAAAGTTGGAAGGGGAAGACCAAGCGAACGTTCCTGGATCAAATCCAGGACATTTTAATTAAGGGCCAAGTCAAGAGTACTCTAAACCGACGAACTTGTATGAAAGATTTAATGAGATCGAAAGAAGCGAAGGAGATATGCAAGGATCGTGGCAAGTGGAAGGATGTTGTCTCTGCCTGATGTACAGTGTATGAACAATAAATGACGTACATTACCATTTACTAAAATCTTTTATTCTAAGAAATATATAAAAATATCTTAGATATTTATTTTCTAATTTTATTCCACACAAATTGAAGTAACTTGCTTAATTAATGCATGTATGCAATGGCGGTCTTATCATATACACATGCGATATTTACTATAACATAAACTCAAAGGGAAAACACATTATTTATTTACACTGTTTCATATGTGATCTATTGTGATGTACCGCGGTTTTGGAATCAATTAAAATACCTCACATCTTTTTCGATACCGATATCAAAACATATCTATATCGTAACGAAATGATAGCTAAACTTCCTAAAAGTAAAGAAATCCTTTAAGACTTCAGTGTAGAGTCTTTGTGACTAGACAAAGTAAATGTACATTTGGCACCCCACGATCAATACTAAGTACCAAGGGAGCTACAAAGTAAAATGAAGTAAATGATAGTTACGTAAACCGGATCTTGTACGGACAATAGGTTAAAACTTTTTATGATCTCGAAAATATTCGTTTCAGAAGTAGATTTCAGGGTTCAATTCGTAATAGGGCAAATTTAAGAAACCTACCTTACCACCCTACCAGCAAAGATGTGCAGTCAACCAAATAATTAGTCTTCCGGTAAGTTTAGACCGTATTATTACATCAGATGAGATTATAGTGCAACGTTATGAAAAAATCTCTAATCTTATCCTGTTTAGCCTACATATCGATGACACCTAAGTATAAACAGTCGTAAGACATTGATCTTCTTATAAATTCCATGATTATGTCATCATTTATCAACCTAGGCCATCGAGTTTTGAAGCGAAACTTCTTTAGTCGCATGAGGATAAAATGTTTACGGATGAAACGCGTGATTAGCGTCACGAAGATGTACAACGTTTTTTATGCTAATTCGTTAGAAGGTTAGGTAGTTTTAATATTAACAAATGACATGTGGCATTTTAATTTGCCACTCGTCATTTAATAATTTCATATACTATTTATCATAAAATATAATATAAAAATATTTCATAAATTCTTTTTCCTAAATTTTTAATTCAGTTATAATTTCTAATATTGACATACAACCCGTGTTTTATATAAGGGAAGACGTTGATCACAACACAGTTTATACTACTGCAGTGTCATCGTTCCTGTGTATTTAAGATACCACTGTACTGTTCTTGAAAATAAATAAATTAATTCATTAAATTCCCAACATATCTTCCTTTTTCCCTCCCTCTATGTCACGAAAATCTAAAGTTTCAGTTTTATATAAATATAATAAACAAGACTTAAAAATTTGTTAGAGAAGTTTTACTTCTGACATGTGTACTTTGTACGCACGTACTTTTAATTTTTGTTCACACAACTCTTAAAACATTATGCTTAAAAAACATATAATTTTATTTTGAAACACTGTCTTAAAAAATTTGGATTTTATACTTGACTCTTTATACGTATGAGACGTTGATATTTAAGGAAACTTAAAGATAATACCTTTTATTACATTTATTTAGAAACAAACGTATTAAATTCTACCTTAAACCGTAAACCACCCGATTGTAGTGAAACTTTGTTTTAGTTACTATTGGTATTCCTGTTAAGATTCTTTGTAAGGTTGTCATTATTGGTTGATGTTTAAAAGCATAGTCCAATCTTATGTCTATATAATAAAACTTCTATAATAAATGACTTGATATACTCTATTTCTACAAAAAATAATAATTTATTCATCGAGATTTTGAACATTTCGTAAACTGAACGAGAAAGTCTCATCTGCGATAATAAGCCGTCAATAATACTGTATACAGTTAATTACTTTCTCTTATTGCCATATTATGTACATTATAATTGGTAATTAACACTCAATCAAACAAATACCATTACCGTTGATAGCTTCGTGACAGAGCGCGAGCGGACTCAATTACCTAAATAGCTTTTAAGCTTGAAGTGATTTTGATGGAACCGTTGATATTTTGGTAATTTAGTTAACACAGAATCTAACACAGAATAATTTGGCGGTTGTCAATATTTCAACCTTTCATAAAGCATAAAGCACAGGGGCGTAGGGTTCTCCGCCGACATCGTCATTAATATGATCCATTATTTAATTTCTTATTCTGTGGGCGTTCGTGGGTAATATTGGTGCAATCAAACACTTTGTTAATTAACTTGTATTATAATGTTCTATCACTAAATGTTCCCGATATGAATTTGCACAAACTCATTAACAATAATAGCTTGGAACGCGACAGTTTCAATAGTCGACCACTCCGACCGACCGCCACTCGAAAACTGCCGAATGACGAGCTGGACTGCCACTTAGGTGTTAGGGTCTAGATGTCTAATGACGCATTCAGCCCTGGCGCTCCGGATGAATCCGACTTATGAGTTTAGTTGAGGGAGAGCAGGCAAGCAAAATTACGCCTCGTGGAGCCATCCCTCATCTAGCGAGAGGGAGTAGCGTCTGCCATAAGCTCCCCTTGCCTGTCTAATGCCTCCTTCTGCAATAAGACAGCCTCGAAGGAGATCACTGCTCTCCAACTCTCTCATCGCCAGTCATAGCGCCCACAATGCTAGGGAGTGTTTTATGTGATAACGTCGCAAGAAAACATTGATGAAAATTGTTGTTGTGATAAAGATTGGAATTGGGCCGACCGTGCTTCTCTATCGCTTGTTTGGCGCTATCGCTTGCACGCTCTGCTCAGGCGGAACGTGAGTTATGCATTTTCGTGCGTGCATAGCGTGTGTTATCACGTCAACACTTTGCATATTTTATAATAAGCTGAACCCACAAAAACCTAATATTTGTTGTACTAAACATTACAAGTTATCAGCCCCGCAATGTTATTTATGGGAGAATATTGCCCTTCGCTGGCTTTAATAAAATGTAACACAGGTAAGTTTCTAGTAAGATTAGAAAGTTTATTTACGAACTATAAATGTTCTACTGCTAGGCACTAGACTTATCATACATAAGAAAACGGGATTGATGCTTAAACCCTTCTTGGATGCAAATTACAATAAACTATGGTAATTTTGGGATGCAAATTAGAGCAAGTTTATATGCCCTCGGATTACTGCCGGAATATGCAGATGTTCCCTTACAATTCTCCTTCCTAAGAATGATGAGTGATAAACAACAATTCGCACATAAGATTTTTATCCAGGAGGCGATTACGAGGTTTCCTTTATAATAATCTCATACAGCGGTTAAGAAACTTTTTTGAGTTATAAAGTTGATATTACCCCATGACGAATTTTAGGATCTTTCATACCATAGCTCCCATGATAATTTTGAAAAGAAAACAACTAAAAATTTAAACTAAACATCATTTATTCAATTTATCAATGTAATACCTAGTAACGCATACGGTAATAATAGTAATACAGTTGAAGAAAAAAAATCGCCCTCCCAAAAAATATAAGTAAAAGATAATATCTTTTTATTTTATAATTCATATGATATTTTTCTTATATTATTAGACTAAAAAACAAGTTGAAATTATTTCGGTTGTATCTCGCTCACACCCACTTGATAGATCGTTGTTAAAACTTTAAATTGAAAAAAATATTATCATATTTATAAAATAGCGAATTAAAAATATATACTTTTTACTCACAAGAGTTTTCTTTTTACCCCCAAAACACCCCGGTTGCCCGACCGCTGATCTAATAGAACATACTTGGCCATCATGGCTTCTCTGTGACAGGTCAAAATCCACATAAAACTACTACTTTAGATACTGTGTTTAGATAGTGTTAGGACTCCTAGCAAATGAGTAACATCGTACTCATTTTGTACGGGTAATATGCATAAAAGGATAGTTTATGACAGGAAATAAAATCCCTCTGTGGCGCACATCTTCACCCGCTACTATTGATGCTTTACATCACAATTATTTTATTTCTTAACAGACACATGAGTCACAAAAATTTTAGTTCGCCTGATTACTTCGTGACAGAATGGACACACGCAAGAGTAATTAAAGAAATTGCTTCCACGTTTGTGGAATCGTGTTGTAATGTCTGCTTTTGTATAAGGACAATGTAATGTAAAATGTGTACAGTACATTTTAATTACTTTACCGTTTAAGTTGACGCGACTGCGATGGTTACTTTTAGTACTTTCATAGTTTAGTACTTAACTTTAGCAAAATAAAAAAAAAATTGTTTACTACCTTCATTATTTACTGGTCATTATTTAAAGAGTCTAGTAATAACGATATGAAGGCACATAGAATTGTTTATTGCGCTTTTCAATACTAACATATACTTGTGTAGGACAAAAAAACTCTTTTGAAAACTCTATTTATATAACTCGTTTATATGAATACATGTGTGTATATTTATAATATATCTTTAGCTTTGTATATATGTAGATATATCCTCAGCATATTCATATCTCTGCACCTA
Source organism: Elymnias hypermnestra (assembly GCA_015832385.1). NCBI lineage: Eukaryota > Metazoa > Arthropoda > Insecta > Lepidoptera > Nymphalidae > Elymnias > Elymnias hypermnestra. Next base: position 1,675,925 of record JACTOM010000562.1, on the reverse strand, counting down.
CACCACATATTTTGTCAAAAAATCTACTTTCTGGGGTTTCTGGAAGAGATCTGTTCAAAGGGATAAGATATTGTGACTTCTTTTGGTGCGTAAATAAATAAGTAATATAGGAAGTAGTCGATAATTAATATTCCAAATATATTTTTAAGTTCACATCACAATGATAAAAATTTACATAATAGTTTATAAATAGAGCTAATTAAAGCTAACAAATTTGATTTCTACAGAATGCTGTTTAATCATATATACATATTAGTCTTATGGGATATAAAGAATCCTGTAGTGATTAGCTCGTGGACTTTATTTTTGATGGAGACCAATGAGAGCAGGAATATGATATTTCGTATAACTTCGCCCACGAGGCCACCCGAGGTTATAAAATCAATGCCAAAACTAGACTTAAAAGTCGAAGTATATTATAGTTAAAGTATATAACACACACGGTCTTACGCCATCAATAGTTCAAAATTTAGAACTGTATTGGGGATTTTGTGACATATTGAATGACAGTAAACATCTTAAGCACGAAATCCACCAACGACATTTAACCAACAACAGATACACATCTACCATCGTCGTTGTTTTTTGAGCGAAAAAAAAAAATTTTCACAAATGTTTTTGACATTTTGTTTATTATAGCGGCGCGAGAGGGGAAGTCGAAATTCAGAAATAGCTCATAGAAGCTATAAATGCACCAATAATCTAATCTCCCAGAAAATGTTTTACAAAATGATTGTAAAATGTTCTTTAGTTGACAAAAACACTATCATATTTAGTTTATCACTGCATTAATTCCACAAGGTAAGATGTACTGAAGCGAAACTAGACAACAGGGTCATATCACCCGATCCTGAGTCATATTCGTTCTTAATAGTACCATGTTTACAAGAAGCAAAAGGTCAATGTCAGCCTTGACGTAGTAGGTTACTTCAGGGACTCTTTCAACGAGGGTAATACAAGGATCTAACTGCCCTAAACGTAACGAGCCGTGTAGATATTCCTTGCACGCCTTCGCTTTATATTATTGTATGTACTTTATGTTTCTGTCTGTATTATTACTTCCTATAAGAAATAGACGCATGTAACATTGTTGTATACATATAAATTACAAACAGTGACTATAAACTATTGATCATAATAAAACTGAACAGATGAATGAAATGATGAATGATGGAAATAAAATAAAATACTAAAAACTCTTTCCCAATATCCTTTCCGAATATCCTCCAATAAACTCTGTAGTGATAATAAAATTATGAACATAATCAATTATATATGTCAGAGTGCGGTAGTCTATGGAGAGCTGGCGCCATCTGTCTATCGGCGTGGGACAGAGTCAATAGTGGCAGTCCGTCGCGCGTCTCTCGGGTGACGGCCCGCTGGTGCGGTCGACTTGTGAAACTGTCGCGTTCCTAGCTATTATTATTAATGAGTTTGTGTAAATTGATATCGGGAACATTGAGTGATTGAACATAATAATCTTAGTTAATTAATAAAGTGTTTGATTGCACCAACATTACCCATCAACGCCCACAGTATGAAAACGGAAATTATGGATGCCATTAATGATGATGTCGGCGGAGATCCCTACGACATATATATATACAGCACGTGCATCTTTATAAGAAAATGTATAAATAAAACAATCCAATAAAACTTAGACAAAAATTTAAGTTAAACCCGTCCAGCTAATTTCCTCACCCTACCTAGAACTAGAACAAGTTACGGTAAAAATCCCTCACAAAGGTGTAAAATTTTATAATAAAATACCTACAGTTATAAAAGATGTAAACTCATTCAATGCATTCAAAACTAAATTAGCACCATAACTAATGAGTAATACCAATAAATTTACATTAGACGAATGCACTGGATGTTTACAAACAGTGAAAAAAATGTAACTAAGTGATGGCGATGTGTTTATAATATGTAACTAAATAATTAAGTTCTCACGTAAGTGACTTAAGTCTTTTTATGAGAATAAATGGCTTTATAATTCAAATTAAACTTTTAAATTGTACTACTAGTGGAATTTCAGGTGTTATTAGATAGGCAATGGGGTTAGGAAGGAATTTGTAATAAACAAATTATCAGTTACTGTTAAATATCACACTTGACCTTAAATTTCTAGTATTGGCCTTTACAACTGTTTCGAAATATAAGACGTAATTTAGTGATTAGTGAACAGTGAACTTGTCTAACCCTCTTTATTTATTTTTGCGACTTGATTTAGTATATCGATAGTTTAATAAGTTTCACAGATCGTAATAATATGACATGCTATTTCGATATAGTAGACTTTAATATAATAATAATACTGCAATGTGTAAAGTCAGATGATTTAATATTTATATATTAATTTTACAAATTATTTCGATTTGTCGTAATTAGTAATATCGTCAAAGATTGTCAATTTTGGGTATTGTAACAAATTATAATAATAATACTGAAAATAATGACAGGTTTATAAAATAGCAAAAAAATTTTATACTTTTTACTCACAAAAGTTTCATTTTTACCCCCAAAAATTTCATTTTACCCCATTTTCCATGAGCGCTGATCTAAGTGTTTGCTGGATTCCACAACGCTGACGTGACGCTGACCTGACGCTTACCTCGGACCAAGGATCAGGTTAGCCATCGAAAGAGTTAATGTTGCCAGCATTTTAGGAACACACCCTATGGGCAGCAATTTGGATGCGGATTTGATTTAATTATATTTTTTCCTTGTATGTAATTGAGTATATGTAGTTTTATTTAGTTTATAAATTAAATTGTTTTGTTATATAAAATTATAAATTGATATAAGTCAATTAATATTATAATATTATTTTCAATAAATTTTAATTAGCAGGAAAACATACAGAAATGTTGAATATATTATTATGTAATGACCACATGATTTCGGGTTAAAATAGTATTTACCGATAAAAAATGTTTGATAAAGATTAAGCTATAAAAAAATGTTTGCAACCGAAAACATATGTGAAATTAAAAAATTGTATAGAAAGTTTTATCATCATATATAAAATCTACTAGAATTCAGATATTTACGCAAAAGTATCTGATTTACATAGCTCGGCATTATATTTGTTAAGTGTCTATTTCACAACAGAATAAATCGTCCCATCAAAACAGGTCAGGTTTTACCTCACCATATTATCTGGGAGATAGAATCCAGAACTCGTAATTGGGCGCTGTTGTTGAGAGTGATTTACTGGATCCAGCTTTGTTATGACAGATGTGAGTAAAACCGTTTTCCAACGGCTGCTCCGAGAAATTATTGCGTTGTTAACAATATTTTACTTAGCATATGCTTGGTAATTGTAAGACTAATATTATAAAGAGGAAACATTTGTGTTTTTGTACATATATATATGTATGTTTTGTGTTTTCACATAAAAAGTACTAGACCGTTTTCAAAAAATTTTTCGCCATTAGAAAGCTGCACTTTCACTAAGCGACCTATATTACTTTCTATAAAAGAGGGATCCTTAATAATAAATCTCATAATATATGTCTACAAGACGTGCGAGCCATTCTCATAAAAAACTACCACCCTACATTAACTTTTGCATTGAAATATATGTTTGACAAGTGTTACAAATGACAATTTGGAATTCTTTAGTAAAGACCTGTCCTCTTTTACATTGGTGTAATGTATTGCGCATCATTTACATAAAGTAATTCGTAAAGCGAATACATTGCTGAGATTGCTGATTACTTATTGTATTTTATGTTAATGTAATACACGATTTGTTGAGTTAATCCCGTGCCGTATGTACAATTGTATAATCTAACAAGATTCACTCAGATTTCTTTGTGTATTGTATATATTGAATTGTAACCTCCGTAATGTTATAAAATGTTTGTACAAGGTTCTGGAAACACCAATGTATTTAAGTTCTCCATCGTCTTTTAGTTCGTAAATATGTCTTATTAGAAACATAGTTTTCCATGCTATCCTAGTCCATCATATTACTTTGAATGACGCGCTCAAATCCAATAAAAGACGTGACAAAAAATTAATTTTTTCGTTGCCATATTCCAAATTATATTTCTTCTCATCCAAAAAAATTATAACAAGTCTTGTGGGTTGAATTTGTGACAAACTGTTCTCAGAATTTATCTACAATGTCCAATGTAAAAACTTGTTTTAATAGTTATTAATAATTGGGCAGGCATTTAGAAGACGTAAAAATTTAAGTAATATTACATTTGTTTATATTTTTTGACGCCATGAATTACGTTCGGGGGCAGCTAGGGGGTGCAANTAATATGATTACATTAGCCTATTCAATATTTTTATAGTTTCTTGTTTAACATAAAAAAAACTTGACGAAAATTAGCAATGTATGTATGTGTGTGTGTGTATGTATAGAGCACAGCTCCGTGGCGCTATCTTTAAGTAGTTTTTGTTTTATAGGCTGCAGCTAAAATCATCAGCGCCGTGAGTCCAGACTTTCTAGCTCGGACGCAAAGCAATCGCTGAGCTGCAGATCTTTTATACATTGTATATATACAGGTAGTAAGTTTAGGATTTTTCATTTATAATAGTTTAAGTTTGTTTATTATTATTTATTTTCTTTCTTCTTTCAATAAACCCTTTAAAACTTGCTTACCAAATGTCTATATTAGTGATAGAAGTTTCACTAAGATTTAGGCCGATCAGTCTTTATTAAAACCAACGTACACGACATGACATAAGAGGTACTATGTTAACATTCTGAACGTGAAAGTGATCGCTGTTTGACTATTGAGATGTCACGATTGCTACCTTGACATATCTGAGTGACGAGATAAAAAAATTATGCCTTTACAATTACCAATAGTAAATCAAATCAGTATTCACGGTTGGGCAAGAAAACCGCCTACTACTTTTAGTTAACATTTAAATTGCACATTAAAATAGTTGAGATTTATATCTCTTTTAAAATCAAAATCAAAACATTTATTCGCTGAATGTGGTATACATAGTCCTCATATTCTACATATTTAAAAATTTATTTACAGGCGAAATTACAGGTTTTTGAATTAAATTATGTTATTAACGTGAACTTATATATTACATTATATTACCTCTTATTAAATATAGTTACTTATTATTACTTATTGCTAGATTCCTTTTAAATAGTTGTCAACGGAGTAGAAAGTTTTATGGATAAGAAAAATTGTAACAGAATTTTTAAATTTTATACAACTTTTAAATTGTGAGGCAAATTCCCTTATATCTTTTGGTAATTTATAAATTTTTTAAATTTAACAGCCATCACGCATACACTTTTACTAAAAAAAGAACTTTTATGATCGGGATATCAAAACCTGTCTTAACACTTGCATTGCTATTTTCGTCATATCGTTTAAAAATCTATCCCCCTTCCTCTCTTAAGTTGTCATGAACCCTTTTGGATGCCAACATTATTACAGTAGCTTCGAAGTCATTAAATTTTGCTTCACACTTACCCCATATTCTTATTAAAAATTTAAATCATTAATAGAATATAAATGGCATAGAAATTAACTTGAATTTCTTTACATTACTTGTTTTATACAGTTTTATTATAGTTCTTTTGAATGTACATTTTCATAAAATAAGTTACAACAACAAAGATTAACAGTATGTAGATAGTACATCATTGTTTACATTTTCTCGTATTCATGTCACAAGACCAAGTACACACATTTGTCATTTACGTAAATCAATATTTACTATATTATGATATCCCAACACACACTTTATCTCTTCATTTGTTTTATCTATAATAACATGAAAGTAATATCGACTGCACGAACTTTTATGTGATATGATAATACGACCTATGCCATTTAAATTTACAATACACAAATAATGTATAAACGTAAATTTCTACGCTACGAATCTCTTAAACTCATTATATGGAATGAAACCTCTAAACCTTTTACGTGAGCTTTCAATTGATGGTACAATTATTCATGCGCACAATACATAATTAGTTAATACAATATTATGTATTAATGTCAAGGATCATCCACACGTTTAGAAAAATGTTTTTGAACTTGAGTTAACGATTACCTACTTTTGAAACTAACAGCCAGAATTAAAAAATATTAACTATACTTTCTTGAGACAGCAAAGAGTCTACTTTCTCTTTTATTATTAGATGCTGGTAATTAATAAACGTGTCATGGCTGTTAATAAGAAAATAATTAGTAATATATTAGTTGCTCCCAATTATAAAAAGCTGGTAATTTTAACATAACAAATATAAAATGACATTTTCAGAAAAACAATTATGCCCATAAAGCTAAGGCTTGATTAAAGTATGATTTAAGTGGTAGTAGATGGAGGAAGGGAGTCATAGGATAGGCCAAAGAAAAATGTTAAAGAACTTGAAACTTTATCGTAGGTCATTGCGTGGCTTGCTCTTATCACTAAATTTCAAGTGAAACTTAAGTGAAAATGTAAAGTACCATTTTAAGTTGTTAAACATTTGAAAAGAGAGAAGTATACTTAGAGTCAGTTGCAGCTTAATGGCTTCAAGTAACCCTTTCTCCACAATACAATACAGTAATTTAAACGCTTTAATTATTATAAAGTATTAATATGCATCATATTTTCAGTACAGCAAAAATAATAACTTATTATTCGGTATCGATTGATCATCGTCAAGAACGTGCCGTCCAATCGAAGAAAACTTCTACATTCACGACATGGATAAGTCATAAAGTACGCCAACTGCATTTTTAGTTTTAATTGCAAAAACCTGCATGTCTCTATGTACTGCATAAGATGCATTTAAATTGAAATAACAGATTGCACAATAACAGCCATTTGCAACTCTCGGTTCTGTCTGCTCTAAGCAGGTCCGTCTACAGAGACCTTTACTTTTTTCCATATACCTACACTATTTTATTAGATTAAACAGATTTTTTATCTCAATGAGGAAGTGCCAAATGTGAATTTTGCGAAATTGTGATAATTTATCAAAGACCATTATCAGCTTACACAGATAACGTCTGGATAACACAGCGATATGAGAGTGTTTTAATACGCTAAATTCTTTATCTTTGGCAAACAATTAGCATGCAAAATCCATTACACGATACATAGCAGTGTTATCAATTACAAACGTGATCTTAACTGCCGCCTGTTTAATATTAAACATTCGTATTTTTTTACGACACTTAAAGGTAATATAATATCCACCGTTTGTCAACTTTTACATACATATTAAATTTGTGTCAAAGTAAATGGTTTTCATTGGTAATTTTTATGTATTTGACTTTATTGCACACATAAAAACGCAAAGAAAGAAATACAGATACAAAACAAACAATATTTGGCAATTAGCGTGCAAAGGCGGTCTTATTATATAAGCAATCTCTTCCAGACACCTTTTAGCGACAGGAATTATTTAAAAAGAAGAGTGGGGAGTTGCAAATTAAGATATTTCTAAGTAGAAAAAAAATACGCAACAAAACGGAAAATGGGGGTTTTAAAAAGAAATATATTTTAGATACAATATATTGTATAAATAATAAAATTTTAGAAAAAGTAACCCAAATAAACAATCTTGGTGTGATTTTAGATAATAAGTTAAGTTTCATACCACACGTTGATAATATAATCAAAAATTCATTAAAGTTCATTGGGCTTATCATTAGAAATACAAAAGGCCTAAAAAAAATCGTCAACGAAATTAATATTATTTAAATCTTTAGTAAGAAGCAGACTTGAATACTGCGCTGTAGTATGGAATCCCTATTATGAAATACATAACAACAGAATTGAGAGAGTCCAAAAGAAATTTTTGCGTCACTTAGGAAACAAAGACAATATATTAAATAAAGCAAATAGCTACACTGATGTCCTTAAATTATACAACACTCTCCCACTATCCAGTCGTAGAGAGTTTCTTGATCTTTGTTTTTTAAACAACATAGTTGAGGATCGATTGTTCAAATCTATTAAGCGCAATAACATTAGCAGTACCTAAATACAACGCCAGGTCTAACATTAAAAATAAGAAGACATTTCGACCCAGGATTACAAAAAGTAACCTAGGCAACGCCGCCCCGTTAAACAGGATAGTCCAAAAGTACAACGAATTATTTAAAAGTGCTGGTCTTGATATTTTTCAGGATTCTATGTGTTCTTTTAAAAAAAAGTTAAAAATACAATTGCACCGTAGTATAGTATAATTAGTTTTTGTTCATACCAAGTTTAATTTGTTTATTATCATTATTTTTGTATCATTAGTCATTATTCTTTTAATAACTAGTTTATACAAATTTTGATTTTAAGATTTCAATTTTTTTCACTTCTTACTTAGAATGTCTCTTATATATTTCAATGCTGAGTTAGCATGTAAGTGGTGTGTACAACTTAGAAAAGAAAATTAAATAATAGTGTACACCTAGATTAAGATAAGTTGTATGCACGTTGGTTTCCTATTAAATAAATAAATAAATATACATAAATATACTAAACTACTCGTGTTGACATCCACTCCTCCTCCCTTCAGGATTACAAGAAATTATTGCGTCAATTTAGTAATGTACCTATGCTTTCTATTCATGTTTTTATTTTCAAAATTTAGATGTTACTTTTCCATTGTAACTTTCACTTTACCTCAGTATAATTTACTACCCTCAATTGCATTGTTTAGTTGTTTTATTTGTAAACTTGCAATAAACGCATGCTGGTTTGCCTGTAATTGGATTTACACTGTAAATATACTTATTTGTTATTCTTTTAAGCTCAGTATAGTGCATAATCTGTTGGTTAACCTAATAAATAAGTGCAATATAGTGAAATAATATAGAAATGCTACATTTTAATAATGTGAGCAATGTAACCACACATATTCTCCTAGAAGTTAAGGTTTTGTCAAAAAAATTCAGCCGTTTCAACAATATTTTCAGCCATATAGTACAAACGCGGCACAACTACACCTTTATATTTACAATGTTTTAATTTACTGGAGACAGTAACATCAGCTTTTTTTTGTGTCAATGGATTTACTTAAAAATATGTAAAAGCCACAAATTTGAAACTACTCACAAAAATTAAAATATAACACACAGTCCCCAAATTTTTTTGTCAAATTATACTGGAATAATGAAATGTCTGTGGGTGAAGTCGTCAAATAAAACGCTTTATCTATATATGTCCTCAAACGTGTGGGTTGCCTACTTCCAACAATTTTGAATGTAACAGAAGAGGCTTGAAACGTCGTGATCTGAATTACAAAGTACCCTCAAATTGTACGTCTCGAATAAAAATTAGAACTTTACGAATACGTTTTATGCAAGGCATACTAAATATCTTCGATTTTTCCGCATTATAACGCACTTGAGTCAAAAAGCGGCAGAAATACTCCAATCACCTTTGATCGCCTAGTGGACTTACGATACAATTCCAGGGCTATGAAATCCAAATGAAAATATTTACTTTTATGTTTATCAGTTCTTTGTTATGTGGAAAAACGTAATACGTCATTGAAAGCAGTTTGGCACAATAGGCAGTCTTAACGCTTTGAAGCGATTTCTTTCCTATATACAATTATTAAAGTAAGTAGCAGCCTATTAACGTCCCACTGTTGGGCACAGGCCTCCTCAATCATACGAGAGATGATTTTTAGAGCATAAACTAACCACGCTCCTCCGCTGCGGATTGGCAGGCATAGTACACAAGTGTTCTACACTCTCTGTTCCTTCACTCTCATAGTCCGATGTGACGGAAAATCCGACACGGCCGGAGAGAGATCAGGTGCAGGACCGAAGGCTTAACGTGCTCTCCGAGGCACGGGGGTGGAACACACCGCCAACTTCCCAACATCGAACAAATATTGAAATAATCTTAATTGAAAACTCAATATCATCTTTTGAATTGGCCCGACCCGGGGTTCGAAACCAGGACCTCATGTCTATAGTTATATAGAAAATATAATATTTTACTCCCACCTTCTCTACTCTCATTCCCTATCTTCTCTCGTTTCTTTAACTATAAATGTTCCGATGTACATACAACACGAAGGAAATAAGTTGTCTGCTCTAATATTGTTTTTGTTAGTACACCTGTAGTAATAAGCCTTCCATTGCATGTTTTTATATTATCTAATCAAATCAAAATATTTTTATTCAAGTTGACCTATTAGAACACTTTTAATATTTTTTCACGCACTAATTCTAATGTACGTGATGATCGCACCCTGAGAAGAGCTCACAACAAACTCAATCAGGTATTTTTTTTACCATCATCATTACAATATCATATTAGTTCAATATATTTCAATTCAAATTAGAACAATTCGTTTACTCCCACCCGTTCCAATCCATCAATTTTGTTTTAACAAAGACTTTGAATTCATTAAGTGACATTATTTACTGTTTATTAGTTTTGTAATGTAAAAAGTATGCAATTAAATGTTTTATCTATCGATGCAATTAATCAAGATTTTAAGAAGTAGAAGATACATGAAAACTGTTTGTTATAGAAATGTGTTACCCACTATTCCACATATTTAAATTAACATATATTTTCCGTAATAACCGAGTTTAGTAAATAATTTTTTGAGAATTTGCTTATCTAGTCATAATTCGCTGAGAAATCAAGTCCGTCTAAGCTTATCAAATCATTTAAAAGACATAAATACCTCAAAATTCGAAACCATTTCAAATCACCTCTACTAATTTTTTCGAGAACTAATAATAATATTTATAAAAAACTAGCAGAACTAGACTGAATCGACAGACTTTCTCTGTATTGCCTATAGAATAAATATAGAATTCAAATAAGTGTTTATCGACCTAAATTTTGTAATACTTAAAATAATATGCAAATTATTTATTTGCAGCGCGCATGCTGTCAATCGCTGATAATTATGACAAAAGCCATTAGATTACATTAAAAAAGTTCCTATGATGGTCAAGTTTTCTTAAAATTTGTGATGTTTCCTGCATTTATTTTAATTGTCATTTAAATAATTAATGTGTCTAAAATTTATACAAATAATTTATTGAAAACTCAAATGATGAATTGTAAATAAAAATGCAACGTGTTTTGTCAATATTAGCAATTATTATTTAAGTTTTGTTTTTGAATTTAAAATGTAGAAAAGAAAATTAATGAAATATTTTATGAAAAATAGTATATTAAATTATTAAATGACGATGGCAAATTAAAATGCCACGTTATTTGTAAATTTTAAAACCACCTAACCTTCAATCGAATCAGCATAAGAAACGCTGCACGTCTTCGTGACACTAATCACGCGTTTCATACGTAAAAAATTTACCCTCATGCGCCTTTACATTACTTGAAAAAAATCAAGATATAATATGACTTATGACTTTATAGTGTAAATATAATAAAGCGACCGAGTTTTAATCACCTAGCATTAAGTTGCGGTATTGCAAAATATATTCTCACACATTTAATCTAATGCAATCAATCTCATTGTTTGGCGGCATGGTTTTCTGATGTGTTCGCCAACTCTATGAAATGATGTCATCGATACTCGAGCCGTTTCATTCGATCCACATCCAATATTATTCTTATGAGTCAATATGCCTAGTTCATTCACAGAGCGATTTTTACTGCCCTGGTTTATTTTATTGCACACCAGTTATTGGATTTTTACTCGTGTACCTCATATTTAACGCTGGGAAATGCGTGGACGCATCCCGATCGGACCTAAAATCCAATCGGGAGTGTGAGACTCGCTGGCAAGCCAGAATACCTTTTAAAACCCAATTATCTCTATTCTTTAATAGAGCAACAAAGGGTGGGTAGACGTAATCTACCCTGGTACTTCGAAAGATGCCCACTAGGAGATTTAGGACGCGGGCAGGAGAAGAGTAGCGTCCCCTCTAATTCAATATTTATGTAAAGCGAGAGGCAAGTTACTAATGTTCAACTGCTGGTCACATTCCTTCTTACTCCTGGGATTTTAGACGATAGGTTTAATACTAAACCAAGACGCTGCTCAATGCGGGCAAAAAAGTTACACATACCCGGAATTACTCCCGGGATATAGAGATTACCTCAGGATGTTTTCCTTCAGCGAAAAACACAACAATGACATTTAAAACACAATTGTACGCATACGTTTTGTACAGAGAACTTGGTGGTATCTGCCTAGAATTCGTACACGTGATTTTTAAGAAGAATTCACGTGACTATCCATTGGACCATCACAGCAATATTTATGTAATTTATGCTAATCTGAAGATAAATGCTAGATAATAAATAGATAAATATCTACTTTACATAATGATTAGCATTCATTAAATATTAAAATAAAATATTTTTTACTTTTCCGGACATATTTAGAAAATTATTTTTTTGTATTGTTTGGGATATGGACTTGCGAGAGGCTTCGACAGCAGCTAGGTTTAATTTTCGTGAGTACATGTATAGGTCCACCTATTAAGAACAGGTCTTATCGTTAATAAAAAGGGTTTAGGAGCTTTAAATCTCGGAAAAGCGACTAAATCTGCGACTTGTCCAAGATATCAAAATCAGACTACTAAAGGCTGGAACAGGATAACAGAAGACAAATGTTTTCGCTTCCATCTTGTATTTAATATATTTACTTTACTGATAGTTACTAGAAAGATACAAATTAATATACAAAGAATATTTCCAAATTATTATATTTTTTTTATAAAATCACTCACACTTTGTGTTAGAATTATACCTTTGATTATTTTATAGTCGAATGAATCAAAACTACGGTACAACACATTGATTTCATTAAAATGTATACGACATGACGGTATCAACAAAGCATGAAAATTTAAATAAATCTATGGTCATTTTATTTATGCGTATACATAATAAACACCTAATTACAGTTAAATTACGTCGTTACAATCTGACTTCTTTATATGTACATCTAACTTCCTTGCACTTGCGCAAAGGTTACATGCGTATTATCAGAGAGATAGACGGAGATGCTAGGAGGGTTGGGCGCAGACGGTTACTGCACGCCTCCTAGGGGTAGCCTTTGAGCAATAGGTGCGGGACCTATTGCCCCTTTAAAAGGATTCCGAGGGAGGACAGGTGGCATGCCACCAGAATAAGAGGAATACGAAGAGGGGAGCCCTGTTGGCATACCGTCGACGAGAGTGCGGATATATTCTGATCCCGCGCTTACGCCAAAAAACATAGGGAGGATCACCGTCCGGTTTTAGCCGGTAAAAGTCCGGCATAATCTTTCCCCCGTGGCGTTGCGGATATCCATGAGAATTTCCCGACAAAACGAGGAAAAAAAGGTTATATGCGTAAGAAAACTAACTTACTGTGGGGTAGCGGGCTAATAGTAAACATATAATGTGGCATTGCGTAGCCTGTCAAACAGTGCTATATTATATATTAATGTCACATATAAGAATAACAATAAAAGTCTAGATAGAAAATAAAAATTATGTAGATTTTGTTTTACGCTTAAGAAACCGTCGATACCAGAGCAGCTTAATTTCAAATGAATCGTAATGGTGCCACCACACTGCTGTTTAAAAAATTTTTAGAGACATTTTCAAATGTTAGAAATTGATAGATGTTTTGAGATCTCCTACACTGATAGAAATATTTACAAACATTTATAACATTTGAAAACATAGCATCGGCTCGCAGTTTACACATTCGACAACAATTTTGTTAAGACATTTTTACTAACATTGTTAGGTAATGTTGTAAACATTTTTAATATTGTGATCAAATATTTACTAATGTTTATACACATTTTTAAACAGCAGTATAGCAGCACCATATCACATTTTAGACAAGATTTGTTTTATAATTTAAGTTATGTTATTTGTAAATATTAAAACTACCTAACCTTCAAACGAATTAGCATAAAAACGCTACACATCTTTGCGACGCTAAACACGCGTTTCATCCCTCAATTTTACCCTCATGCGCCTAAAGAAGTTTAATTACAAGATCAATACAATTTTCAAGAATCAAAATAAACAAATTTCTTTATTAAATACATATCATTCTAATCTTCTATCATTTAGTGAATGTCAAATGTGTAGAATCGCGCAACGTGAGTTTTCTAAAATAATTTCCTTCATCGCTTAAGATGGCAAAAGTTTTTTGGGCGTGAAATGAAGGAATGAAGCAAATGAATGTTTTCGAAGTCATGTTTATAGAGGGGCGCATCCGTTTAAGAACAAAATCAGTACCAGAAATTTGTTTATCCAGATAAATACTGGGATATATATAACTTGCTAGACAATCGAGCTGTACTAAGCTTATTTTTATTGCTGACATTGACTTACATACCATAAAGTAGAACCATATATTGTTAGCAATAAAAAAGGCAAAAGAGCTATATACCTAATGGTAAGTCTTTACACTTGCAGCACCTTCGACATCTGAAATGATCTCAAAACACTTTAATCTCCCCTTAATAAAATTCATATTAATCTTACTGATTTCCTGTTGAAAATAGCATTTTATGAGAATACTTTTATTACAGTATATAGGTGAATAATACTATATAATGCCATATATTTTTTAAAAGAAATAGGTGTTTTTAACTTTATTTTCATCATGGTTTCGTATACCTAACCAGAAATTTATGGTAATGACATACACTTGCTCAAAAGTGTTAAACAGGTCTTCTTTTGCAATTTTATGTATGTCCAAAATACTCCCAACCTGTACCGCAAGTAGGTCGCAGTAAATTAGGTCTTAAAAGCAACATATCTGATGTTTATTTAAAACCTGTCTGTCATCAAACAAACACATCTCACATCACATGTTTATTTAAAACCTGACATCAAACAAACATTTAACCGACCGTCTTAAGGACTTGTTTTACAACAATTTTTTTTATCATATTTTCAGTACTGCGCTGGGGATATCAAAATTACCTGTCTTAACCAATTAGGTTGTCCAAAACATCTGAAGTGGCGGCTTGAAGTTTTAATCACATGTCAGAAGTGAATCTTCTTAGGCAGACTAATTTTTAAGTCTTGTTTATATTTATACAAATCTAAAACTTTACATTTCCGAGACTAAGCGGAAGAGAAAAAGGTAGATATGTCAGGAATTTAATGAATTTAATTGTCATTAAAATATTAAAATTAATACAAATAATTTATTGAAATCTCGAATGATGAATTGTAAATAGAAATGTCACGGTTTTTCGTCAATATTAGAAATTTAAATATTTTTGAAATATTTTAATTTCTAATATTCTATTCAAAATTAAAATATTTTTATTTCATATATTATCAAAAATAGTATATTATATTATTAAATGACGAGTGGCAGATTAAAATGCCACATACATACATACATGCACACATAGCATCACGCCTCATTCCCATAGGAGTAGGCAGAGACAACATCCTTCCACTTGCCACGATCCTTGCATATCTCCTTCGCTTCTTTCATTCTCATTAAACCTTTCATACAAGTTCGTCGGTTTAGAGTACTCTTGACCTGGCCGTTATTTAAAATGTCCTGGATTTGGTCCAGGAACGTTCGCCTTGGTCTTCCCCTTCCAACTTTCGCATTCACTCTTGACTCATAAATCCTTTTTGTCAGTCTCCTTTCATTCATTCTCTCTACATGCCCAAACCATCTAAGCATACCTTTCTCAATTTTAGTCACTACGTCTTCTTTTAAACCACAACGTTCTCATATCACACTATTTCTTACTCTGTCACTCAGTTTTAATCCACTCATGCTTCTCAACGCTCTCATCTCTACCGCATTTATTTTACTTTTGCGATTCTTCTGCCATACCCAACTTTCACTTCCATACATAAGTTGGCACCAACACTCCAGCATGCACTGCCAGTCTAGTCCCTTGAGACACCATCTGGCTATTCATAAAGGCGTACAGAGCACCATTTACCATATTCCCTGCATTCACTCTCGCTTCGCTTTCATGATGTCATCCATACTAATATCGCTATCACTTATCTTACATTCATTGCTATCCGCAGAGGCCATATTTGCCTATGCTTCATTTCTTTCAAACAAACTTTCAAAATGATCCTTCCATCTCTTCAATATTCATTCTTCTCCTTTTATTAAACATCCATCTAAACTTCTGATTTTACGAAGCTCCGAGGTAGTAGATTTCCCTCGGGCAATTTGTATCGATTTTTCAATTTGTATTGATTAGTGAAACTCAAAGAAAAAGAGGTGAGCAAAGGAGGGTAATGCAATATATATTTATATTAATTATAAGAAGGGCTACTCTTATAAAATTTCAAATGCACAAAACGTATTAGTTATAAATGCATACTGGTGTATACACAATATAAATGTTCATATTGTCCTAGGTTTTCCTGTCTGCCACAGAATAATTAGAAATTATCATATTGTACATATGCGATCGTTGTTATTACTCTCATGAATAAACGTGAGTAGTTTTCCATTAAATAAATTATACACTACGCACACAGTGTAAATCTCGTTACAACTTTATCAGTTACTAGAAAACTAGCGATTGAATGTTAGTGGTCCCCTTTCGTAAAAAAAATTGGATAAAAGACAGATATCACCTTATAAGATTGCTTATTTGCCAGTAAAAGTACGGTCAAAATAATATGTAATTGATAGTGAAATATCAGACATCACACATTTAGGGTGTTTGGGATTTGCTAACGCATGCTTATTTTCGCTTGAAAGTTTTTGTGTATATTTAAATTAAAAATCAATTTACGAGGACGTTTTTTCCCGCATAAAACCATAGTAAAATCAGCTTCAGTTACTTTAGTTGATGATAAATTATTCTACAAGTTTCTTAACGCATTTAAAATAGTACGTAGTTGCCTATCCACGTTGCACTGCTGGGTATAGGCCTCTCATAAAAAAAAGGATTGTAAAGCGTAGTACCACCACTTCACTGCGGGAGTTGGCAGTCCAACAAGAATGTTACGTTTTTAAAATATTGTATTTTACTACTCTCGTCTACAAATAAGTTAAATTTCCATTACATATACTTCATCCTTCAAGAAAATTTTGTTTCAGAGTACAATAAAACATTAAAAGAACGCTGACAATGCGTAAATACCTTTAATTCCTCAAACAGCAAAATACAGAATTTATAGTAAAACGAGTAAGACCATTGCATTGCCAACAGATTGCTTTTTAGAATTTTTACATATATGGGTGAGAACATATAAACAAATATATCAAGAAAATTTTCTATATAATGTGAAGATTACGTACTCGTATGTATAAAGTACTAGCTGAACCCGCGACTTCGCCTGCGTGGAATGTTTTTATGGTAGCATTTTCACTACTTTAGGCAGTGTTTTATAAATAAGAAACATACTCGTACCCGCATGGCCCTTTGAGGGTGGAATTGCCTAAAATTTACTTTTGATGTTTCCATTATGTTAGAAAAAAATATAGTTTATACCATATAAGATATAGTCAGTAAATGTGAAGTTTGAATTTTTTTTAATGCCAAAATTTTTTTTTTTTTAATTAACACCCCTGCAACCTCCCTTGCGAGTGGAATTTCGTAAAATCCGTTCTTAGCTGACCTCTACTAGGCAATAGGAATATTCCTACAATTTCAAGTCTCTACGCCTTATGCTTCCATAGATATCGTGATGAGTCAATAGATGCCAGGATATCTCATATATAGATACAATCCTAACATTGTAAAACAGAGTTTCAAAGATAAGTAATTTATTACTGAAATACCTTTTCTAATTATGATATGTTTTTAAGCATCATGTTTTAGTGGCTATATTGTTAAAAACACGATGACTTAGATAAACTGGGTGATACAATGATCATCTACAATGCAAGTTGACCGTTTATACGTGGGGGCTAACGGTATATTAAACCAATTTGAACATTAGTTTAAAGAAGGGAATGAATAAAGAGGAAAGGCCTAAAATGAATTAAGTATTGACTTAAATAAAAATAGTATTCACTTATTTTATTGGACAATTGGAGGGATTTTATCGGCCCCACTTTGATTTATGACTCTTTAAAAGTTTTAAGTCGTTACTATAAAATCGTGCTAGTGGAGAATTTAAAACCTAACCTAACATAACCCTTATACCGTTTCGTTAAGGCAAATAAAATCAAATCTAATATTTAATGTATAACTCGTTCAAAGTAACTCTCGAAGTCAATGTCATGCTCACATACGTAATACCGACTAAACTGGAAACGTAAGTAACACATACACATATATATGTACAGTGAATACCAGTTTAGAGTAAAAAAGCGAGTTCATTAATGTATTATTTAATCCCCACATATTGACAGAGGCCTATTACTTGGTGCAATAAGGACAACCTATTAATCATTAATACTCAAGATAGACTACTAAACAGATAAGAGATCTAGTGAATTTTATAATGTTCAAAGGTCGGTAACTGATCACAATCTCACCAGGTACTTATTAATCATATACTACAAAATTGGGCTAAACTAGTTTTATAAATACTCGTGAAACTCCTTTAAAATTGATTACAATAAAACGTCTGATTACAATAAAACGTCAACGGCAATATAGTGAAGCAGCGTGGTTGGCCTATGCTCTAAAACCTCTCTCCTATGAATGAGGAGGCCTGTGCCCAGCTGTGGAATGTTATTAGGCTTATTATATTAATACTGTTTTAACTGGTACATACCGCGGTGGATTCAAAAATAAATTAACAAACGACGCAATTTTTCAAACGTGATGTTGTGAGTGTAGTATGCCGAAAAATGGATGCGAGTCTGGTGATAAACAAAAGGATTAGACTTAGAATAGGGTCGAAATATCGACATATTACAAAAATGCCATCGTGGTATATACCCATTAAAACAGTTTTCAATATGTCAATAAACCACCAAAATTTAAGATTAATACATGTTAGTAGTCTGCTACTTTACCTTACCTTTTTTTATGCGTCAATTGCGATCTAAACAGTTACTACATCTATTATACATATTCTGTAGGTTTTGCATGTAAGATTGATTAATATTAAACGTGTAGATGGGACCCTCTTAGAAGCTTGTTATGGTAATAAAAAGAAAAGATACTATATTCTAGAATAGCGTAGATTTCCTTCACTCGTTCCTCCAGCTAAAAAAGTTGTCGATTTTTCTGATATACATATTAAACTGCAGATGTACATATATTTTTCGAAATTGCAGCCTTGAGAAAATAAGGAATGTTGTTTTCGAAAGGCATATCTGGTCCCAAGTGCCATAAAAGCATTAATACTGCTCGGTAAGTAACATATACTCCTCGGTAATATTTTGTGGATTTGATAATGTCACCTTATAAGTATTCCTTCAATTCTCAACATACGAGATTTCTCTGGTGTATATGCTATTACAATTTTGATTTTATTGATGCGTCTAATATTGTTATATATGTCCTACACAGAAAAGGTAAACGCCATTGGGGTCTAGATTAGGGTGAGGAGACCTAATGGGGTGCCCACCTTGAAATTATCGTTGGTGATAGTCTCGAGACGGCAACTTCATCCAGGATGCCAGAAGGAAAAGCAAAATGGCGAGCTTCTAGTTTCCCACTCAAAGATGACACGTATGTCACCGGGTTTTAGTGGTATACTGGGCGTTTCAGCGAGACACACAATCCCAACCGAAAACACATCGAGGACTGTGTCATTAAAAAGCAGGAGAAAAACTGATTCAAATTGGTGTAACATAAAGTATCATGTTGAATGCATTACAAAAACTATGCCGTCAATAACAGTCGCGAACGTTTCACAATACATTACGTGTAACGCAAATCTGGAGCCATGTTTAGCATAAAGAAATATAGCTATTGTGCAAGGACTTATTCCACAATTTTTCAGAACTTTCGCTAATGATATTACTAGTAGTATGATAAGTCATTAAACGTTAAAGAGTCTATACTCTACACGATGTTGTTGTTGTTGAACGTTGAACTCTAGAACGTCGTGGTATAATAGAAGATGTAGTGACTAAAATTGAAATAAGTATGCTTAGATTGTTTGGGCAAGTAGAGATAATGAATGAAAGGAGATTGACAAAAAAGCTTTATGAGTCAAGAGTGAATAGAAAATTTGGAAGGGGAAGACCACGGCGAACGTTCCTGGAACAAATACTGAACATTTTAAATAAGGGCCAGGCCAAGAGTACTCCAAACAGACGAACTTGTATGAAAGGTTAAATGAGAATGAAAGAAGCGAAGGAGATATGCTAAGATTGTGCAAGTGGTAGGACGTGGTCTTTGCCTACCCCTATGGGAATGAGGCGTGATGCTATGTTTTTTTAAAAATGATTAATTGGAATATATATTAAGTGCAATAAAAATGAATTTTCGTTATCTTTCCATACCGTGAACAAGCTGATGCTTGGAGAGGAGAGGGCTATGCTCGGAGTTTCTCTACGTGTTCGAATTAGAAATGAAGAGATCCGTAGTAGAACCAAAGTCACAGACATAGTCCTACGAATCGCGAACCTGAATTGGCAATGGGCGGGGCACATAGTCCGAAGGACCGTTGGACGTTGGGGCCGAAAGTGCTGGAGTGGCGACCACGCAACGGACGGCGCAGTGTAGGCAAGCCCCCCACAAGGTGGACCGATGATATAAAGGGTCGCCGGTAGCCGCTGGAGCCAGGCGGCGCAAGGTCGGGCCTTGTCGACGTCATTACATGAGACCTATGTCCAGCAGTGGACGTCCATTGGTTGAAGCGACGAAGACGACGACCGTGAACAACAAAGGAAACGCGTTTATTCTATTAAGCTATGCAAAGAAATACAGGTTATTAAAAAATACAAATCTTCTATCTGTTTGTTTGTATTATGTTATGTCTAAGAAAATTGTGTGCGTCTTTCCATATAATTTGCATCAACATAATTCTCCATCTTCATTAGACAAATAGGTATATACCACAATATATATATATATAACGTATACGAATACAGTCGTTTTGTTTAACGTTTAACAAACAAATTCTTTTCAACCAAGATCATTGTGTACACTTTGTTGAGATGCAGAGAAGTTTCTCAACATAAATAACTACGCGTCATTTAAAATGACACAACACAGCCATTTGCAAAAATATTTTACATTCTATATCACACAGTTACCGACATGTAAGAGCTTGTAATATTCAAAGATATATTCTGAAACAAAACGGGAATATTTTTATTTAAAATTACCTGACCCAGTAAACGTTGCTTTGCCACATAATAACTATTAACGCCATTGTAAAGTTGGGGTTGATGATAAAAGGGTGAAAATTTAGGTTTGTATGAATTTTTGATTGCCCCATTAAAAAAAAATAAAAATGTACATGTTAGAAGTGAAACTACTTTATAGGTCTTGTTTATATTTATACAAATATTTTTTTGCTGTTAACGGTAGATCACTATAATTAGCAAAGAGAGAGGGCGAATGCACCTGAAGAACAGTGCCCCGGACGGAGGGGAATAGGAAACAGGAGCCGGAGGTTTATCCAACTCCTCCCCCTGTAGCGCACTTTTGAGCAGACTTCATTCCGAGGGGCCAGCACCCCTGGTCTTTCCATTCCCAAACGACGAGGGCTGCGCTGGGTTTTAATGGATATTCTGGTAATACCGGAGAGTCCCACACTCCCGTCAGTTTCACAGGCGGGATGCGTAAATGCAATTCCCAGCGACAAAAAAAAAGATCAATATAATTGATCCGTTCTAAAGTTTTAAAACGCGCACAATTTCGTTATATATGTATATATAACCATGATAGTAATGTTATATATATAAATCCACGTCTCACAACCTTAGATACCATACTTCTCTGAAACGGCTTGACCGATTTATAAGAAATTGGCTACTATCTATTTTTCATAGCCCTAAGTGATGTGGGTTGTCCACCTAAATTTTTTTGAAGTGAAATATCTTTAGGCGCATGAGGGTTATTTTTTTACGGATGAAATGCGTGATTAGCGTCACGAAGATAGATTTGCAGTGATCTTTATGCTTGAAGTAACTTGTTTGAAGGTTAGACAGTTTTAATATTTACAAATAACATGTAGCATTTATATTTGCCATATATATATCTTTTATAAAATTTTAAATTCAAAAACAAAATTTACATAATAATATCTAATATTGACAAAAAACACGTGGAATTTTTAACTAACTTTCGACACATAATATTTTAATGACAATTAAATACCTAATTTTTTTCCTCCCTCTAAGTCGCAATAATCTAAATTTTTAGATTTACATAAATATAAACAAGACTTAAAAAATAATTTGCCAAAGAAGTTTCACTTCTGTCATGTGTGATTTGTACGCCCGCACTTTTTTGGGACTTAGGCAAAATCTTTGAAGATTGTACACTTGTAAAAATATGAAACTGAGAATGAAGTTTGATAACATTTCATTTATAATTAATGGTAACAATATTATTCCGTCAATATAAAATAGATATATCTGATTAAAAAATAATTTGATGGAATGTTTCGGTCGTGCCTAATCACCATCTCTATAGATTAATCCATACTGGTTAGAGATTACGTGTCGTGATATGATGTCGATAAAAGATAAACCAATTTCCCCTTACTATAATAAATAGTTTTATGTGTAAATTAGTAAACGCTTATGAGTGCAAGAAAAGTGAATCTAAAAGACTAAGGAGAACGTTCCTGGACAAACATTTTAAATAAGGGCCAGGGCAAGAGTACTCTAAACCGACGAACTTGGGTTTATCCGATGACGGAACCGATGAAAGGTTTAAAGAGAATGAAAGAAGCGAAGGATATATGCAAGGATTGTGGCAAGTGGAATGTGTATGTATGTGTGTTAAGAAACTGGTGGGGCTATTTCAAAAATCTTATCTACGGGGTCCAGTAGGTCATCCGGAGACAGTTTCAGTTGGGAAGGTACCACCATTGGAGTTAATTCGGCAAAAGACCTTACCACAAAGTAAATATAAGGTTATCAGAAAAGGTTGGGTCAGCTAAACTTTGTAAGTATCTAGAAAACAGTGAAGGCTTATGATCCTAATTCTATATCTCCTAACTCCTCATGCATAGAGACTTGATTTGACTTTTTTGACGGAATGCAGTAAATTTTTATAGTAATTAATTTTTGGGCTTTTTTGAATTACATTCTTTACTTGAAGTGTACACATAGGTACTAGTTGAGATATGGTGTGGTAAAATTTGCTAGACTCACTCATTTTTTTTTAACAATTGTGGAACTAAAGCTCCCCCTTTGCTGGCGCTTTATCATCATAAGACATTTTGTACGGTGCTCTTTCTTTTTTTACAAAACAGCTATTTTATTGCACACTCAAAACAGCAGCAATTTTTTTAAGGTTAAAAATTGACTTACAAGAATCCTTTTAATTCCGAAATATCCAGGGAAATGTTTTATACATTATTACCGGTTAAATTTCATACAAACAAAGGGAATAAAATGCTGCAAGATTTCGAAATTCTTAACAGATCTTTGCATAAAATTTCCTCTTTAACTAATGGAAAGAGCGTATCAAAGTAACCATTTTCATAATATACATTACAAACTTTTCAAAACCGTAACCGGATCTTCAATGTAATAGCAAAACGGTTTAAAAATCACTTAAAAAGTGTGTCAACGAACAGAAACAATAACCAAACGCAGTATAATGGCAGACCAGCCTTTATGACTGTAATAACAGTAATGATGGAAGTGTCTTAAGTAACAAAATTCGTTTTATTATCTCTGTGAGGCGAACTTGGTCTTTTACGACGTATTTAAGAGTTACGCGCGTCAGTACTCCATCGTTTAATTGTTCTTCAATTTTTGGGGATCAACTCTTATAATTCTCTGAATATTATTGGAGGAGTTCGCAAATACAATGAAACGACAGCCTAAAATGGAAACAGTGAAATTTTATACACATTTAAAAAACAACTAGTAGAATATCTATAACATAAATATGTTTAAACCCTTACGTTAGTTTTATACCAACAAATCACAATTTTGTGTTAGTAATAATTAGATAGTTATATAAATCTTGCCTTAAATTTGTAAACGACAAAATTAAAAGTTATATTCTCATTATAATTGCACTACATGTGTTATTATTCAGAACATAAATGTCAGTATATCAAAATGAATAGATTACGTGAACATGAAATGCCTTTTTTTTGTATTGTATGCTCATTTACGGAGCTCTTAATATTTTACAGCAAGTAGAAATTACCACTTAGTACTTTAAACGTCACATAATAAGTTGAAACAATGTGCTTACATTCTTTCAACTTATTATGAGAGTTAAGTAAATTAAGTAATGCTGTCAAACATGAAGGTTACTCCAAGTAAATGAATACTGACAACAAATTCGATATTTTCCCTAACCAAACTACCTATGCATAATTTTATTATCTAAAACAGATATATCCTATTACTTTAAAAATATATATATCCGTAAACATTATTTTTGCTCACTTTACAGCTAAGTTATTCTTTATCTAAAGTAATATTATAAAGAGGAAACATTTGTGTTTTTATATGTATGTTTGTAATGTTTCCACACAAAAACTACTTGACCGATATCAATTTTTTTTCACTATTAGAAAGCTGCATTTTTACTAAACGTCATTGGTTATATTACTTTTACTAAAATAATAGGGATACCCAATAAAAATGCATTAATGTAAACCAAGGTGTGACAAAATTGGTCCCGAAAAATATGTCAACGCCTGCGCTCGGGAAACTTGATGAGAGACCAAAAAAATGTTCTACAATATTAAAGAAGGTATTAATATCTACAAAAATTCCATGATATCATATATCTAACTACTATAGTTGCGGCATTATAACTACTTTTATACATTTTAAAAGTTAATAAAACTGCCGACAATAATGAAAATATTTTATTCAAACCTCAGTATTAATCCTTATCCTATAAAATTTTACTAAAGATTGTTTTTATACCTGTAAAATACTTTTTAAATTATTAAAATCGGACATTCCATTCAAAAGATATAACGCACGAAAAATGTCAATCTAAAGAAAATTGTAGCGACCCTAATAACTGGGCCTGCGACTGGAGAGTCCGAAAATACCAATGATACACCTTACTGTGTTTATTTATATCAAACTTTAAATTACTGGACCGTTTTAAAAAATCTTTCACTTCCGGCTTAAAATGAGAAATATTTAAATATCTGTGGAGTATTAATTGTTAAATTTCCTAATGTAAAGTAAAATCTGTATATTGATTAGAATATGAATGTAAGTGTATATCTATATGTATCTGTATTAAAAACTAAGTGAAATAAAACTTTCATATTAACTAAAATAAATCTATAGTCCGACTTAGTAGATTTTCCACGGCCACAAGATGCGGGTGAAGCCGCGGAACATTGCTAGATATAAATATACGCATAATGTATTTATTATGAAAGCTTTCGATAGCATTGACTTTGGCCAATAGATGTTACTTGTATTATAGAAACTTTCAGTGCCTCTTTTAAAAACAATCATGGCTTTTCAAATGTTTGTGCCCTTATTAAACTTAAAGCTTTTCGTTGAATGGATTGCTGTACTTCTAAAATGAATTCTTCTGAAATGTAAAATATCATACTCGTATATCGCCTTTGGTGTTAACTCGTATAACATAACTGCAGTATAAACATGGCAATCTATTCGCCCGGCAACCTTGTCGCCCTTGATCCAATGTTATCAATTTAAGATAAGGTGATACGTTGCTTTATTAATGTCAAAAACATTTCCGTATAGTGAACTTATTAATTGTGCTAACCATAAGGACGCAAGGCCCGTATGTTAACGAAACCTAGTAATGCGCATGAACACTGATAAAGTTATCAGTAAATTACCTAACAGATTGCATTGATAACGTTACCGTAATAATATAGTTATCTAAGATACCTATTATACATGTTACAGTTAGACATGCAAATCAGCCAAAACAAACTTCAAACATTTTTAATTCCATAAGGATGAAAAGCAGTAATTTAAATATAAAAAAATACATGATTTTACTCATTGTTATCAATATTAAAATCGTAATTTCTCTTCGTGTTGCTATTTTGGATTTATAAATTTTCATTTTAATAATATTCAATCACATTAATTTCTGAAAAAGCTAACTCATTTGGATTAAATTGTGTAAATGCATATTTCTTGTTACAACTTGAGTGTTATTATGTATTGGTCTATAGGGGCTGTCGTAATGCATTATATTTATCAATGCAAGAATATATACCTAAATGTTACTCTCATGCACATCCCTATTACAATATTCTTAAACATAAGATCCAAACTAGTCACTTCAGAAAACAAAATAAAACTGTATATATCACTTTTTTCGTTTATTACTCTTAACCTTATAAAGAATTCTGTCAGCAACATATACACGGTAAAAACAAGATAACGTTACGTATTCAAATCACAACACGAGCCAAATTTTATCTCTGGCAAATCAATATATTTTCTTGAGACAGTGCCAGCTGTTACAAAATATAAACGACTGAACAGACCTTACTCGTTGTTTTGTTTTTACATTACTAACAAAAATAACAGATCTTCACTAATAAAATTATTATACTGCATGTCGTAAATCACGCTGCTTTGTAAAAAATATAATAGAATGTTTCCGGAGAACTTTTTGAAAATCAGTCAAAATGATTAATTTCACAAAAACATAATAAAATGTGTGGCAACCTCATTTTAACTGTTTAATGGATGTATATTAAAAACGAGGCATGTATAATATACTAGCTGAACCCACGACTTCGTCTGCGTGGAATCTTTTTTTGATGACATTTTCATTAATTTAGGCAAATTGTTTTACAAATAAGATATATACGTATCCCCCCCCCCCCCTCCGCGCAACGCTCCTTGCAGGTGGAATTTCGCAAAATCCGTTCTTAGCTGATCTCTACTCGGCAATAGGAATATTACTACTAAATTTCAAGTCTCTGCGCCTTATAGTTCCAGAGATATCGTGGTGAGTCAATAGATACCTGGGTATCTAGATGGATTATGTTTAAGTTACATACATTTAAGCTAGGACTCCTTTTATACATATATAACATACTTGTTGTATAGTCGATTTTATCTAAACTAAAATTTATTTTTATGTATGTATACAGTTAAGTTTGGATAAACGATAAACCTCTATTATTGAGAGTTGCATTGAAGTCTCGGTACTTTTTCATTGAATTACCTCATTTAATGGGGCTTTCGAACCTGGTAAAATCAAATCTGATTTCAAGAATGAATTATTCGAATTTACCTTTATAATCGGGACTCTGCAACTCAATTCCCTCTGTAAATGAGAACTTAATCGGGTTGGGACAGGTTTTGACACTTTTTTTTTACAAACATTAGAATGTTTTTCGAACACGCTTTGTTTGTCAGTACTATCTCAGGTTTTAACCTAAAAACAAGGAAGTAAAAGTGTACAAAATGACCAAACGTAAATATAAAACGTTGTCAGTATCTGAAAAATAAGGCATAAACTTAACTGTATTGTTTTGACTTTTTTCCACGTAATACATAATTTATGTACATTCCTACTTATACATGTTAAATTCATAACACCATAAGCATTTTTATGAACATTTCCATCTCTCCCTCTAAAAATTGAATAGCTGTACATGTCGGCCTCTATACGCAGGGGTGCCTCTGTAAATGAAACAACTATCATTTTAAACCTGCCTAATTGAAAAACTGGATTAATAGACACCCTCAATAAATGGTACATCATTCTTTGTCCCTTGGGATCCTGATTAACCAGGTTCCACTATAGACGTTTGTAATGTTTTCACAAAAAAACTACTGGACCGATTTCAGAATTTTTTTCACTATTAAGAAGCTGCATTTCACTGAATTACATAGGCTATATAACTTTGTTAAAAAAGTAGGGATCCCTAATAAAAATGCAATAATCTAACCCAAGGTGAGAAATTTAATCTCAAAAAATCTGCCATCGCGTACACTTAGAAAACTATTGATGATAGAACAAAAAATGTCCTACAATATCAGAAGATCGTATTAATATCTACAAAAAGTCTGTGATACCATATATCCAACTACTGGAGTAATGCCACTGTAACAATTTTTTTACATTTAAAAAGTCAATAAAAAAGTGCCGACAATAATCAAACCCTATTATTTATACTTCTGTATTAATAATTATTATATTCAGTGTTTTAAAGACCGTTTCAATACCTGTAAAATACTTTTTAATTAATTAAAATCGGACATGCCATTCAAAAAATATACCGCATTTAAAAATCTCAATCTAAAGAAAATAATATATCCCGAACTCCAGTGTCAAATGTTGTTTAGGGAAGTTCTGAGAAAATAAAGTATTATAAATAAATATCTTCTTTAATATTATAGAACAAAGTTTAGCTTTATGAATTTTTGTTTTTATTTTTAACAATTTATAATATGTTTCTGTACTAAAAATTACTGGACCGATTTAAAAAATTCTTTCAATATCTGTAGAGTATTTTTAAATTTACTAATCTCGGATATTCTACGTAAACGATGTTTCAAATTTAAAACGGTATTCGTTATAACTATATATTCGATATAAAATAAAATCTGTATATATATTATGTTTAATTAATAACTGAATGAATAACTAAATGTTCATAAAAAATAATCTGTAGTCTGATTTAATAGACTTTCCACTGCCACGAGATCGGTATATACGTGGGTGAAACCGAGGGTATACTAAATTACGGAAATAACGTAAATCCTGCATTTGAAAAGGTAATTGTTGTGCCTGGTTGTATGGATTTATAGTCACAGACAAAGGCTTATCTCACTCTACTTATAGTCATTAACAGACATACAATTTACTCATTACAAGAACACTTCAGAAGCGAAATTTATGGGTTCATTACTTAAAAGACATTACGGAAATATCGAGAAACGGGAGCCATCGATTTTGTCCCAATAAATTCTTAATCTTATCATTTTAATTATACTTTAAGGCTTTACGTTTAAACAATCATTAAATATTTAAGGATGGTTAACAGTTAATATTCATTTAATGATCCTTAATATATTTTTAATTTTTATATTACTAAACAAATTTGAAATACTTTTCATACTTTAAATTGTTACATAAACGTCGGATATGTATAAATTATCACCTTTATAAACATACTGTAGCGGAAACGAAATATTTACTGATATCTATTATCTACATGTATATTATAAATTGAGGTTAGAGGTTATGAAAGATAAATGTCCCAGCTTAACGTTAGCAGATTTTACTTTATGACACTTCAAGTTAATAAAATTATAAGTAGTAATTGAATTCTTTTTGATGTGAAACATCGATAGCGGCGTGCGAGGCGTCGCCACGTCGCCTCTTTTCCCACTTGGTTTGGTTTTTCACCATTTACGTTTCTTAATAACACGTATTTTAGGTTATACATTTTTATTCACGAATTTTGGATATTGGCGCTGTAGGCCGAAATGGAGTTTTAACTAGTTCGGCTACAGAGGATCATATAATTTGGGCAGTGTGTCCAAATATTCTAGAACTAATTAAGTAAAATCATTGTATCTTTCTGTTGTGATGTTCAATAAATTATTATTATTTCTCCTCCCGCGCCCTCATAGTGTATACGTGTTTTCTTTGGTGGACGTAACCAGTGTCTTACTTTAAAAAATGTGTATATACTTGTGCACACGCGTTAGAAGGTATACTTCTTCGGTGTAATAAGATAAATATCTTTTCAAAAAATTTATCTTTCGCCTTATGCTACGTTTGCAGAAATAATATACGTTAACTAACTTTCATTGGATATTAATAGTTTATAATCTGTTTTCTATAGACTATGATAAGAATGTCACGTTGACATTTTCAATGTCACAATATATCTAACAATATAATAAAATAATTAAGGTATTATATAATTATATCATATTAAAAAAACCTAAACGGCCGCGCGGGTCGTAAAAATTTACCCTCATAATTTTTCCCTAACGCCCCAAAAGAAGTATAGCTTCATAAAATTCAATGTTTCATATCACAATCATTGTGTCACAGCCTCTGTAGCAAACTTATGAAATTCCTTCCCAAAGAAACGCCTTATCGCCATTAACGAAACGATATTTGCTTCTTTTATTTATACAGTCATAAGATATTATAATAACACATGTGTCAATATTGTATCAATGTTGAATTATTTAATAATTAATCCCAGGAATAGACAAATTTTGAATAAACTTTCAAAGGCAATGAAATTTCATATGGATTAAATGAAATTTCAAATTCACCATGGATGAAATCATTTATGATACTGTCCTCTAGGACAAATAGATATTTTTCACACTTACACAAATTTGTAAATAAAATATTCAATATGGCCTTGATTATTATTTAAACGACTTTGTTTATGTTCCATTGTAAAGACAACGACCTTAATAATGAATTCAGAAATCTTGACTTTGAAGTGAACGTATACAACCGGCACGCAAAGTAAGATTTAATATCAAAAAGAATTTCCTCGTTTGAATAAAATGAAAAAAACATAGCTAACATACTTTTCGCAAAATTTCACCTTTCAGACAAGTTTTCGGCGAATAAACATCAAATGAACAGGGAAACAAAAACTAAAAAATACATGCTGCCCCAAAATGTCCTTTAAAATAATAATTTATATATTTTGGAAAAAAAATCATCCACATTTTGTTTGTAAATACATACAATAACTCCGTAAAATAATGTTTTATATTCATAAATATTGCTGTGTGGTATTTTGTTGCTGATAAACGTTGTACATTTCGACGCTTTTAATAGTGAATAAATTACAAATTATTAATTTAAAAAAAACATTTTTTCGGCACGATTATAATCTGAAAGTTCAGCAGTCAGTGGGGCCATTATAGCGGCACTCCGCCCTCACTTGGAGCAATGGCTGGGTAGACGACAAGGAATGCTTTCCTACCGTTTGGTGCAGGTGCTAACCAGTCACGGCTGCATTGGAAAATACCTGCACCAAATCGTTAGCTGTGAGCCGTCGGCCACTTGCCACGAGCGTGGTGCTCTTGTGGACACAGCGCACCACACGGTGGCCGAATGTCCTGCTTGGGGAGCTCAGCGTCATCTTTTGATGTCGCAGAACGGTGCAGACCTCTCACTAGCCAGTATTATAGGTGCAATGCTTGTCAACGAGCGGGCTTGGAATCCTGTTGCCACCTTCTGCGAAACTATCATTTCGCTAAACGAGGCACGGCAAAGAGAGAGGGCGAATGCAGCTGAGGCACAGTGCCCCAGACGGAGGGGAATAGGAAACAGGAGACGGAGGTTTATCCAAACTCCTCCCCCTGAGCTCCTTCCTTTTGAGTAGGCTTCATTCGGAGGGGCCAGTGTGAATTGCCACAACGAACCTCTGGTCCTTCCATTCCCAAACGACGAGAGTTGCGCTGGGTCTTAGTGGATATTCTGGTGTTACCGGCGAGTCCCACACTCCCATCTCTCGAGCGAGGCGAGTCTCACAGGCGGGGTACGTAAATCCATTTCCCAGCAACAAAAAAAAAATATTTAGAAAGTTACAATTTTTGAGATAAGACACCATTGAAGTAAATATATAGATAGACTAGGTTTTAAACTTTAACAGGCAGGTAGGGGCATCGCTGATCTTTGAATCATACTAAAACATATAAACAAATCAAACGTCATCTATTCAGAACATTAATTATTAGAGCTACAATTTAAAAACAATTTGAATTGATTTTTAGGACACTCTGCTGAGAAATATTTCCATTTTTTTCACATAAATGTCTTACGTTTATAAATATATATTTCGGTGTAATAACTAAAACCTTAAAGTTTGTTTTTCCAATGAGAATCTTTAACGAATTCAAACTGCACGTTCCTTATAATGAAAAAACCTAAAATTATTTCTTATATAATGTTCTCGACTTTTTATTTAACATTTTTTGTTAGTAATACTTATAATGAATAACCATCTATCATGACAGATATAAATTATTGGATATATCTATTAACTTTTTTACAGAGTCATCAAATATGATAATGTTATTATTCTAAATTTACAAGGTTATCTGTTTTCTCAGTATTGCGATGATTAGTCTATAACTCATATTTGTCTCTTAACTTTTTCAGTTAGATATAACTGATTAAGCAAACTTGTATATTTCTGACAGGTTACCCTTAACTGCAATCTCACTTAAAGGTAAGTCTTAGATGGAAGCGCCCTAAACTACTCTGGTAATTTATCTCATATGATTTCAACACAGCATCGTACTGTAACTTTATTGCTGGTAATCTGATAGACACTGCGGATGCCTCCCATCAGCCAACACTTAAAGATTATAAAAATTGGGTGTGTTATGGCCACGGCCGTTTATTGTACGTGAAAATGTCTCGTAACAGGTAATAGTTTCTATGTAAAATAGCGATGTGTTACAGGCTTTACTTAGCGTAATAATTTTCTGATACCTTAGCTATCCAGTGATGTAAATCGGATGGAGTTGATAGATATGTAGCTACAACACCAAAATGTATCCTCCAATTTTGTATTCGTTTTTTTTTAATTGCCTCCATATTTATTCACGCTAAAAGCAATTTCCTAAATTTGTCCTGTTGGAAATTAAACCCAGGACCTTCGCTAGCTAGTACTCGCACCACGACGTTATAAACAGAGTTAAATTTATTAGTATCTTTGAAAGTTAAGTCAACTCTACATACACGTATTATACGTGTATTGTTTTAATAGATGTGGAGACGTTTCGGAGATTTATTATTTTAATATATGAAAGTCAGCACACAAATGACCTCGCTCTCTTTGTTACAATTTCAAGAACAAACCACTGAATATTGATCTCGCTGAAATTGCGACATTATTAGAAATTCAATCGGTACAAAGGAACCCGAATACTTCACATTTAACGTTTGTATATAAGAAAAATTAATATATAAAAATAATTACTTATCTAAAGAGCTTTAGCGGAATTGTAGGTTGAAATTATTTATAACATTGACAATTTCTGTAAATTTACTTGCTGATCCGTGCAACTTCGTATCGCGTTTAAGATTAGAAGGGATAGAAGGATCAAACATACATCCTCCTATCCCTTCTAATCTATACGACCTATTTATTCTCAGAACTACCAAATATGCACAAAAAAATTATGAAAATTGGCCATTTTTGAGGGACTTCGATTAGAAAAACTGATAGGAAGTTTTTATATATTAGTTAATTTATATCCATTGCTTCATATTCAACTTCTTTAGAAATCAGTCTACATATTTTACTCAGGCATATTGATATTCGTATTTCGAGTCGGATTTTCAATGATAAATGAATTAACTCTTTATTAGAAGAAAGACGAGAACACAATAGGAACTGCTCTGAACGTAAGACATCAAACTTTTTAACCTTAGTAAAGAACACAAAATGTAACTTGACGATGATAATGAATGCCTTATATGTACTTATTTGCGATTTTATTTGTAAAAACTTTCTAATTTCCCGTGGGCAAGACTTGCGCGTACTAGTAATTCAAAAATTATGTTCAGAAACGTGCTAGCTTGGAACAAACTAAATATAAACTCACACTCATTTACGTTATCGTTAGAACAACTGAAATAGGTCATGTCCACCACAACTGATGAAAGTTCCGTAAATAATGCTACCTACATTTAGCGAAGCGAAAATGGTCGGACCACATTTAAAAGACATGTATTATCTAGCCAAACTCTGTAACCTTGTCTTGTCACTTATTCAAACATCCGCCAGAAATTAGAAAGCTAAATTTGATTAAATAGTAATAGTAGATAATAATATTTTTTTATTAAGGATACAGAGATTCTATGTTCAGGCTCAATAGGCTATGAGGATAATCCCGCTGGCTTTTCCGATGATTTATCTATAACTAGGTAAAAATAAAATCTTGAACCTTTCCAATTGATAAAACTTACCTAGTTTGATATGGACTTGATAATGTTTATATGTATACGCAGCTGCCTAGACGAACAAAGTGATTGATGAAGGCTGTGTAAACATTCATCGAATAGGTAGATATTACGTACATAACAAATTTATTACTTATCTTTCAGGGTGTGTAACCTTTTATCTTATGAATTGACGTAAACCAACGCAAAAAGTTACATTTCCCAGTATAAGGATTATACTTTAGCACTAAATACCAAACAAACGAAAATAGAATAATTAAACACGCCTGTATGTATTTCTGAACGCGATTTTAGAACGTTACTAAACGTCGGATATATTTGAAATTTTGCATACTAAATGAACAAATTGCAATACAATAAATAAAAAATGCGCTGCTTGGAGTGAAGTTTAACAATTATAATGGAACAATAAAATGATTATGTTATTTAGTATATGTATATGATTTAGAAGAGGAATGGGATGTACGGATTAGGTCTTTTCTTTACGCTGCATAACTGAAAAATGTTTGGCTAAAAACCAAAAAGTTTATTGCGCTTTCGTAGATTTAGAAAAGGCCTATGATCGAGTGGTGAGGAATGAGCTGTGGTCAACGTTATCTACGTATGGGGTGAGCGGTTGTCTGATCCAAGCATTGAAGTCTCTCTATGAGGGTTCTAGTGCCTGTGTCAGAATAAACGGAGCGTACACGGAGTGGTTTCCTGTCGAAAGAGGTGTTCGACAGGGATGTGTTGCGTCACCATGGCTGTTCAACCTATTCAAGGATAACTGTTTGACAGATTTAAAAGAAAGTATGTATGGGTTAAGAATGAATGAATTACTCATCAAATGTTTACTTTACGTTGATGATCAAGTAATACTTGCGTCATCCGCTAATGAGCTACAGGAGATGATAAATATTATGAATAAAGCTTTGAAAGGGAAAGCAATGAAAGTGAGTGTGAAACAAAACGAAAGTTATGCTTTTTGAAAGAGATGAATCTATTATTAATGGCAATATTGCGATAGATGGGGAACAAGTGGAAGAGGTGAGAGAATTTGTACACTTGGGATCTAAATTTACAAAAGATGGAACATATGAAAGTGATATTGAAAGGAGAGTGAATGCAGGGAAAATGGTAAATGGTGCCCTGCGCTCCTTTATGAATAGCCAGATGGTGTGTCAAAGGGCTAGACTAGCTGTGCATGCTGGAGTGTTGGTGCCAACACTTATGTATGGTAGTGAAAGTTGGGTATGGCAGAAGAATCACAAAAGTAAAATAAATGCAATAGAGATGAGAGCGTTGAGAAGCAGGAGTGGATTAAAACTGAGTGACAGAGTAAAAAATGGTGTGATAAGAGAACGTTGTGGTATAAAAGATGTAGTGACTAAAATTGAGAAAGGTATGCTTAGATGGTTTGGGCATGTAAAGGAAATGAATGAAAGGAGACTGACAAAAAGGATTAATGAGTCAAGAGTGAATGCGAAAATTGGAAGCTGATGACCAAGGCGAACGTTGCTGAACCAAATCCAGGACATTTTAATTAAGGGCAAGGCAAGAGTACTCTAAACCAACGAACTTCTATGAAAGGTTTAATAAAAATGAAAGAAGCGAAGGAGATATGCAAGGATCGTGGCAAGTGGAAGGGTGTTGTCTTTACCTACCCCTATGAGAATGAGGCGTGATGCTATGTATATGTATGTAGTATATAATCTTAATTATACTAAGTTATTTTATACACTTTAGATTAGTCTAGCTACTAAACAATTACAAATTACATGATGACAAAATATTATCGTATCGTGTTGCCCGAGATGCTTTACTAAAGATGCTCAATATGAGCGTCTTACATTGTGTTCTGATTCAATATGTCAGGTAAACCGCGTTTGTTTATAAATGTGGCGCGAATATTTTGAAAGGTCAGTGACAAAAGGTATATGGCACAAGACTATCCAAAGTCAGCCTCTTCGTTACCTGGGGTTCGTTGAGAAAAATTTGAGATATAGATCGGGATATATTCCATCAAACAAGTTCACACATCTGTTGGGACTATCAAACTTAAATATAATATTGAAGATTTGCAACGTAAACACCAAAAGAATTTGACTGCTGGTTTTGAGGTAGTTCTGTGTAACAGCATCTTAGCCTCTTCTTGAACAGTAAATAATGCACACATCACACATGTAATTTCATACGAAAGGAAGCGCGGTTACACTCATATCGTCGTAG
The DNA here is from genome assembly GCA_015832385.1 of Elymnias hypermnestra. Taxonomy (NCBI): domain Eukaryota; kingdom Metazoa; phylum Arthropoda; class Insecta; order Lepidoptera; family Nymphalidae; genus Elymnias; species Elymnias hypermnestra. Next base: position 1,639,846 of record JACTOM010000562.1, on the reverse strand, counting down.
TCACATAGATAACGCTTAATAAACATAACGTACTGTATCGTAATCCAGCATATAACAAGAAACGTTAATATTATAAAACGAATATATCTACAACGCCATACCTGAAGGATTACGTTCACATAGCGGAATCCGTATCAATGTATAAGCCTTGTATCCATCCATTATCAGAGAAGTAATTAGTCCGCTTTGTCATTTAAAAGACAAATAAAAACTTACCTTACAGTTAGTCACAGCAACAAGTTCACGGTCGGAACTCACACAAACTTCACAAAATAAAACAATGCCAACTTTGTAAACACTATGCACACACACGCAACCACAACCGCGATCCCGTTTCGTAAAAAGTAAACTTGATGTTGAATGAAATACGAATTGACTAATATTCACATAAATACCGAACACTTATTTCGCTTAAATAACGAACTTGTCAGTGAAAGTTTCCCGATAACAGGACAACAATAAGGTTATGTTATTGTTGATACAGAAGGACGTCAACACCGTATGAACTCCAGTTTGTTACTGAACGTGAACGAAGTGCGAACGATTACCGAGCTAAGGCGATTTTGCGGCATGCGAAATGATTTCGAACGAAAATGAATTGTTGAATGCTGCGCCTCGTTTCCCGCGCTCGGTGTAAGACGAGTATAGTATCGTATATCGTATATCGAACCAATAAATAAAATAACTGAATGATAATTGCAGGATGCTTCCACTTTAGTAAAAAAACGTGGTCAAAACTTTACTAGAAAAAAAGAATTCGTAATCAGAAAAACGCGATCTTTGCGTCCTGATTCAAAGTATTTTTATAAATTTCTAAACGACAAGACAAGTTTCTAAGGGACACAAAATGGCTGTTTTTTTCTATTTCCCAAGCATTTTGTTTTCTTATTTGCTTACCTTTTAAACATTCCCTGACCTCCCACAAATAATTCAAAATCAAAATTAGCCAAATCAATCAGCCGTTTTTGAGTTTTAGCGAAGGCGAGACTATCGAACAGCGAAATATAAATATATGTCGGAGGGCAGGTGTCTGTAGAACGCTGGCGACATCTGTCTAACGGTGTGGGACAGGCGTGGGTCAATAGTGACAGTCCGGCGGGAGTCTCTCGGTAGTTCTCGGGTAGCGCTCCGCCGGAGCGGTCGACTATTGGAACTGTCGCGTTTCTAGTTATTGTTGTTAATGAGTTTGAGTAAATTGATATCGGGTACATTAAGTGATTGAACATTATAATCAGAGTTAATTAATAAAGTGTTTGATTGCACCAACATTACCCACAAACGCCCACAGTATAAAAAATTAAATTATGGATGCCATTAATGACGATGTCAGCGGAGAACCCTACGCCCCTATGCTTTGTGCTGCTCCTTCTCTCTTATACTCCGACATATATATATAGATTACTAAGAAACACCATGAACTTCATCCCCTCTTGTTGTATTTATCACGGGAATTTAAAAATATGTCATATGCATGCTGCATAACGCCGTAGTGATTTTGGACTTTGCGAAGAATTTCACTGATAAATAGTCATATCGTAAAAAAACGAGTAAATATTTTTGTGTTTTGAAAGGTCAAATTAAATGAAGTTAAAATTTTTCATTTTCATGCATCTAAACGATTTTGCCAATTCTTAATTGCATGTGATAAATTTAAAGAAACTCGTGGATACGTACAGAAGATTAGTATATATGATTGTGAAGTCAGTATTCAATTTATAAAAATAGATAAACTGACGAACAAGGTGAGGATTCATCTGATGATTAGTGTTTCTTTTAGCATTTTGACTTGCATGTCTCGTTAAACATGATGTTCGTTTATATAATGTACTACGTCAGAGTCAAAAAATGCCCAAATTAACTGGAAAAAAGTTTTATCAACAACAATCGGTTGAAAGGTTGAGGCGGGGAAACACAAGTATAATTCATTGTTGAGCCTTTAAAAGTGCGTTGAAAACTAGTTATATGATACTGATAGAATGTAAATGTTTTAATAGTTTTTAATTGTCTGGATGGGTCCGGCTTCTAAATGACGTTTATCTAAGTATTATTGATACTTGCATATATTTTCACATAATACATTTTTGCATTCTTTTAAATTACACCAAATTTTAACGAAGGTGTCATTCAAAGAGGGATATACACTTTACAAAGTAAATTAACTTTTTTACTGCCTTTACACTATTCTATACGGTTATTCAATCCAAAGGAACTATTATACTAAGTAAGTAAAAAGTAAGTAAGTAGCAGCCCATTAACGTCCCACTGCTGGGCACAGGCCTCCTCACTCCAAGAAGCGAGGGTTTTTGGAGCATAGACCCACCACGCTGCTCCACTGCGGATTGGCAGGCATAGTACACAAGTGCACTCTCTATTCCTTCACTCTCATAGTCCGATGTGACGGGAATCCGACACGACCGGAGAGAGATCAGGCGCAGGACCGACGGCTTAACGTGCTCTCCGAGGCACGGGGGTGGATCACACCGCCAACTTCCCAACTTCGGGCAAATATTGAGAAAATCTTAATAGAAAACTCAATATTGATTTTTGAATTGGCCCGACCCGGGACTCGAACCCAGGACCTCATGTCTGTAGTCGAACATGCTAACCACTAGACCAATGAGGCAGTTCTATTTATATTCTATTATACTAATCTACTATTTATTATACTAATAATTACAGATTTTATTTCTTGTAATATATAACGAAACAAAAACAATAATATTCCAAAGTCATTATATATTTTCAGTATTCTATTACAGTTTTTACAGCGTCAAGGGAGGGTGTGAGGAAAGTCGACTTATGAAAAAACTTTTATTTTATTAATAATTTAAATTTTCAACCAGGTATATGCATTACTTGTGGTAATGTGCATGAAAATTTTTTGTAAGGTTTGGAGTCGAACAAACCTACATATTGGTACATCTATAAACGCATGAGGTCTGCATCGAAACATGATTTCTATGTATTGTTAAAGGCGACGTAATTACAAATACTTTTTTGATTGATTAAATTTGTTAATGAGATTTGAGATTTTGTTATATTTCGCTTTTTAGTTATGAGAAGTTAATTGTAATATACTTTCCCCGTTGTTTTTCACAAGTTAAGTGTTAAGACGCAACAAAAATTTGTCGAAATCATGTGAATTTCAATCATGTGTCAAAAAATATGTTGATTAGTAGAGTTTGATTTTGCGGTAGTATATATTCAATCTATGTATCTAATAAAATAATCTAACTCTTTGTTTATAACCCTGTCCTTCTGAAAGTATAACTTTAAATAATTAAATTACAAGTTGCAAGGCAATTTAATAATTACGGCTATTAATAGTCTATGAAAATTCATAATTGGGAGATCACAAAAAGAACAGAACCCAGGTCCGATAAAATTATTGTGAATAATAAAGTTATTGTGAAATGTTAACGTCAATGTCAAAGTGTCAACCAATTTGAATTGCATTGTCGTTACGGTGTTTATTACTTGTAAAATATATTTAAAAGGGTTTATCTGTTATTTAACTATAATATAAATATTCAATCGTCAAGTACTACTCATTTAGAACCATGATCAAAACAAAGCCTTGGACAGGAGGTACGGATGAAGAGTATGAAACACAACATTTTGGGTTTGGTGCTCAACGGTTCAAAATAGCAGTACGCCAAATGGTAGAACAAAAGATACAGTCGTGTATTAAAGAAATGGAGTCATTTCTCTTGAAATCACCTAAGTTAAATGATGAAGAGAAACATGCTGTCACTGCATCATGTGAAAGACTGGCGCGCATGTATTTTGATAGGGCTGGATCCTCACTTTCTGCGATAGATGAAGAAATTGAACACATGTTACAAATACCACAGAATGTACTTCTACCGGAAGATGAAGTTCAGCTAGACCAAACCTCTGATGAGGATTATAAAAAGTTACAAAACGAAGTTGTGTGTTTAAGGCAAAAAGTTGAACGAAATGCTTTGATGGCTTCATTGCTTGCCGGCGAAGAAGAGGAGCTTGCATCTGTCGAAAAAGTATGTGAAATAGCCAAAAGCGATATGGAAGTGCTAGATTTGTTACAAAAGAATCTGGAAGGTACTGGAAGTGTTAAGAGTGTTGTAAATGAAATTCAATTTTTAAGCGCCAGTGTTCCATTTATTAAGGAGCATGACGAATATGATATTTATGAAGAATAATTGTTTTTATTAGAAGAAAACATAATCCTCAAAAAGTTTATTAAAATGCTCTCAAAAATTTCTCAGAGAGAAAAAGTTTATGTTATCCTAATTAAGTTTGAAATTAAAAATATTTGTCAGTAACTGGTAATGAAGCAGAAAAAATCTGTATGGTGATAAATATTTTCAGGTGATATTCTGGCAATGTTGTCCAATACAAACAACATAAAAACATACAAAATGTCTGCAAGGGTTGAAGTGCATCCATTGCCTAAGTGGGTCCTACCTCAAAATAGAAATAAAATGTCATGGAGAAAGTATATCTCTCATATTATAGTGGATGCAAAAAGACATACTCTCATAGTACATTAGTATGGCAATTCTTAACTTTTCTTGTATGAAAATGTGAGTTATTTAGAACCATGATAAAAATAGGTTCTTGGAGAGGAGTTATGGATAAAGAAGATGAAACAACACTTTGGATTTGGAGCTCAAAAGTTCATGACCATTCCATGAATATACTAAAGACTCAACCAAGGAAGCTGTCTATTGCTTGATTTTAATTACATAAAGGCAAGTAGAAAACTCATGTTGTGGTATCTGCATACCTGTTATATTAGGTTTTTAATGGTAATGATTTTTTTTACTTCATCAAGGTAATGTAAATGTATAAAATACAATCATTCCTTAGTTGAGTGGAATTTTTAGTTTATACTTACAGAATAAAGTTGCACAATGCTCTTGATATAGTTTTCGCTTTAAAAATGTAATATTGAGAAACTGTACTCAATGTCTTAAATTTCTGATAACCTTTTGTGTGGTAAATAAATGTAAAAAGTTTAATGTATTTCTTGAAAATAGATGTGTTCATTGTAATTTTGTAAACTGCAATAATGTACAAATAGTACTATCTCTAAAGACATGTAGTATATTATGTAACTGAAATGTTTTAATTAATTGTGATTTTGTGCATAAAGCTAAAGGGGGTGCATTAAAGTGACAAAGAACAAAATAAGTTTAGAATAATTGGAAATTAATGATTAAAGAATCTTACCTATTTAGTACATAATAGAGTAAAGAACTATTTTAATCGAAAATAATATTTATTTCAATAAATGTCTTGAGGTTTCTATTTCCCACCCGTTCCCTTTTTAGTAACTTAAAGCTGTTTTAAAAAGAAAACCATTCACAAATATGGTATAGTGGTATGGTTATGTATGTTTTGGAATAGGGATAGAAAGTTATTTGTATTCTTAACTGCTGTTGACTTAATAAAGTTTCAATTACTCTATTTTAGAGTAATATGTCTATTTATTTTATCATCTCATTAGAAATATAATAAATATTCATTTTAAGTTTTTCTGTGCAACATGTAAAAGGGTAAAATAAAAGTAATTGCAATTTATAATATAATTGATTTATATCAAATTGTCTCATTGTTTTTACCAAATATTCATAGCAAGATATGAAATAAAAGATTGAAAACAGTTAAGTCTTTTTAATGTAAAATAAAACTTACTAAATATCTTTTAAATTAAATATCAGAAACAACAATATCATACTTGCCACATCTAACACTATAACTTTTTCAATATATAATTAGTATAGTCTGTTTCAATAAGTGAGGGTTGTATCAACTGGTAAATAATTGTTTATTTATTAATGCCTAAATCATTTAAAGCTGACAGTACATGTAATATAAAGATAATTTTTATAAAATCAACAGTATGAAAATTACCTGTTAAAAATAACATTAGTATAGAAACAGAGCATATCTAACAAATTTGGGTATACGTTTAACAATGGTTATAATCAAAAGATAAGGTCAAAATCTTGGCACAACTATTCTTAAACTAATCACATTTAAACATTTAGAGTTTTAAAAGCTAGACAATAATAGCGTGAATGACTATTAAGATTAGAATACCTATTACTAATCACTGATATCACATTTAGACTTATTAATAACTACAAATATTTTTATATTGATGAGCATTGGCTTAGCCAGAATTCTATTATACATATACATTTCAAAAAAGGTAATTGCCGTTTTTATATCAAGGTACGCTTAATTGAATTAAAATTTGTCGTAGTTTATTAGGGTAATTTGTAAAACATATATAAAATATGTAAAATAGAAATTATTTATTTTTATGTCAAAATAATGTCATAGAAACATTCCCATAAAATAAAGTTCCAAGACAATATATATACATGATTCATTTTCAATTCATTCAAATGACTGAATGTAAACTATTTTTATAAGCAACACATTATAGCACACATTAAAAGAAACACCTACAGTAAAGCTCACATTACACACAAGAAATTATTTGCTAATGTCTTTTGTTGGGCATAGTTTCCAATTATTATTTCAAAACATTAATCTTACCTTTGTTTAGTATTACACTATTATAAATGATGTAGTTTTAATAATTGGAGGATGTTATAAATATGTTTTTTGCTAATATAGATATAGGAAAAATGACCTTCTATTTAAGCATTGAACACATTACTGTTAAATGAAATGTGGAGAAGTAGAGTAGTAACTATTAATTTTATTCTAGTAAGTAGTGATATAGTGAATGGTGGAAGGTTTTCACCATCATCCTGGAATATGGTCTGATTTACAAAAAGGACATAGCGAAACACCTAAATAAAATAGTCACATATGAGAGATATCCAAAATAGAGATTTTGAGATTTGAATTGTTTGTGTAAATATAATAGGACATTTAATTACAAAATATCTATTCCAACTAGTTTTGGACTTATTCAGATTATTTAATAATGTAAGTTACCTCACTAGGCTTCCCTTCAGTGGAAAGGTTTTCAACATCTCAGATCCTTGTGATAAATATTAGGTACATGTTTTAAAAAGAAAACTTTGAGATGCTTGTCCAGGATTTCATTGTGTGACTCTTTTAACAAGAATTCACATATTTAATATTTTTTAACATTTCCTTATTTAATAGATTTATATAGCAGTACAGATGATGGTTCTTTATTACATAAAGGAAAATTAAATTTACAGAAGTTCAAATTTGCAATTAAAAACTTTCAGGAGCATTAAACATTATTTTGATTGATATTATATTTAAGAGGCGTCCAGACAATAATTCCTATTGAATATAAAAGTTATATTCACAATATTGTAATACTTTTATGGCTAACAATTGCAAGAGTTTGGATTGCATCTAATTTAGTTAAATCTACTGGAACTACAAAAGAAACATCTATGGATCATTCCTGGCGGCTGTTTACTTATATATGTAAGCTATAATATTTGAATTTTACGAAGGTTATATCTAACATTGCAACAGAAACAAATCAACTCTTAATTAATTGAACACTAAAATGCACGGAATAATGTAGAGATAAGTATATTTCATTTACAACACTTTAGAATTGATGCTTTGTTGACCTAATGTACAAGTTTTTGTTAGACTAATAAAAGATGGATTTCCCTTATTTTCTATTACTAGGTAACGATTATTAAATATGTTAAATAATAATAACAATTAAGATACTTTGATAGGTATTGACTTTTAATATTTTTAAAATAACGTTTGAAATTTTATTGTCTGTTCTATTATGAACACTCATTAAATACTTATTTTTTTAACGCACTCAACACCCAAGCCTAATTTTTGATGAAAAAGGCTTGTTATGTAATTTAATATATCACTAGTACTTAAAAGTATTAGTCTCTCAGGTCTCAGCAAACCTTTATGGGTAGAAACATACCGACATTGATATTTAAGGGAAAGAGGATGAGCTTAACCTTTTAATTACAGATGTACAGTAATTATGAGGATTATCGACATCGATGTTACACAACAAATCGGGCTTTATAAAACCTCTTCCGTTCTTGTCTTGCCACTTGACCTATTCAGTCGAGGTCTTTAAAGGCCGAGGGGGCGTTATTATGAAATGAGGTGTAACTCTAGTGAATTTCAGACATTTTAAACCAAGGACTAAGGTTATTCGTAACACGAAATGAGCAACAGCAATCAAGTCTAAATCTCAGCTTGTTTGCGGGTCTAATGTTAAACCCGCGCGCCCCCTATTTTACCACTGACATTAGCTTAGTTTTGAGCCGTTGAACCAATACGTGGGTCGATAACCTTTTCTTATAAAAGATAAATGAATTTTTGCTTTTGTTTAACGTTACTCGTATTCGTACGCCTTACCGCTTACTAGCTACCCGTGATCCAATAAACAATTTACAACGAAACCGAATAAATCCACTCTGTGAATTAAGTGTACTTTAGCCCAGGGTCGGCCCGTAAGTCACTACGGTACGGCCCGCAGGCATACGAATAATTGTAACGATATTTATGTTTAAGGTAAGGTAAGTAGCAGCCCATTAACGTCCTGGGCACAGATCCTCTCACTCCGGAGAGAGGGTTACTAGAGCATAGACGCACCACCTTGCTCCACTGCCGGTTGGTAGGCATAGTACACAAGTGTACTCTTTACTCCTTCAAAATCCGATGCGACGGGAATCCGATACGACCGGCGAGAGATCTGGCGCAGGGTCGTCGGCTTAACGTGCTCTCCGAGACACCGAGGAAGAACTTGTTTATTTGGGATCTAAATTTACAAAAGATGGAACATGTGAAAGTGATATTGAAAGGAGAGTGAATGCATGAAATATGGTAAATGGTGGTATCCAATATGCACGCCATTATGAATAGCCACAGGATGTCTCAAAGGGCCAGACTGGCTGTGCATGGAGGAGTGTTGATGCCAACATTATGTATAGTAGTGAAAGTTGGGTATGGCAGTAGAAGTATAAAAGTAAAATTAATGGGGTAGAGATGAGAGCGTTGAGAATTATGGTTGGATAGAAACTGAATGACAAAGTAAGAAATAGTCTCTACATGCCCAAACCATCTAATGATACCATTCTCAATTTTAGTCACTACGTCTTCTTTTAAACCACAACGTTCTCATATCACACTATTTCTTACTCTGTCACTCAGTTTTAATCCACTCATGCTTCTCAACACTCTCATCTCTACCGCATTTATTTTACTGTTGTGATTCTTCTGCCATACCCAATTTTCACTTCCATACATAAGTGTTGGCACCAACACTCCAGCATGCACTGCCAGTCTAGTCCTTTGAGACACCATCTGGCTATTCATAAAGGCGTACAGAGCACCATTTACCATATTCCCTGCATTCACTCTCCTTTCGATATCACTGTCACATGTTCCATCTTTTGTAAATTTAGATCCCAAGTATACAAATTCTTTCACCTCTTCCACTTGTTCCCCATCTATCAAAATATTGCCATTCATCATAGATTCATCTCGTTCAAAAAGCATAACTTTCGTTTTGTTTACATTCACTTTCATTCCTTTCCCTTTCAAAGCTTCATTCATAATATTTAGCATCTCCTGAAGCTCGTTAGCGGATGACGCAAGTATTACTTGATCATCAGCGTAGAGTAAACATTTGATGAGTAATTCATTCATTCTTAACCCATACATACATTCTTTTAAATCTGTCAAACATTTATCCATGAANATAAAAGAAGACGTAGTGACTAAAATTGAGAAAGGTATGCTTAGATGGTTTGGGCATGTAGAGAGAATGAATGAAAGGAGACTGACAAAAATGATTTATGAGTCAAGAGTGAATGCGAAAGTTGGAAGGGGAAGACCAAGGCGAACGTTCCTGCATCAAATCCGGGACATTTTAAATAAGGGCCAAGTCAAGAGTACTTTAAACCGATGAACTTGTATGAAAGGTTTAATGAGAATGAAAGAAGCGAAGGAGATATGCCAGGATCGTGGCAAGTGGAAGGAATCAGGTGTGATTCTGTATATATATGTATGTAACTAGTTAGTTTTCGTTTAGTTCCCTTTTAATAACAAAGCCCAGGGTGTCTAAATTAGTTTCATCAAATATGTCTTTAACTGAAATATTTACTAAAATGAAGTTTCGGTTAATTGAAACAATTAAGCTTGTGAAGTAAAATTTTTGTTTTAAATTTATTTACTATTATTTCTATTTGGTGAATAAATAAAAACATATTTTGCGAAAAAAGAAGTGTCTTTCTGTAATTTGTATTTGGTCTGATTTCAAATTTTATTTATGCATATGTACATATTTTCAAATTCACAACTGTCTAATTAGAAAACCGTTACATTTTTACAATTTTGCCCATATTAGTTGAAGACTTATATCAGTAATTTTTATAATTATATAAATAATATTTCTGACGTTTCTATCGAACTGTAATTAAATTCACTTTAAAGATCACAGTTAAATCAAATGACACTTTGTTACTCAGCAGTAACCTTTTGTATGCACAATATCTAACGTTACAAAATATTTTACAAATACTTTCGTTTCTTTTCCGTACTTCTGTCCTAAATTTCTTAAATTCTATTAACACTTATTAGCTATACAAACTTCTTGCCTTGTTTGATATTCAATACAATTATTTTGATTTTAATTTTGAATATATTATAAAAATATTGCTGGAAAATATTACAAATTTAAGAAATCCCCTTGATATGATGATCTTTCAAACCTACATTCTATTGTTATAAATTATAGAAATTAATTAAAGAATTAATCGATAATTGTCAAAAATTCAAATTATAATAAATCGTCGATTCAATTTAATGTGCAATGTTTGATTGTCAAAACACAATTATAGTGATATAAGAACTTGATAAGTAATAAAACGTTAACATTTTCAATGCGTGTAAATAAATATTTTAATATAAATATACGATGATTTAATTCAGGGGTCGGCGACCAGCGTCAAGCAGGAAAATAAGAGTATCGATGAATATGGCTTAAAATGAAAAAAATAGTTGTAACTAAAAAAAATGTGTTTATTGGGTGAAATCTTTGTGGCCGGCACCAATATCTACGTAACATTTGTCACTCTTTTATAAGAAAAGGTTGCCGACCCATGACTTAAATAATAAAAGTACTAGGTACACATTTACGTAAAGCTCTTATGACTAGATAGATTGAATTATAAAAAAAACAGTATTTATATAATGTGGAATTCTTCGGAGTAATAACTATTTTCTGCAATTTCCGTTGTGAAACTCAAATTCGATACAGTAGTTTTTTATAGATTAACTCGGGCAAACAAATATATTCACATAAACACTGTCCTTTGCATGCTGGTATCGTGCAAATAATCTTAAGAGCTTAAAAATAAGCTTTTATTCCGAAATCACAGACTTTCTTAAATTTCGTGTATTGATTAAATTAACGTTTGTAATTAAATTAATAAAAATATGGCAAAAATACTATAAATTAGGACTAGACTCGTTAGATCTACAACAATTATAATTAATGAATCTTATTATCTATAGAAACATTCAGTATATTGCTTAAATCTAAACTTATTATATGACACAAATTACTAACTTACAGTAATTTATAACTCTTAACAGCAGCATTGACTAATCTTCTATTTTTCAATCATTAACTATAAAAAAATAAGATCTTTTGTAGTAAACTATCAACTGTCTACGGCTTGAATTTATGATACCTACAGATCTACGTATTATTTATCTGGATTTTTCATAACTTTACTAACATGATCAACTATAGCTACAACTAGGTGCAAATTTAATTGGTGATTTGGTGTCTTCTCAACCATCGAATATTCTAGGTATGACAGAAGATAACAGCATATTTCAGAACTATCGAGCGGCACTTCTACTTAGACAGCACCCATCTTTTCCAGTACGTATTTTTCAACAACCAATATAATTTTTAAAGATTCCTTATTAAATTAAATGCAAACTAAATTTTGGTAAAATTAAGTCAAATCACTTTTTATTTGCACGAATGAAGGAACATTCAGAGATGTACATTTTAAATGCTCAAATCCCAATACATACAAATTAATTTGATATATCTCGTATGTTTTAGTCAGCTTTGGCGATTTAAGCGCACAAAAATATTTATGTTACGACATCACATTACAAATGGTTGAATTTATCGACTTTTCTGTACTATAATATATGTGAATAATATACAAGTAAATTTTTCTCTTGAATTACTATCTATAGGTGAAAATAGCAATTAAGTCCAATTAATAGTTTAAAAGACCTAAGGTAACAGACAGCGGAAGCGGCTTCAATTTTATTATGTATTCATTTGGTTGTTTTTGGTTGATAATCGATTTGAAACGCTTACAACGTATATAAACGAACTTTGACAATCTGCTGGCTTACTCTTAAAATCTAATTCAGCTCCTATTTGTGTAATGGATTTAATTTACAATAATATTATTACAATTATTTATTATTAACCTTGCTATTTTATTATTGTGACGATCTTAATAATCTGCGCACTATATTCTGTCCAATTAAAACCTCAGATTGTTATAACCTGCCATTAGTCTGTAAGTTTTCGCGTCATATAGCTACTCTGTATACACAGACACTATCTTTTTAATAAAAAAACTTTTATCTTGGTTTTAGTGTTAGGTAGGACATAGAGGATAAGTTTGTAAGAGTAGTCTTTTTACACTGAGCCAGTATAAGGCCCCATTACAATAAGAACGTCTTATTATAGTTGAAATTTTGGACATTTATTACAGATAATTGTGGACATAAAAGAACTTTGCTGTATTTAATTTAAAGGTGTTTTCTGTATATAGTCGATATTACCGCTCGACTCTTTCGTGAATCGTCCAGAAGACAAACGCAAGTGCTTCGATAACTGCATGAGTCGATGACCCGAGTAAATGAATTTGTTCAACTGCTATCTCAACCAAGCCCGTGCACAGTCCTGCTTCTAGAAGTAGCACTTCTAGGAGAGACGCTCCAGTTACGCGCACGCGCTCTCATTCTCCTTCCCTAATATCACTTCTTACGCGAACAACCCACTCTAAATTCTAAATCTAAACGCATACAATCCATTCTAACCACTTCCTAGATGGTCGCTTCCTCTTCATGGATGAATTCATTTTACTGAACGAATTTCAAAAGTAAGCCAACTGAAACGATTTGTAATGTTAATTTTATAGAACGTTTGACAAATATATCTGATGATCATATACATTGTAACACAACATATGATTTGAAGCTTAAAACATTGAAGCGCAGTGTTAGACGAAGGCGGGTGGGCGAATGTCGACTGTTGTGACGACGCGTTTCCCCGCCGGCCCCGGCCAGTGCCAGCCGCTGTCGCTCAAAGCTACCAGTCACACGGGCCCCGACCATTCTGTACTGTCCTGTACATCAAGAACATGATTAACACCCCTTTCATAAAAGCAAAATATGGTAAGTAGCTGCCTAGTAAGGTCCCACTACTGGCAGGCGTTAAGTAAGTAAGTAGCAGCCCATTAACGTCCCACTGCTGGGCACAGGCCTCCTCACTCCGAGGAGCGAGGGTTTTTAGAGCATAGACTCTGGCATAGATACTGGCAGGCGTTATTGTGTTGTAATTACTACGCATGGGTTAACTAAGTAACATATCTGTTAATTGTTACTGTACTGATAAAATAACGAATAACTAGAAATGATTTATAACCAAAATAGAATTTTAAAGGTTTTGTCAAAATTTTAAAATGGAGTGAGCGAAAATTAATATAACTAACAAAAGAAACTGTGTGATAGAGATAGGTAGCAACGCGACGTATTAGATATTTTAGAAATCAATTAAAGATGGCCATTGTTCATTGTTATTTTATATATATATATATATATATATATCAAAAGAATTGAGCTGCATGAATGATAAGCTATAACGTTACTTGCTTGGATACTAGATTATGAAATAAATACCTATTAAATTTATAAGCCGCACATACTTTCCACAAACTTACACAAACGTAAGATATACAATGCTTACCTTCCTTTAGGTAAATGCATAATCAATGAAATCAATGAATTTATAAATAGTTTCAATAGGATAAAATAACTTTGCAGTAACAAATGATTTGATGATAGTATGTTAGTTACTGGACCAAAATAAGGTGAGGGATATAGTTATTGAAAAAAAGCAATAACTCCCATGCTTAGTAAATACAGACGGAGACAAGGATCTCTTATAAATCATTCATTACAATCAAGCCCCATAACCTTAAAAATTACATTCTCTCTTTTGAGATTAAGAATATATATCATTTTTTATATTGTTTGAAAATGCACTGTCAAGAAATTCTCCATTTACAGTCAACAAATTTCAACAGTGCATATTTTCATTTTTGAATAGTTTCGAAGACTATTGTGGGGGCACCTCTGGTGGCCCCAGTAGCCATCCTTAAGCTACCCCAAGATTACTCCTGGCATATGCAGATATCCTCACGATGTTTTACTCCACAAGGATGCATTGGAATGAACGATCAATCACGTAAGTTTCATTTTAATCAAGAGAAACGATGCCTTCCCAGAATTCGTACCCTGATTTCTATAAACAAGAATCCTCGCGTCTGATCATTACGTTATTATGCATTTTAAAATCCAAAATACCAACACATAATACTGTGATGTTAACATTATTTACTTAACGAATTGTTGAGTACTTTATGTTAATTTAATTATACGCACATATTTGTATAAAACATTTATTAGGATAGTTTAGTGCGCAAGAGTGGTCTTATCGCTATAGTGTTCTCTCACAGACAGCTTTTGATGTTACACATCTTTAACTATTTTTTACTTAAAAAATACATATATGTAAATATATAAGTGTAATGTTAATAATAGTAAAATAAATTGTTGGTTATGGTGAGCGCCCAACCATTTTGCTATGTGCCCGGCTACCCTGATTAAATAATAAACATGACAAAATTAATAATTTAATAGCATTTATCTGTAAAATCACTGTTACTCTTGATTAAAGTATACCTTAAAATAACATGGCTATTATACCAATAGTAATCACAGGGTACGAATGTAATTTTAAAATTTACCTTTAAGTTAAGTCTTTGTTGGATTTATTTGTAATTATTTTAATTTTCAATGCTAGCAGCAAAGACTGCTATGCAAGAGATTTATGTTTCGGTAAGATGCTGTGTACAAACGATGCGATTTAAACTGTCTTTTACAAGATTAGCGCATTTTTCTTCTTAGACTGTATCATAACTAACCTGTCAGCAATCAAAATTTGGATATCATGTTTGACGCACGATTCCATTCTGTGTCATTTTGAGATAGGTCGCTTAACTAATAAATAATACTTACTTGTGAAATGTTAATAGACTTCGTATGCATTGGACTTGAAGGTGTATTACCGCTTGTTGTGAAATAGCCACCGGGTCGCGGTCTTAGATGTCTATTGTGCATTTCCATTTGAACAATCTTCATGAATTCAATTTGTGCTGCCAATTTCTGAACTTCCTCCTAGAATAGTCATAATAAATATAATAAAATGGTTGTTAATTATAAAATAGTTTTTGTTTGAAGTGAAACCTTCTTCATAGTCGTTGTGATTTAAAAAGCGACAGTAAAAAGGAGACTAAAATTCATAAGATTTAACGTGGGAGAAAATGAGATAGGAAGTATTATACAGTTTTTATGTTCGTGATTCGTTCTTCGTATTCCCTTCACTCGTTTTCACCAAGGCGTAATGGGAGTTAAAATGAAATTATTACTAACACCAACAATTATCCTCTTGCCGAAATTTTACGTCTCATTATCTTTAAGGCAAAATTATTTACTTCTACCGATTACCGACCCAAATGCACACAAGATTTTATTTAGTTAACAGTGGTATATTATTTATCATGAATAGAAACATATGGTCCCAGCTCTAGACTTGATATGGTTAACAAAATACATGTTGAAAAATCTGTAAAATTTTAAACATTATTATCATCCTTCGTCGTTGTTGCTTCAACCGATGGACGTCCACTGCTGGACATAGGTCTTAAGTATTCACGTCCACGAGGCCCGATCTTGCGCCGCCTGGCTTCAGCGGATACCGAGTTCTTTATATCATTAGTCCACCTTGAGGGGGGGCCTGCACTGCGCCGTCCGGTGCGGGGTCGCCACTCCAGCAACTTGGGCCCCCACCGTCCATCAGTCGTTCGGACTATGTGCCGCGCCCATTACCATTTAGGTTCGCGATTCGTAGGACTATGTCGGTGACTCTGGTTCTACTGCGGATCTCTTCATTTCTAATTCGATAACATAGAGAAACTCCGAGTATAGCCCTCTCCATCGCACGCTGAATGACTCTGAGCTTCCGAAGGTTATCATTGGCAGCACGCACTGTTCGAAGACTTTGGTCTTCAGGCACTGAGGGATATCGGACGAAAATATGCGGCGTAGCTTTCCGAGCGCTGCCCAACCGAGTTGGATTCGGCGGTTGACTTCCTTGTCGAAATTGGACCTACCTAGCTGGACTACATGTCCCAGGTATGTGTACTTGTCAATAAATTTTGAAAGCTGAGGTCTCAACGATGACTGAGTGAGGCGGTACATGGATATTAGACATCATTTTCGTCTTATCCATGTTCATTTTCAGGCCCACTTGTTGAGAAACTCTACTGAGGTCATCGAGCATTGTATTGAGTTCTTCGAGAGTCTGCCATAATGTATGAGTGATGTACTCGCCGTTCATGTTAATGTCCAGTCCGTTCCATTCCAAAAGCTTAAAACAGGTCATCCAGCGCCGCAGTGACGAGAATCCTTATATCTTTATTTCTAGATTAGAATTCCACTACTCTACCGCAAATCTTATGGCATACTCAGGACTTCGTAGCAAATATTAATACATAAAAAAAGGGGTAAGAAAAAAAAACGAATGTCCTTTAGACCACGACCGATTTCACTTTCCCTTAGAAACTATTCCTATCTGTCAAACATTTGATGTTCGATCCGTCTTGTGGAAGTTTTTTTTAACATTTTTGGTTTAGCATGTCAAATGGTTGGAGTTCGTTCCATTGATTAAAAATTTAATTGTAAAGAGTACTTTTTTTAGATTTGTTTTATTAATTGATTCTGTAGCAGTACGAAGTTTCTCGGGCGAGCTAGTAATATATATTTTCGTTAAAAATTTTGTGGATCTTTATGGTCTTTAATGAAATTATTTTCTATCGATAGTATACCTTAAGTTCTTCATTTTCTTGATAAAGATCAGGAGGCTCATCTGGGACGAGTCCGATGCCGTTGAGCGAGGATGATGCGGGCACGCCTCTGGCACGTGCTCTGCTATCCCATGTATCTCCTGTCCCACGAACTACGCGCATCACCTTGAATTATGAAATGTTTTTTATGTTAATGTTTGCAGACGATGTTTTTTAACCCACTTGTAAGCTCCTTCCACGACTCTCGAGTAACTATACTCACAAATAAAATACTTACTGATTTTAATATGCCGACGCTTACTGGCTTTTAGTCACCTCGAAAACTCAATTATGAAACTATAACTAAATTACGAAATTACTACTATTAACACAGAATAATTTGGTGTCAAAATGTTCAGAAATTACGTCTGACAAACGTTGTCTAGTCATCAAGTAAGCGCTTTCTGTGGTGTCTTTATTTACATTGTATTTAATAAACTACAAGTAATAAAAACACAAAAATATTGGAATATTCTACAGGAGGAAGTCGCGGACAACATTAATAAACAGTATGACGTACAAAGATTCACACGTTAAAGGCGTAATCTCACAAAAAAGTAAATCACAATAGAATTTGGAATAAGCAATAATCCAGCAAAGCTAACTAAACGTACCTTAGGTAGAAAAACGAGTAGTACGGTAGTCGAAGTGGATAACTGCGTTCTGATGAAACCCAATAGATACTTTATATCTGGACCAGCTCGTGGTAGGATTAATAAACTAAAATCACAAGATGAAGTATATAAAGTTGTTTAATCTCTACATAAATTTACAATAATATAACAAAAAAACTTATATAGGTAAATAAAACAGGGTGATACTTTTTTGAAATTCTTGTCTATTTACTCAGGACATGTTGAAATGGTTACATTAATTATGATGGAGTGATTAAGAAAGAAATATTAAGCAGACGTGACACCAAAGTTTACATCATAACCACTGATATCGTCGCTATAGCCGATGCAAATAAATTACGTATGCATATTGATGGCCTTAATTACAACATTTTCAATTATGGTTACGAAAACGACATTTATTCAATCAAAATCAAATTTCAATCTAAAACTGTCAAATAATAAGACTGCTTCATTGGTCTAGTGGTTAGTATGTTCGACTACAGACATGAGGTCCTGGGTTCGAGTCCCGGGTCGGGCCAATTAAAAAATGGTTATTGAGTTTGCTATTAAAATTTTCTCATAATAATATATATATAAATAATATTCATAAAAAATATTTCCCTGAAATTAGGAAGTTGGCGGCGTGCTCCACCCCTGTGCCTCGGCGAGCACATTAACCCGTCGGTTCTGAGCCTGATATCTCTCCGGTGGTGTCAGGTTCTCGTTCCATCGGACTGTCAGAGTGAAGGAATAGCGAGTGCACTTGTGTACTATGCCTGCCAACGCACAATGGAGCAGCGTGTTGGATCTATGCTCTAAAAACCCTCTCTCATATGAGCGAGGTGGCCTGTGTCCAGTAGTGGGACGTTAATAGGCTGCTACTTACCTTACTGTCAAATAATAGAAGATCTAACATTAGTAATTTTACTTTACACTTACTGAAAAGCAATCATCAAAGAGTTCACTGTGAAGATGTTGTATATTGCTATGGATATGAGTCGGGCTTCGTTATATAGACTCTCTGCATGTCTTACTCGATAGCATACTCTGACGCCCCAAAGTAAAAACAGAATTTCTCCTGCAAATTATAACACCGATTATAAATGATATCGTTAATATATAAACATCGCTGCTTTGGAAGAGTAGTGAGTTTGAAAATATATTATTTTGACCATTAATATTGTGTAATAATTAATAACCCGACCTCAAGCAGTTCTTGAGTATAAGGGTCCATTGTTATTTGGGATATTTGGAGGCTTTTAATATAATGGTTATAGTTTAGGTTTGACGGTTTCGGTGGCGCAGTGGTGCGATTACTCGCCTTGCTAGCAGAGTCCCTGGGTTCGATAACCGGTAGGGCGAATTTAGAAAATTGTATTTTCTTATTTGTTTGAGTCTGGTCTGGTGGGAGGCTTCGGCCGTGGCTAGCACTACCACTACCATCCTACCACCCTACCTGCAAAGACGTACCGCCAAAACAAAGAGATTTGTGTTCCGTTACGACGCTGTGTAGAAACGGTTATATCCGGGGAGTATATCGCCTCTTACCTAGATTAGTGCGCTTCCATCATAGACTGTATCAACCTTTACCATCGGCTGAGATCACAGTCAAGCGCTATAACTGTCAGTAATAAAAAAGGTCATAATCAGAAAAAAAGTTATAATTATATCATTATTTATCATAACAAAAAATGAATTTATGATTGAAACGATTATAATGTCATGCTGACACATTTCCTATATGCTGTTGACTACATTTAGGGTGGGTATATGATATTTAAATATTGATGATATTAATGATATAATTTACGTTATGATCACGAAAATCGTTACCTATGGCTAAACTGTGGTCCCACCAGTTATACGTGCACTGTTTGAATTTCAGCCCTCTGTTATCTGTAATCTGAAAAATTAAATAGTTTTTGTATTTACTCTATGAAATTAAATATTAAGGTATAAATTCTTTTAAGCACAGTTTACCCAAATTAATCATATAAATGACATATTTTTTCTTTTATAAAGTAAGGCCAGGCTGTTGTATAGAGTTAAGCTTGTAATAGAAACTTACCACTTCAGCGTCCGGTGGTGCTGAAAGTGTCCAAGTGCCAAGATAAACAAGCATTATAAGTAAGATAGGCGCCATCCATTGTAACAACTGTTTGTCCGTAAGTTTTAACTTGTGAGCTGACTTTACGCGGTATGTTAGTGAAACCCTGGAATCGTATATTGAGCCACATTACTACTATTTTCAAGAAATAAATGAACTACCCATACAAACAGTTCGTATTTCAATATGTCTCAAAGTTATTCTTCCAATCTAATATCACAAAGAGGAAACATTTATGTCTATGTATGTATGTTTTTTACGTTTTCACACAAAAACTACTGGACCGATTTCAAAATTTTTTCGCCATTTGAAAGCTGCATTTTCACTGAGCGACATAGGTTATGTTACTATCTCAAAAAAAACAGGGATCCCTAAGACAAAAGCATTAATGTAACCCAAGGTGTGAAACAAAAAATCTGTTATCACGTGCGCTGCGAAAACTATTGAAGATAGAACAAAAAAATGTTATATAATATTATAGAACGTATATATATATAAAAAAGTCTCGATATCATATGTCCAACTACTACAGTTATGCCACTATAACTACTTTTTACATTTTAAAAGTGAATAAAAGTGCCGACAATAATCAAACCTTATTATTCATACCTCTGTATTCATCTTTATTCTATCAAATATACTTTACCGTTGAAAGACCTAGGACCTAGGACCTAGGACCTAGGACCTAGAAGGTTAGGGACCGTTTGAATACCTACACATTCCATTCAAAAGATATAACGCATTAAAAAATCTCAAATCTAAAGAAAATAATGCATTCCGAGTCGAACTTCAGTATCAAATGTGTATAGGGAAGTTATGAGACAATAAAGTATGACAAATTAATCTTTTCTCTAATATTATATGTAGAAGAAAATCGTACATTTTAATTTTTGTTCTTATATTTTAAAATTTATAATAATCAAGCTAAAAATTACTGGACTGATTTAAAAAACGTCTTTCAATATCTGTAGAGTAGTTTATAATTGACTAATATCGAAGATTTTACGTAAATTATGTTACCAATTTAAAAATGTATTATTTAGACATATATTAGTTGTAAAATAAAATCTGTATAGTGATTAGATTATGGATGTAGATGTGTATGTAATAATCTGAAAGGAAGTGATTAAAAACTAAGTGAAATAAAACTTTTCTAACTTCTAACAAAAATAAATCTATAGTACGACTTAGTAGACTTTCCACTGCCACGAGATCATACACATCTTTTATTTAAATAAAAATTTTGATCTAAATAAATATACCTCCAAGTTTTCATAAGTAACGCTGTATATGTAATACAAAATCCCATATGTCGCGTCCATTTTGTAGCGATGCAAGAATAGCGATCCAATACAGGAAATATAGCTGCCATCTGTGAAATATTTCATTTAATTTAGCGTAGGAACTTGGCCAGTTAATTATTGTCACTGGTGGCCTCACGAGAACAACTGAACACGAGAAAATGTGAAGTTTCACATAATACCATACTGGACGGCCGAGAGTTTAGAATAGAAAAGGTCTGGTACAAAATCAAATGCCGTTTCGTCTACATCCAAATAATCAATACATCCAAATGTAACTGCCTCATTGGTCTAGTGGTTAGCATGTTCGACTACAGACATGACGTCCTGGGTTCGAGACCCGGGTCGGGCCAATCCAAAAATCGATATTGAGTTTTCTATTAAGATTTTTTCAATATTTGCCCGAAGTTGGGAAGTTGGCGTTAAGCCGTCGTTCCTGCGCCTGATCTCTCTCCTGTCGTGTTGGATTCCCGTCACATTGGACTATGAAAATGAAAGAATGCAGAGCATAGACCCACCACGCTACTCCACTGCGGTTTGGCAGGCATAGTACACAAGTGTACTCTCTATTCCTTCACTCTCATAGTCCGATGTGGCGGCAATGTGAGCGGAGAGAGATCAGGCGCAGGACCGACGGCTTAACGGCACGGAGGTGGATCACACCGCCAAATTTTTCCCAACTTCGGGCAAATATTTAGAAAATCTTAATAGAAGACTCAATATCGATTTTTGAATTGGCCCAGGACCTCATGTCTGTTGTCGAACATGCTAACCACAACACCAGTAATTCTCAACCTTTTTTTGTTGCGGCACATATTTAACGACTTAAAAATTTGGCAGCACACAAAGAAAAATACAAAAATTATTTACTTACTACAACACACTGCATAAATAGTTGGACAAAAATTTTAAATATACGAAATAAACTAATATATACTACAATAATACCTAAACGTTTATTAAGGGATTAATTACAAGCTAATAATAAAAATATTTTTCTTTTTCAATTATATAATTGAATAATATTAACATATATATTTGTTTGTGGTTGAGAATCACTGCACTAGACCAATGAGGCAGTCCAAACTTATTTAATAAACTAAATTTGATTTTGATACTCGTCTTCATCCGAGGGATACTTTAACAAAGTTACTTATCCAAACAGACGCAGAAATTTTATAACCTTTAATACGTAATAAACATAGCTTCAATTCAATATTTTTTTTATACTTTTCGTATTTTCCTGTGTTTTGTTTTATCACAGTTTTATAATAAAGCAAACAAGTGACAGTTTTCAAGAGAGCTGTCAGATATAACAGTATGAATATATATTAGTACATATCGACACTGGAAAGCAGATACAACATAGCAACTCGCAAATCCAAAATTGTTCATCGGAACAGAATAATTTTCATAAAAATAAAAAACAATATAACTTCCGTATTTAACGACTAGTTCTTGGACACTATATTTATATTTGGTGGCTAAACAGACAGTTTTTCAGAGTCGATATACAAAAAAATAATTAATATTTAATAGGTAATCAGATTTTGTTAATACAGTGGATTTCAAGTTGAAGCTTTTTAAAGTGTTTGTAACGCCTAATTAATGAGATGAGTTAGATGTCAGAGAGTGAATAAATAAATTTTGAAATTTTCTGAACAAAATAAACATATTTCGAAATATAATAACATATTTTGCAGCGTCATTTGCTTGTTTCAATCTTATACATCACATCACATATTATCAGGTGTAATAAAAGTTTAAAACCAATTTCATAAATATAGTTATTTAACAAGGTTAAACAAATACATATTTTAAACAGGCTTAAAGATGCCCCTTACGTATAAAGAGTCTAGTGTAACACTCCAATTTTTCAAGACTGTTTCAAATATAAAATATTGATTACTGCACTGTTTTTTGTATTAATGAAATGATTTTTAATCATTTTGTGTTAATTGCTTTATGACTTAAAAACGAAGACTCAGGTTGATAAGTGGGTTGATTTAATCATCGCAAATGACAAAATGTCAGAAATGGAAGGTCATCGAATTATTGATTAGAAAAAAAAAAAAGGAGCAATTACATAAAACGCCACACAAAAATGTTTTCAAAACAGAATTATAGAATAACTATTAGGCATGATACAATGGAAAAATAAGCGTATAATGAAATAAGGTTTTAATTATAAACGTGGATAATGTGTTTTGAATTCAGAGAAACGAAGTCTTCGTGTTACCGAAGAATTCAATTTAAATCCAAGAGCAAGTACGAAGTCAAAATACGGTTTACCTCAATTTCTTAATTAACTTTTGACCGTGACGAAAAACTTGGAGTGCTTCTATTTCTTCGTAATTAATTAGCTTATTTAATTCAACACAGATGGAGTTTTTTGTGGTGTTTGTATGTTTATTTTATATTTCTTTCTTTGTTATATTAGAAGGAAAATTGATTCTAGTTTATTTCCAACGTATATTTTAAATGGTATGAAATATTATTAAATAAATTGTCCAAAATAAACAAACTATGGAAAGGATTTTAACTTAAACTTTTCGCCAGTTTATCCGAGATTTTTGCAATTTTCTTTAATAATGACATTGTCTTTTACATATTTTGTCGTATATATGGTGAAACTAATTCAAGAAAGGTTGAGTGACAATTTTATGTGATAAACAACGGATATTTCCGTACCTATCCGGAATCGTTAACTACTTTTATAATACCGCTAGAAACAGCTAGCAATTAATAATATAATCATCAATGATGATTAAAAACATATATATTTTTAATGCTATTAAAAATATTTTAATCATATGCGAGGCGGACCCTCGTGAGTCCCCCTATCAGGAACCTTCGCGGACGCAGACATCGGGCGCCGCGACTGTCGCACCAGTCAGCGACTGCCGGAGCTACAACACCGTCGGGAGCCGCGCGCGCGCGGCATCCTCAAACTTGGAACTTGGTCCTCATTGCTGACGGTACGCTGCCGCTGAACTTTGTCCGGACCCGGACGGGGAAGTTACGACTTTCCCTTATTTTATTTGTAATTTAGAATCTATATTTTCCTTAAAAACGCTGGAATATGTGAAATTGTTATTAAGAAAGTTGCCTCCGCCGGGGAGCCTCGCGCCGACATATACTTAAAAATACATTATAACAAAGCGGAAGTAAAATTAATGAAATGCATAAAATTAAGACTACTTTAAATTAAGATATTTAATGAGATATCGGCAAGTTACCTCCATGTACATTATAGCGCAACCAAGAAGGGTGATGGACAGGAACACTGGGCTCGCTACCCGAAATACCTTGACTCGCCGGTGATGCCGTGTGTAAATTGTAAGCAGCACCGTCATAAACGCACAACTCACTGAGATTACCAATAGTGATATCCTGTATAATGAAAATATAACAATATAATTGCTTCGGTAGTTTAATATAACAATATAACTGTTTCACTGGGGGTTGGCAGGCATAGTACACAAGTTCATGTACTATATTCCTTCACTCTCATAGGCCGATGTGACGGAAATCTGACACGGCCGTAGAGAGATAACTTACTCTCCGTGTCACGGGGTGGATCGCACTGCCAACTTCGGACAAATATTGATAAAAACTTTAATAGAAAACTCCATATCAATTTTTGAATTGGCCCAACCTGGGACTCGAACCCAGGACGACCTCTTGACTGTGGCCATATATACTAAGCACTAAACCAATTTGCTCGAATTTAGGAAGTGTGCTTCATCTCCGTACCTCTGAGAGCACGTTAAGCCGTCGGTAATGCGCCTGATCTCCGGTCGGTCCTAATGAGTGCCATCCTAATAGAGGGCGCTCTTTTATGTATCACTTGACTGTGATCTCACCTGATGGTAAATGATGAAACGGTGAAAGATGCACAGAGAAAACATCGGTTCAGGAATGGGAACTTCTTAGCGGCACGGCTTTGCTGATGAGAGTAGTAACTAGTCACAGCCGAGCAGGGGCAGGCTCAGAAAAGTTGGAAAATGCAATTTCCGATGCCCTATCGGAAATTGAACTAAAGACCCCTAATAGCGATGCGAATACTCCGGAGGACCGAGTGAAGTTTCCTACAAAGGCAGCTTAACAAGCTAATTGTCAAGGTTTCATAGTACTTGTAATGCAAACTACTGTGTTTAGTAGTTGTTTTGATGCGAGTTTTTTTAACTGTTAACGCGAACTCGTGACATAACGTAGATTAGTTGATTTTCGACAGTAAATTCCATAACAAATATTGTGGCAGACCGTTTTAATTTAGAATTCATTAAAAGAACTAATGTCTGTTCATGTATTAATACACAAATTTTATGTAATAGGTCATCCAAATTATCATAAAAGTAATTCCATGTTATTACTTATTTTATAATGAAGATTAGTACTGGATTAAGTAATAAAAATAATATCGCTATATTTTACACTGTAATGGAAAAGTCAAGAGGTGGATGCTTGAAGACAGGAAGCACGTGTAAGCTTAAGTGAACCTTACAAAGGATACACGTGTCTTAAGCAGTTTAATAATTTACTTTAAGTAATTATTTTGATGTGCAAAGAAAACTCTTTGTTATTGTATTTTAATATACTTCCTTTCCTTTTTGTTGTATAATCCTAAAATATAAACAGTACCTTTTATTAAAGTTATTCAACGTATTGCATCATCTAAATACTATTTGTTTGAAGAGTCTTATCTCATTTTACCCATGAAAAATTTTTCAGTTATTCGTCGTCGTCGCTTCAACCGATGGACGTCCACTGCTGGACATAGGTCTCATGTAATGACGTCGACAAGACCTGACCTCGCGTCGCCGGTCTCCAGCGGCTACCAGCGACCCTCTTTATATCATCGGTCCACCTTGTGGGGGTCTGCCTACACTGCGTCGTCCGGTGCGGGGTCGCCACTCCAGCACCTTCGGCCCCCAACGTCCATCGGTCCTTGGGACTATGTGCCCCACCCATTGCCACTTCAGGTTATTATACTCGGTTATTATTACTAATAATATTCTAAAACCGGGCTTGCTAAACCATTGCTTGAATTCTGGCAGCCTGCAGAATCTTATTTTCTTTATTTAAATACATTAATGAGCAAATTATTTATCTCGCGACGAAATTAAAATTTTTATATATGTTTTCGATCATGATACTACTAATATTGAGGTTTAAGTTGACAGAATTGTAAAAGACAAATTAAGCGTTTTGACGTTTTTCATGTCTCATGACAGTCTTTAATATGGTATATGCAAATTTCGTAATTCTCTGTCGTTTCCCTTACGTTATACGTTGTCACGTTACAGTAATTTCCTCTCTGCCTTACGCTGACGCTTTTTATTTCAATTTACATGTAATTATGAATACAGACTAACAACCCTAGAATAATCCTGACGCCTAAACGTCTCTTCTTCGCATTACTTATTTATAAATTTAATCACGAGTACTCTTTAATGCCTCTGAGAGCACGTTAAGCAGTCTGTTCTCAGCCTGATCTCCTTCCGGTTGCGTCAGGTCCCCTTTCCATCGGACTGTAAGAGTGAAGGAATAGAGAGTGCACTTGTGTACTATGCCTGGACTCTATGGAGCAACTCACTATGGAGCAGCGTGTTGTATCTTTGCTCTAAAAATCCTCTTTCCTATGAGTTAGGAAGCCTGTGTCCCGCAGTGGGACGTAAATGAGCTGCTACTTACTCTATATAGCAGGATATATATATGTACTTACAAGAAATATATATACAACTTTAGAAATATATTATTTTTAGTCTTCTTTTATATGCTTTAGTACTTGGAATAATATTTAGTATCCACTAATATTACACAGACTCTGAAACCCCTATATATATACATACATACTTAGCATCACGTCTCATTCCCATAGAGGTAGGCAGAGACAACATCCTTCCACTTGCCACGATCCTTGCATATCTCCTTCGCTTCTTTCATTCTCATTAAACCTTTCATACAAGTACGTCGATTTAGAGTACTCTTGACCTGGCCCTTATTTAAAATGTTCTGGATTTGGTCCATGAACGTTCGCCTTGGTCTTCCCCTTCCACCTTTTGCATTCACTCTTGACTCATAAATCCTTTTTGTTAGTCTCCTTTCACTCATTCTCTCTACATGTCCAAACCATCTAAGCATACCTTTCTCGATTTTAGTCACTACGTCTTCTTTTATACCAGAACGTTCTCTTATCACACTATTTCTCACTCTGTCACTCAGTTTAATCCACACATACTTCTCAACGCTCCCATCTTTACCGCATTTATTTTACTTATGTGATTCTTCTGCCATACCCAACTTTCACTACCGTACATAAGTGTTGGCACCAACGCTCCTGCATGCACTGCCAGTCTGGCCATTTGAGACACGCAGGCTATTCATAAAGGCGTGCAGAGCACCCTTTACCTAACTAACCTTAACCCCTATTAGTATTTTAATTACATATTAAAGTAGAAAATTGAAATAGGTAATGTTTTGTTTTCGATTTTACATGATTTGTAAATAGTAGAAAGGTTACAGTTACCGGAAGGGCCAGTTGTATGTAGCTAAACAAGGCTCGGGCCCGCGACATGTCTCGCATCCTGGCTGACATATCAGACACTCGTAAGGTTCATTCCAGTTGTCTAAGCGATTCTCTTCATATTCTTGATATGCAACTAAAAAATATGATATATTACGTAAGATACCGAAACCAATACCAATTCGCTTTAAGGAAAAAGAATTGAATTTTATTTTCTTTTTAATTATGACATAGTTTTATAAGTACGTTTGCTATAGATAGCTTATATCAAGTTTTCTGTATAATTTTTGTACTAATTACAGTACAATAATTTTTGTACAATATATCCATTTCACTGGAAGTTTAGTTGATATGAAGAAAATAATAGTACACGATAAACTCTGGTGTTTTAGTTTGTTCTTGAAATATAGATAGATAGATGGAAACACTTTATTGCATACAAACACATACAGGAAATACAAAACTAAGAATAAAAAACTAGAGCTAGGAGCATGTAAAGGTCTTATTGCTGCAAGCAATCTCTTCCAGACAACCTTTGTAAAATTGATGCTTATTTAAAAAAAATATTAATGGGACAGAAACAGTACCAGAAATAAAAATTTAGTATAATTTGAAAGACATACAAATACTAATAATAGAATAAAATAATATAGATATGAAATGAGATAAAAAAGAAATATAGTGTTATTCACAATTTTTAGCCAAATAATAGTCTGACTGACTGATACTATCAGGTAATTCAGTTTGAATTCACTTCATGAAGCTGTGTATTTTGATCTTCTAGTTTAAATTTACCTTCAACTAAGGATCCATTAAAACCTTCTGGATGATGAAAAGAGTAATATCCTGGTCGACATCTGCAAATGTATGATCCTCGCGCCCACCCACCGTAGCGAACACTCGTTTCTCTATTGGGTTTGTAGTCGCACTAGAAATATTATGGTACAATAATGACTATACACACTTATATCGATATATTGTATTAGCTTTCCATCGTATCAGAATATATAAAAACATATGTATTTTCATAAAAAATGGTAACGATACAGGTCATTTGCGTTAAGAATAAAGTGAGTCATCATTGTTCGCCGACCTACCCCGGCCCTTAACCAATCAAATCTGTGAACAGCTATGCCTTCATCTGGTCACAGTGAACTTTACCTTGTAATTTGAAAAGATTAGGTCTAGGCCGGCGAACAATGATGACTCACTGCATTCTTAACGCGAACGAACTATAGAGTTATAATTTTTAGACACTACCTTTAATATTTATAGCTAAACAGAGAGGAATTATTGAATAGTTACTTCAATACTTTACGGTTTATTAAGAGTTTGCGTTCTAGCATAAATGTATACGAATCGAACGAAGAACTATCTTTTTTATTGCAAACAGTTTAGCGCTTGACTGTGATCACACTTGATGGTACCTAAGTGATGATGCAATCAAAGATAGAAGCTAACTTGTTTAGAGGCAATTTGCACATTAACTCTTACTGATTCACTCTCTTACTATGAGATCTCTGAAACTATTCACCCAATTCTGCAGGAACGAATTTACGAGATTATGAACTACGTGGGTGACACGGCCGGGATCATAGATTGAATTGAACATAAGTACACATTGTAAGGAGACAAGTATTCAATTTACGTAGGAAGTGTATTTAATTCTGTAACTCCAAATTTTCCTTTAATCTCATATCAAACAAATTTTATTACAATAAAATAAGTAACTCACGTATGTCGTTTCATTAGGGCACTTGTGAGTTCCGTGAAACGAATAAATTTGATTGTCATTCCCCTCTTCACTGTCTCCTTCGCATTGGTTTATTTCTAGATTCGATATATCAATGTCTAGTGACACAACGCCTTTTAATCTAAAAGAAAGTTAATGTATTAACATGACACATCTGTCTTCTGGAAGACAAAAAATGAAGCAAATCATAGTTTTTTTGGTTTTCTTATGTAAAAGTATGCCTATTTTAAATGGTATCAAAACCTAGCTAAATATATAATAGAAATTAAGGAATATCATATATTTTTGATAAACACTTTGGAAATTCTTCTCCAGAAATAAATCAAGAGTAGAAATGACAAATTTAATATAAACGTCGTTTTAAAATAATGAAAAATATCTTACTATTTTGTTATATAAAGAGTCTATGCAGTAAAAATCCCTTTCCCTATGAGCGATGAGGTTTTTTTGGTGTTAAAAAATTCTAATTTTATCTAATTTATTAGAAGACGCGAACATACAATTAATTAGAGGGTGTTTGAAGTGGAACTTCTTTAGGCGCATGAGGGTAAAATTTTGAAACGCGTGATTAGCGTCACGAAGATGTGCAGCGTTGTTTATGCTAATTCGGTTGAAGGTTAGGAAGATTTAATATTTATGAATAACATGTGGCATTTTATTTGCCATCAGTCATTTAATAATTTAATACACTATTTTTCATAAAATATGAAATAAAAATATTTCATAAATTCTCTTTTCTAAATTTTAAATTCAAAAACAAAATTTAATGAATAATTTGTAATTTTGACAAAAAGACACGTGGTATTCTTATTTACAATACATTGAGATTTAAATAAATTATGGTAATGTTTTAATGACAATTAAAGTGCTAACATATCTTTCTTTTTCCCTCCCTAAATGTCTAAATGTCTCGGGAATCTAGTTTTAAATTTGTATTAATATAAAATATAAAATATAAATATAATACTGTAAAATTACTTTGCCAAGGAAGTTTCACTTCTGACATGCTTACTTTGTACGCACGCACTTTTACGGCTGTCATATCCAATTAATAGTATTATAATATCACATTCGAATAATTATGCGTGAATCAGAATAAATAAACGTTAGAAACAATTCTACCGTTAAACTATTATTTTCTATTCTATTATAATGCCCTTAAAGTTTTTCAAAGGAAATAATGGAGCAGTGTGGGTAGTCTGCAAAGTAATACATAATTCAAACTTACCCGCGAATTGTTGACACAGGAACAGTATAAGATAGCAGCCAACGCTTTGCTTCGCAACTGTAGTAAGGGTAAGTCCACCATCCCTCCATAGTTGCTCCGGGTGGTGAAGGCATAAACTTTGGCGATCTTACAGATTCGCTTTCTTGAACCGAAATGTACCTAAAATATTAACTATATTTTCAGATCTTACCAAATTTATATCAATCTTTATAAATGTGTATAAAATCATCATCACGGGATTTAAAAAAAAATAAAAGTGCGTGCGTAAAAAGTACACATGTCAGAAGTGAAACTAATTTTAAGTCTTATTTAAAACTTTAAATTTCCGAAATTTAGAGGGGGGGGGGGAAAGAAGATATTTTAGGAATGTAATGAATATAATTGTCATTAAAAGTATCAAAAATGAATATAAATATTTTATTGAAATCTCAATGCACGAATTGTAAATAAAAATTCCCCGTGTTTTATGTCAATATTAGATATTATTAAATTTTATTTTTGACAATAAAATTTATGAAATATTTTTATTTTATATTTTGTGAAAAACATATAAATTAAATTATTAAATGACGAGTTGAATAAAAAATGCCACATGTTATTTGTAAATATTAAAATTATCTTATAATCAAACGAACATGCATAAAAAACGTTGCACATATTCGTGACACTAATCAAATGTTTTATCCGTAAAAATTTTACCTTCATGCACCTAAAGAAGTTTCACTTTAAATTCATTTTATACTAGTGTATTTTATACTACTATCCTATTTTATATAATTTTACACTAGTAGTCGTCCAGTGGACGAAATTCGACTATAATAAATTTTAATTATAGGTTTGGACACTATTAAAGTTCTATTGTCAAAGACATTTCTGTGATCACAGATTTCACCAAGGTTACATTGTTAATTTTTTTACAACAAAATATATGAAATTTCAATTTTAAAAATCTAAATTTTTCTCTTTTTTTTATTCAAACTAAAAATTCTGCGAAAAGATGTGTTCCATTGAACCTGATATTCATATCTCAATAATTTATTTAATAATGCAAACCTTCTAAGTATACGAAGCTTTTTGTAAAAATTGCCCCATCGTTTTCTAAATTGCGAAAGAAAAAAATTTACAAATTTAGGTAGTACATTAGAATTTTAAGAAAACTTAACCATTATAGTACTTTTACTCTTCTAATATAACCTCTTTAGTGCTCTTGACAATATAAACTTTTTTTTGTAACCTTACGGCGTTTGACATAATTGTCATTTGATTGGAAAATTCGCATATATAATCGATATGCATGTGTTTGTATGGTGCTTAAGGTGCTTTTTATTGACTTAATGTATTTTATCTAAAAAAATAATAATATACGCAATTCTGAGACGTGGTCGCTGACTATGGGCCACATGCGGAAGCTCAGAGCGTACGATGGAGAGGGCTATGCTCGGATTATCTCCTCGTGATCGAATCAGAAATGAGGAGATCCGGAGTAGACCCAAAGTCACCAACATAGTCCTACGAATCGCGAACCTGAAGTGGGAATAGGCGGGGCACATCGTCCGAAGGACCGATGGACTTTGGGGGCCGAAGGTGCTGGAGTGGCGACCCCGCACCGGACGGCGCAGTGTAGGCAGATCCCCCACAAGGTGGACTTATGATATTAATAGGTTCGTCGGTAGCCGCTGGAGCCAGGCGGCGCAAGAGCGGGCCTCGTGGACGTCATTACGTGAGACCTATGTCCAGCAGTGGTCGTCCATCGGTTGAAGCGACGACGACGAATGTATTCTATACACATATTTTTTTAAATATTAGGTATATCTGTGGGAAATTTCATACTTTATGAAGAAGTCCAAATGTTGAACTGTGTATCCAGATGGTATATATACTTCATTTGAATGTACTCGAGTGCAAAAGGAAACCTTTATAAGTCTTATAGTCTCTATTATATTTTGTATGTACATTACTTTGTTTTAAGCCATAAACTGCGTTCATCCGTATAAGGATGCTGGTGTATAGCATTAATATGTTATAGAAGAAAATTACCAAGGATATTCAGGGTCAGGTGGTTTTTCTAATTGTGGAGTGACAACAGCAACTGGTTCTGCAGCTCCAAATCTTTCCCAAGCCACTGCACTATTAACTATACCATCGGTTCTAAGAGCTAATGCGCGTGCTCCAACTGCACGTTCCGATGAACTGGAACCCATTACCAAACCTTGAGATACCGCCATGAGAATTTCTGAAAGAAATCTGTCATTTAAAACTGAGTACGAAAATAAATAAAATATTATAAAACAAGTCCAAAGTGACCCTTATTAATTGGGCCTGCGACTGGTGAGTTAGCTCATATTCCTCCTTGAAATCAAGAATTTTTCGATA
Source organism: Elymnias hypermnestra (assembly GCA_015832385.1). NCBI lineage: Eukaryota > Metazoa > Arthropoda > Insecta > Lepidoptera > Nymphalidae > Elymnias > Elymnias hypermnestra. The sequence continues at coordinate 1,606,710 of JACTOM010000562.1, read as the reverse complement.
TCTGTAGAATATTTTTAAATTTGCTAATGTCGGACATTCTACGTAAATGATGTTACGAATTTAAAAATGTATTAGTAAGATACATATTCGTTGTAAAGTAAAATTTGTATATTGTTTAGATCATGAATGTAAGTTTGTATCTAATAATATGAAAGTAAGTAATTAAAAACTAAGTTAAATAAAACTTTTATGTTAATGTAAATAAATCTATAGTCCGACTTAGTAGACTTTCCACTGCCACGAGATCGGTATCTACGCGGTTGAAACCGTGGGCCATTGCTAGTAATTTATAAGATTACCTATTTTCAAAACTCTCGGAAGACTTTCCTGGTGAAAACACTAAGTGACTATTCTATAGTTACAAGAAAAGGCTTTTTAATAATTCTCAATGGATTATTTCGTAATAGAAGCGAAGCTCTCTGCTGCATAAAACATGATAACCATGCACAGCTATTAATGGCGGCATTCAAGTCTTTACAGTTGTGAATTGCATATGAGGTTTAGGTTACACAGTTTACATATTTATGCAGATCTAATGACTAGTTTTTATTTTGCTAAAGGTTCTCTGGTAGAGATTGCTTAAAGCAATAAGGCCGCCCTTGAACATAAGTTCATTTTTTCATTGTATAGGATTTAGCATAAGTTTTTTTTTATTCTCTAATTCTGTATGTAATAAAGTATATATATCTTCATTTATTATTTCGCCGCAATAAATACAATAGGATGTTTTATACCGCCAACTTCCCAAATTTGGGTAAATATTGATTTTTGAATTGGCTCGACCCGGGTCTCGAAACCAGGACCTCGTGTCTGTAGTTGAACATGCTAACCACTAGACCAATGAGGCAGTCACTATAAAAACAATAGTAAGTCCTAATTTCGAATTTTATTTAAACTTTCACAATTAGGTCTTATTTTCTTCATATATCCTCTTAAAGTTTTTATCGTTAATAAAATACTTCCTTATCCATACAGTCTAAATTCTACATTTTTTCCGTTCCATGTAATACAATTAAGAAAGCACATTTTGGTATTTGGTATAATATGAAAATTCTTTAAATAAAAGTAAGTAAAATAAAAAGATATTTTATTCGTTGCTATTATTGGAATTGCTTTAAAAGAAAGTATGTATGGGTTAAGAATGAATACTACTCATCAAATGTTTTCTCTATGCTGATGATCAAGTAATACTTGCATAATCTGCTAATGAGCTGTAGCAGATGGTAAATATTATGAACGCAGCTTTGAAAAGGAAAGGAATGAAAGCAAATGTAAGCAAAACGAAAGATATGTTTTTTGAAAGAGATGTAATTGTGATGAATTGCAATATTTTGATAGATGAAGATCAAGTGGAATAGGTGAAAGAAATTCTATACTTTTGATCTAATTTTACAAAAGATGGAACATGTGAAATTGATATTGAAAGGAGAGTGAATGCAGGTAATATGGTAAATGGTGCTCTGCACGCCTTTATTAATAGCCAGACTGTGCCAACACTTATGTATGGCGGTCAAAGTTGGGTATGGCACAATTGTGCTTCACAAAAGTAAAATAAATACGGTAGAGAAGAGAGAGTTGATAAGTATGAGTGGATTGAATCTGAGTGACAAAGTAGGAAATAGATAGCAAAGCGAAGGAAATAGATAGCGAAGCTTTTGTGAAGCAGATAAGAGAAAATTGTGGTATTAAAGAAGATGTAGAGACTAAAACTAAGAAAGTTATGCTTAAATGGTTTGGGCACGTAGAGAGAATGGATGAAAGGAGACTGACAAAAATGATTTATGAGTCTAGAGTGAATAGGAAAGTTGGAAGGGGAAGACCAAGGCAAACGTTCCTGGACCAGGACATTTTAAATAAAGGCCAGGTCAAGAGTACTCTAAACCGATGATCTTATATGAAAGGTTTAATGAGAATGAAGTATTTATGCATGTATTAGATCAAGGTATAACTTTGTAATAATTTGAATCCAAAGGAATCGAAACCGTTTTTTCACGTCAAATTATTTTCCTTAAATTTAGCATTTTAATATAGTCCGAAAATATTAACACATAACATTTTCATAAAACTTAGTTAATGATTTTCTGGATAGAGAAATTTCTGTTCCTTAAAGGTTTCTATTGTTAAAACCAATACCATGGTAGTATATTTGTTAAGTCTGTTTACATATTTGTTTAGATATTTAACGAAGGCCCAAATAATGGTTTGAATAGACTTTTTCCGTAGATACCGCTACACATCGCACTAATTGGACGAAGCCTTTAAAAGGAGCTGAACTCCTTGTCGCATTAATTAACTACTATCAACAAAGACCTGTATCTTAGTAACAGCCTGAATGGAGTACGCTAGAAAACGTCTATTTACATAATATTTTCTGTTTTCAGCATGGTGTTTTTAGAAACATCATATTTTAGATCGACTCAAAAATATGTAATTTTTGTTTGAAGAAAATCACTGGTATCTTCCGATCGTAATATTTGATGTTTTTTCTTTTTACGTGCCTTTGTCGATGATATACAAATTTTGTAACTTGTTCATTTACTATATTTACAGACATAAGTAATTATCAAATACTTAAGAGTTTCTTGTGGACTTTAATGGGGCGGAAAAGAGTATAAACTTTCCTCTCGTTTTTAGTGATGGTATGAAGATTAAAGGTACTAATTGACATAAACTTGTTTAAGAAATGAAAGAAATAAGTTAATTTATATTAGAAGTAAACGGAATGTTGTATAATGGGCTATAAAATAAGTATGACAAAGTAAGCTTAAAAATATAACGGGGAACTTTCAAGCATTAAATTTGTGGAAAATACGTATTTAATTTGACTTTATTCCAATAACTACATGGGTTTCAAAAATAATTTCAAATTTAATTTTAATACTGGATATTACCCGCGTAGTTTTCGATTCCGTGGGAATGTGGAGGAAATATCGTAATCGGTGAATAGTTTTGGAATTGTCAGTGTTTTTCCCGTGAATTTTTGGTTGAATACTGTTGTCATTCTGCTATTTGGGGCGGAGAAGCAGTCAAAAAATTACAAATTATTAAAATCAGTCCAACCTTTCTTTAGTTATAAATGGTGTTACAAACCCGACTTTGTTTTATATATATAAATCCCATAATAAGTTCAATTAGTAGATAACCTTTGTTATATGTTATAATGATGCATTCGTGCTAATATTTATACCGCAATTATTCATAGTAGTACGTCCGTAGACGTGCTGAAAAGCGTGTCACAATTCTGAAGTGGCAACACAAGTATCTCACGTTGTCACTGACGTTTAGAAAGTTCAGAATTTTTTGTGTGTATGTGGATTGTTACAAGGTCGTCACTGAATAATCTATAAAACTGTGTGTTTACTGGAAGCGATGTCTTGTTAAGTAAATACAATAATTATCTGATATATCTTTTAAAGGTGGCAATGATAAATAAAATAAGTTTAAATTTTCCACGGATGCATGTAGCGAAATATATTAGCTATCAAACGTTAGGGCAAATCTCTGTGATTTTTAAAATATGAAGCAAACTTGTTGTAAAAATTTGAACAATAAATAAAATTTTAAAAAATGTGTAAGGGAATCCTCGAAAGGAATTTTTGAACGATTCGAAATGTTTACAACCTTTGCACACTTTTCAAAGATGCATGACAATGAAATAAAAAAAATAACAAAAAGCATAACAATGAAATTCCTGAGTAGAATATTTCTAAATCGAGATGTAGTCGTTAACATAACATGTTAAAGATGTTTGTTTAAAAACACGCTTTTTGAGATAATCAAAGTAAAAAGTAGATAATAAATGTTATAAGAATTAAACTGCCTCATTGGTCTAGTGGTTAGCATGTTCGACTACAGACATGAGGTCCTGGGTTCGACTTCTAGATCAGACCAATGCAAAATCGATATTGAGTTTTCTATCAAGATTTTCTCAATATTTGCCCGAAGTTAGGAAGTTGGCGGTGTGATCCACCCACGTGCCTCGGAAAGCACGTTAAGCTGTCGGTCCTGTGCCTGATCTCTCTCCGATCGTGTCGGATTTCCGTCACATCGGACTTTGAGAGTGAAGGAATAGAGAGTGCACTTGAGTACTATGCCTGCCAATCCGCAGTGGAGCAGCGTGGTGGGTCTATGCTCTAAAAACCCTCGTTCCTCTGAGCAAGGAGGCCTGTGCCCAGCAGTGGGACGTTAATGGGCTTTTACTTACTAATTTTTGAATGTATGGAGAAATCTATTTTTGATTTCAAAATTTCTGTACAGGCCTATTTGAATAAAGAATTTTTGAATTTGCATGTAGTAGTCTAGGCTTTATTTCCTTAGAATTAATAGATTATTATGTATTTAAAATGTGTATTAGTATTTGTATTGTATATTTGTATGTTTGTCTATATGTATTAGCGAACATAACCTACACTTTTTCCCTCATATAATCTCCCTAACCCTACGGTTATAATATTGCCTAATTTGTACTATCTATTACGATTGTTTTTGTGTTACTTGTTTGTGTATCTATAGTTATTTGAAATAAATTGGTTAATCTTACCAGCGGTCTCCAGGCCCACTTGATGTAGTATGTTCGCAGCAAGGTCTGCACGTGCCCGTGCAGCGTTCCAGCGGTTTGTATGCATCGGCGCACGTAGCCGTCCGTATCGATGAGTGACGCAAAGTGCTCCTGTTGCGCCAGTAGCGACTGCGTGGACGAGTCTGAGTGACGATTCCAGTTCTTCCTACAAAGAACAAGTGTAACGGTATTATAACATAACTGAAGGGGGTTTAGAACAAATGTATTATACAAACAAATTGTTATAATAAGGTTATATTATATGTATAGACGCTATATACAAATGCGTAGCGCATGAAATATATTAAGGAGTACATATAACGATGGTAGTATGCTAAACTTTTTCAACCTGCCCTTACAGAAATTACATCGTGATTATGATCAATATAATTGGGTCGAAATATCGATAAATTACAGCAATTTAAATACATTAAAATACGCACGATTGAGTTTAAACCATTGAGATATTATAGTATGCAAAAAGATTATTTAAAAGATAAAATTGTTCGGAATTGAGTAAATTTGCACATGAAAACCCAATTTATTATTTAATTGGAGCACCAACAAAACAAAATATCGTACAAACATTTATTTAAACATAATATAGTAAATAAAGAAGAATACAAAAATACGTAAATTAACATTGAATTTAATTATTGATTGGAGCTTCTTAACGTTTTTATTATTTTATTTTTGAAGGTATATATTTTGTCACCAAATATGCCAATGGTGTTATTATTGGAAATGAAGTCCCTGTATAGTCTACATAGCCGGGGTATTACGGAATGGTTACCAAGGTTGGTTCTACAAAATTTGTGGGCACAGACATGAATTGGATACCGCCGAATACGATTGGGTACTTTAAGAGATGTCACCAATGTCACAGTAATATAAAAAATAAAGTTAACTCCTACGACTCTCTAGTAGGAAGTTCTTAAAATGATTACGAAAGAAATTTTTAAACCTTTTAATATAGTGCTTTTAACTGTAGAACTGTATTATCAGCAAATAACTGCAGTTTAAAAGTACATTTGTATTAAATGAACAAAGTATCTTATTAATGAATAAAACTTTTACTAGCGTGTAAAGTAAAAGAGAAATTAATGAGTTTCTCTTCGGTTTCTTATCAGTTGAATCAATTTTCCGAACTGGGTGTAGATTATCTACGAACCGACGGACTACTTGAATATAGACTTGAAGAAATATTGTGATTTTGAAAACGAAATCTTATTGATTCATAAACATAATACAAGCTAGTTTAATAGTGGTAGAGCACAAATGTAGTCAGTTACTGATTAATGTGGACTTGATCAAGGAAGTACCAAGTATTAATATTTTAAAGAAGGTTAAAGGTTAATAACGATAAACTATTTAATGTTACCTACATCAAGCATTCAAAGTGTTCTAAATACCTACTAAATACTCGAAGCTACTCATTTAGAAGGGCCCTTCTCTAGTTGAAGTGCTCTTACACACATCGGGTAAATATAAACGTCAGTATCGACGTAGTTCTATTAGTTCGAACTAGTGGAGAATGTAGAAGTATTTATTTAGATATTACATAAACTTATATTCTAATTTAGAAGCTCACCATTTAACTGCCTCATTGGTCTAGTGGTTAGCATGTCGACTACAGACATGAGCTTTCTATTTTTCTCAGATTTTCTCAATATTTGCCCGAATTTGGGAAGTTGGCGGTGTGATCCACCCTTGTGTCTCGGAGAGCACATTAAGCCGTCGGTCCTGCGCTTGATCTCTCTCCGGTCGTGTCGGATTGCCGTCACGTCGGATTATGAGAGTGAAGGAATAGAGAGTACACTTGTGCACTATGCCGGCCACTCCGCAGTGGAGCACCGTGGTGGGTCTATGCTCTAAAAACTCTCTCTGATATAGTATATGAATGAGGAGGCCTGTGCCCAGCAGTGGTACGTTAATGGTCTGCTACTTACTATTCATCTACGGAAATAGGAACTTAATAACTATAGCTTTAAAACGATAACTGTATACTACTAATAACGGTCTATTGCTATTTTACTTAAGATTATCGTTATTATGACGGAGACTAAAATATAGGCTTTATACCTAATACAATATTAAGATGATAGCAATCATTGATGCCCATGAGATATTGGTTGAAAAGTATTAGCTAAATATCCTAGTAGTTCATGTATTTTAAGTAGTTCAAATTAGTTTATTATTTATGGAGTTTGTGCTAGGTGCCGAAGCAAGTGATTTTTTATTGTGATTTGGTATATTTATAGTCTATAATATATGAAAATATGTTGTATCTTTATACACATTTCATAGCAACAATATATCGGGTTACGCAATTATCTTCAGTTCCATGGTACGTAGCTTTTATCTTAAAGCTACGGCGTAATAACTTTTAGTGAGGCGAATTCTCTTACGCGTCACAGAATTTGCCTTTGAAACTGAAAAGCATTAACTAAACTAACTATTATAATATGGACGCATGTGTTATACAAAATCTTTGAGCCTGAGTCATATGTAGAATAGACAAATGTAAATAGAATTCTGTACTATCTTCATTTATTTTAAAATGGTCTAACAGTGAGCTTATTGGATCGCATAATGATTAATTATTAAATTTTTAAAGTCGGATCGATTTTATTTGACTTGTAAGGGTTCATAGGTTATAGAAGGTATTTCAATCTACAAAGGTGTGATTTTTGTAAGGCTAAAATTTTTATTTTACCCACCCCACAACTTACATTATAATATTCCACTTGAATTCCAAGCTGTATATGAACAAAGTCAAAAGCTCGTGAAACGACCAACATCAAACGCAAATTAACTTCATTGCATTTTCGCAGAAATGATGCGACGAAACAGTAGAAGTATAATTTAATTTTTTGTAATTCAAATATGCTAGTCTTTATTGTTTCCCTGAATCATAACAATAGTTACGCTGGCTTTCTATATATTTGTATTTATTGGTGCATAAAACTTGAGAGTTACAGTTATTAAAAAAATAGAGGCCAACATATTTTTAACGGTAATTCTAATGTATAAAATATTTCATTGGTCTTTTGAAGGTGTTTGGTATTTTTTTCTTCCTCCTAGTACCCAGAGTATTTATGAGATAGTAAAAAGTTGTATTCCATTTAGTTAGCACAACTTGACCGGGAGTAAAGTCTTCTTTTACCAATTTTACTGTCTGTGGAGCCCGGGAAACTAATAAACATGGGCATTACCCCCTGGTAATGCCCATGTTTAGTAGTTAGTGCAAGTACTTGTATCTAATATCAGAGCTACACATCCATGTTATTTCCTGTAAACATAAAGGTTTCTGGTAGAATATGACGGAAAAATAGCCCGGTCGAGTTGTATTAACTTTACTCTAATGATGTGAATACATCTTCAAAATAACATCCATTGGGATGCAATTCAAATAAACAGTCGGGGAATACAGTTTGGTTTTGTAACTACATATCCATCACCTCCATCCGAAATTCTATTACAAGGCAGGATAGCTGAAGGATCCAAGAATTTATTGCGCTGAGTAAGGACTGCAACACATCGCGTGCGACGGAGTGCGAAGTCCCATATTGAAGTGAAAGTAACAAAATAGGATAATAAAAATATAATAATACAATAGAATAGTCGTATAAAATTTGAAGTGAAACTTCTTTCGGCGCATGGTAAAATTTGTACGAAGGAAACGAGTCATTAGCGTTTCATTCGTTTGAAGATTAGGTAGTTTTAATATTTACAAATAACATGTGGCATTTTAATTTGCAAAGTCGTTGTTTAATAATTTAATGTACTATTTTTCATAAAATAAAAATAAATTCAAATTCGTCGTTTGAGATTTCAATAATTTTTTGTATTAATTTTCGACACTTTTAATATTTAATGCCATTTAATTTAATAAAATTCCTTACATATCTTCCCTCCCTCAAAGTCTCGGAAATCTAAAGTTTTAGGTTTGTATAAATAGAAACAAGACTTAAAAATTTTTTTGCCAAAAAGTTTCACTTCTTTTTATAAAGAAACTATTATCCATTGCAAGACGTATTCACGTGCAACAAACGGCCACATCCCATTTATTTGTAGTCTTCTCTCTCTTAGTCAGTCCCTCATGTCTGAGGATCGTGGTCAGTATCAGCGAAGCGGATGACTGAAGCGGATGACTTTTTTCCACTGGTTTCTGTCCAGCGCCTCTCTTACCACCGTGTAAAATTTGGAGGACGACGAATTTTTCACTTGATCGGTCCATCTTGATGGTGAACTGCCGCGCGATCGTTTGCCTTCCGTGTTCCGTGTTGTGTAGTCTTAAGTATCCTCCATTTTCTTTATTTCTTTATGACAAATATAACGTGATATGTGTTGTAAAGATGGTATTATACGCGATGACATCTATGACCCAGTTAACAAATGAGCACTCACCCTGTATGTAGTGACGTTGGCCGCATGTGCATGCGGAAGTGACAGCAGAGCGAAATGTAACAGCAGCGCACTTGTCATGCGCCGCGGCGCTCTCATCTCCGGCGACCATTCGCGCGATCACGCGCCCTTCTGCAACGAACATGTAGATTTTACAATGGGCTTTTTGAAGAAAAAACAGTTGTGATTTATTATAAGAACATGTATAACTTTGCCTCATTGGTCTTAGCATGTTCGACTACAGACATGAGGTCCTGGGTTCGAGTCCCGGGTCGGACCAATTCGTAATCGATATTGAGTTTTCTATTTTTGAGTTTGTTGTGGGCTGTTCTCAGATCAGGGCGCGAAGGAACATTCGTAACTTTAGATTGTAAGGCGTTCTTTAATGTTATCATCATTTAAATATTTTATGAAAAAAAAAACGATATTTGACTATTCATAAGTGCTGTAATAGGCCTACTTGAATAAAGATATTTTGACTATTAAGATTTTCTCAATATTTGCACTAAGTCTGCAAAAATTTGACGGTGTGATCCACCCCCGTGCCTTGTAGAGCACGTTAAGCCGTCGGTCCTGCGCTTGATCTATCTCCGGTCGTGTCGGATTGCCGTCACGTCGGACTATGAGAGTGGAGAAATAAAGAAGTACACTTGTGTACTATGCCTGCCAATCCGCAGTGGAGGGTCTATGCTTTAAAACCCCTCCCTCATATGAGTGAGAAGACCTGTGCCAAGAAGTGGGACGTTAATGGGCTGCTACTTTTAAGATGTCTACGTCAAGTCTACGTCAAGCCTGGATAAGAAAATATGAAACAAAATATTTTCTTAGTTTTTATAATAATACGTCACAAACATGGCGACCAAATCACGTGATTTTATTTTAATTGTATCAATTTTTAAATGTTTATAAATAATTAACATACAACAAAAAATTCTTATTGAATAGCACATTCAACATTTATTAATGTTCAATATTCAAGTGAAATTTCTTATGGCACGTTAAAGATAAATCCTCGATGCTCGTTACGTGAGGTATGTATGCCGGCGTATGTACAAGTGTCAGTCGCGTCTTCACTTAATCACATTTTACTTAGAAAAGAAATACGACGAATTATGCCATTTAATATGACAAAAGAGAACACAAATTTTGCGAATATCACTTTCTACATGTGTACACACGTATACACATACACTTTCATTTTGTTATATTTATTACGTTGTATGTATTTTCTACAATACACTTTCAATAAATAAGTAAACCATTTTTTTTACAAAACATCAGTGTTTTAGAGTGTGACGACTAATGACATAATTCTAAAAGCTCAGTTCAAAATTAAACGATGTTTGAACGAATCAATGATATAATGAATTTTTGTGGTGCCTCAGCGAGATTCCTTGCCGATTTCAATTTGAATGTTTACACAAGAGAGTATAGCCTATTTTGGATTCTTTTTGAGATAAGTGACTGGATTCAAAAAAAGCTTCTTTGTTAAAAAAATGTTTTGATAATGAAGTCATATGATGACTTTTATATATATCACTAGCTGAACCCACGACTTCGACTGCGTGAAGTGTTTTTTGGGTAGCAATCTCATTAATTTTGGTAAATTGTTTTACAAATAAGAAACATAACCTTTATTCGGCAAAAGGAATTTTCCTACAAAATTTCAAGGCTCTACGCCTTTTTTTTTCGCTGGGAAATACTTTTACGCACCCCGACTTGGGAAATGTCGGGAGTGTGGGACTCACTGATGAGACAGAATACCCACTAAAACCCAGCGGTCCCACATCATCCTAATGTGGGACACCAAGCCTACAAAATTTCAAGGTTCTACGCCTTACGGTTCCAGAGATATCGTTATGAGTCAATAGCTTCCCTGGAGAATTAAGTTAAGATGACTACATGCAAGAGTATATTGTAACTAAGTTCGCCATGAAAACTTCAATAATCATATTGCAGCTAAATACGGTACTGTGGGAAAGTTGTAGCAGTGCTCGTGTTTACCAAAGTTTAAATAGTCGAAATGCGATACAGTAAAATTTTATACTTCGCATAACTTTTATACGATTATTATTTGAAATGTTTCGTTTTGTATGCTAATTAACTGTAATGTATTATGTTTATTTAATTTCATACAATGACGTAAAAATTAAAACGTATATCAGATGGGTTTCGACCATTATTAATTTAAATTACAAGTTTGAACATTATTAAGTTCCTATTGTCGTAGACTATAATCAAAATAACTAATATTATAGTTCCAGCGGTTACTGGTTTATCAAAACTAGCCACTACCCCCTTTCTAAATTCCCAGCAGGAGTAGTATCCCGGAGTACCAGGGTAGATTGCGTCAACCGATCCTCTGGTGTTCCACTAAAGGATGGGGCGGGTATCGATGGGTTTCAGTGGTGTATTCTGGCTTACTACCAGCGAGTCCCACACTTCCGTTCAGATTTTGTCTGAACGGGGTGCGTAAAGGCATTTCCCAGCGTGAAAAAAAAGGTATATATTTAAGAATCCAAAATATCAATTCTATGCGTAAATCACAGCTAATCATACAAAAGTTTAACAAAATCAAGCATTGTGGAAAGCATTAATTAAGTATAGAAACGTCTATCGGTTGTGAGACACGAAATAATCGTTTCGCCCAAATTTTCGAGACTGACACTATTTTAGTCTTAAAAGATTAATTTACTTAAAGTCAAAAGTCACTTTTAACCGTAAATGTAACCATTACGTAGTCGCCGTAGCAATCATAACATGTAACATATTTGATAATGTATATGAAGAATTGTTGTTTTGCAACAGTTTTTCTGAGGTTGTATTCTAATATCATAAACCTGAAATTGGACGTGGCACAATGTGAAGAACTACATAATAATCTCATGGAATTTGGGCTTTGTCTTAAATATTGCACGTTTACAACAACATATCCTTTCATTTGAAGGGTTGTTTTTCTCATATTTGGATATGGTATGCATCTTTTCTTTCTTAACACAAAATTTGCAATGTTTTTAGGTAAACATGAGCAACTTCAACTACGATATTTTCAATATTTAACGGCATACAGATTGTTAATCGGTTTACAATGGAATGGCACTTCACATTTTTGAGGTTGACATAACACGAAGCGGTGGGGTGGCGGCCATTATTGGTTCGGATTTCATAGGGTGCGCACGCGCCCACGATTTCTGATGAAATGTTTTAAATCTAGTTATATTTTGTTAATTATCTAAAATTATAAGTGTTGATTTATTAAAGTAAAATTAATAAATAAGGAACTAATTGTATCGTGGAATATTTTATTGAAATACCCGACGCTGATCTCCTCGCCCGACTAACCACATTATGGCAGACAAAACCCAAGATTGTAACCCCTCATCCTGGCAGGATGCGCCTTTATATTTATTTAACTTTTTTATTTCAAGAAATAAATAATACAAATAGATAATAACATTTTCACTCATAAATAAATACTTAAACTATAGTATGTACAAACGAATAAGATATAAAACATTGACGTGTTATATTAATACTCTATTTGCTAGCCGAAGACTACGATTTCATTTCCGGAAAGCTATTCCTTTTAATGCTGATACCTATCAATGCTCTAAGAGTAAATCTCTTACCTGAACAAAGGTTATTCACTTATTAAACCTTTCTTAACCTTTAAAACCCTCGCTCTGAAAAACTATTTACTTAGGTAATTATATTTTTTCATGAATCCTACTATTTTTGATGTAAAATCAATTCTGAACTAAAAGATGTGTAAACCGTGTAATGCGTGTATAAAAAAAAGCTCGATGGCAAATAAGCGCAACTGTATGATATATGTATTCAGATGTATTCATATGGAATTTGCGCTACTCGCAAGTGGTTATGCAATTCGCATTCCCCTCGAACCTATAAGCGCCGATGATTTTTCAGGTCGTTACGCTTTAGAGCGAGGCAAAAAGTTCTATAATTTACTTGCCTATAAATGTTTTATATTTGTACTCACGAACATATCCCCGTTTTGAAAGAATAGTGACTGTGAAAGAATAGTTTAAATCAACCAAAAACGTTATTATATTTCAGGATGCCACAGCATTTATGAAGCTTTGAACATAAGTATTTAACATAATAAAATATGGACCAATCTGCTATCTTATGGTGCTGCCACATTGTTGTTTTTAAACATTAGTAAACATTTCTAAACAAAATTTTTATTAAACTGCGAGACGATGCCATGTTTTCAAGTGTTATAAATGTTTATAAATATTTCTATCAGTGTAGAACTCAAAGCATCTAGCAATTTTTAACATAATGTTTGAAAACATTTTTAAACAGTAGTGTGGCAGCACCATTACTCTTGAAAGTGACATATATTCCGTAAAATGAGCGATCCCACTGTAATGTATCGTACTCTTTCAAACAAAATCAGCGCCAAATGAATTAAACAATATTACAGGGCTACAATTTCATAGAAATTATTGTAAATAAGATCCGTTCCATTTTGAGTCTGGAATTAAATTAAGTCGGGATAGGATGGTAGTTTAAATAAATATTACGAGTAAACTAGCTGGATTGTGTAGTGTACTTAACGAAAATTTTGCATTATGTTTTCAATCATCCAACATACACACACACATTAATGTTTAACTGAATGTGCCCGGAGGATATACCCGCATAGATCCCCATCTAATGAAAATATGGGGAAATTAATTGCAAGACAGTATAAAGAAAAATTATGATAGTATTCTCCTAATCATGAGTTCGTAACAGAACTCATATTTATGAGTGACTGAGTGGTTTTCAAGGAAAGTGTGTTTGTTTATGTGGATTAAAGAATCAGATTTTTCTCAACTTAAATTAACAATACGATCCGTTAAATAACGGATTTCCTAATACTTTATTTTTATTCTCAAATTGTCTAAATTAATATCTAAACTAACAACTAACTTCAACAAAAATTGGACATGCTTTACGGTGTGTGAAGAATAAATGTTTTTCTTTTTTCTTAAACTAATATTATAAAGAGGAGATATTTGTAATGTTTTCACACAAAAACTACTGGACCGATTACAGATTTTTTTCATTATTAGAAAGCTGCATTTTCAATGAGTGACATATGCTTTATTAAATTTTTTTTTTAAAGTATGGATCCCTAATAAAATACATTAATGTAATCCAAGGTCTGAAAACTTGGTCACAAAAAATCTGTTATCACGTGCGCTGCGGAATCTAATGGCGATAGAACAAAAAAAATGTTCAGTATTATACAGCGTATTAATATCTACAAAAAGTCCGCGATACCGCATGTCCAACTACTGCAGTTATGCTACTGTAACCACTTTTTACATTTTCAAAGTTAATAAAAGCGCCGACAATAATCAAACCATATTATACATACCTTTACATTAATCCTCATCATATTACATATTATTATACATATGTTTGTATATCTATCCTAAAGTAGTTAAAAACTAAGTGACATAAAACTTTTATGTTAAAAAAAAAGAATTATAATCCGACTTTAGTATACTTTCCACTACCACGAGATCAGTATCTATCTGGGTGAAACCGCGGGGCATTGTTACTTTTTACTAAATTGGGACCTACGTGGGACGTGGGAATAGTCAGTAGGTGAAACATAAAATGGATAATAACTTTTGGATATAATTTTAATGGTCCATGAGGTCCTAGGTTCGAGTCTCGGGTCGGGCCAGTTAAAAAATCAATACCGAGTTCTTTATTAACATTTTCTCAATATTTGGCCTGGGTTGGGAAGTTGGCGGTGTGTTCCACTCCCGTGCCTCGGAGAGCACATCAAGCCGTTAGTCCTACGACTGATCTCTTTACGGTCGTGTCGGATTCACATTGGACTATGAGAGTGAAGGAATAGAGAGTGCACTTGTTTACTATGCCTGCCCATCCGCAGTGGAGCAGCGTGGTGGCCTATGAGGGAGGAGTGGAACGTTGGGACCTGTGGGACGTTAATGGGCTGCTACTTTCCTTATCTTACTTACGTAATAAAGGAATGCACGGTAAGCTTCACAAATCAGTCTTGTTAAGTTTTATGAAAAAATATAAATCATATAGGAGAGGCTTTTTAGACCATAGACCCACCATGCTGCTCCATTGCGGGTTGGTAGGCGTAGTACATAAGTGGATGTGCTAATACAAGCGTAATTTCTATTCTTTTAATCTCATAGACCGATGGGTAGGCATACCGAAATATCCCTAGAGAGATTAGATCGATTTTTGAATTCGCTTGATCCGGGACTTGAATACAGGTCCTCATGTGTTACCGAACAAGCTGTCCATTAGACCAATGGGGCATTAATATGAAAACCAATGAATAAATGAATAAAAATATAAGGGAAACAATTTTTAAAAGCTTTGAATATTCTACTATGGAAGCTTAATACGCTGGATTTGTATGGAGATTTTATGTATGTAGGAAATTTTGGAAAATCTTAATTTGAATGAATTTGCATGACTCTCCATGCCACATGTTATCCGAGACTCGCGGAATTAGTGGTGGAATTTTAATGGCGGGATAAATTAGCGCAGGCTTGCATTTATTTACATTAATAACATGCAACGCTTATTATTATAAGCGAAGGGATAAACACATGTTATAATACTCGTAGTTTTCTATTTTTTGAATATGCGTAATAAGTACGGGAGTTTTAAATTAGAGATGTTAAATATTTTAAACTCGATATTGAAGATTTACTATTGAAGATAGAACTACTATTGAAGATATTAAGGCTGTTATTATATCATAAAATAACTTTGAGCGCTATGTCGTCGTTTCTGAGTAAATAATTGTTATTTTATTATAATATTTTTATCTGTTACCATTTATAATGTACGGCTATAAGGTACAACGTAATATTTAATAACATTTAATCAAAATAAAGAACTGGCGTAGATAAATTTATGATCTTACAGCAATAATAACTTGGAAAATCCTGAAATGTAAATAATTGCTGTAAGATCATAAATTTATGTAACAACTTTTTTTAATCAATTAATATTAAATATGACCGTTGTAACTTATAGCAGTACATTATAAAAGATAATAAATAAAAGTATTAGGACTAAAAAATTATTATTTACTCGTGTACTCGCTTATACCGGAAATAACGACATAGCGATCTAAGCTGTTTTATGATATACTAACATTATTCTAAGCATTATTCACGTTGGATTAATTTCACTGGTAAATTATTTTTATGGCCTTTTAGTCTATATGTAGAAACCATAAGAGGTAAATTCCTTCTTACCAGATTAGCGAGCTTTCATCTCAGATTATATCGTCACTTACCATCAGGTCTGATCACAATCAAGCGCTAATCTGTCTGCAATAAAAAAAGGTGGCGGCATATTTCAGCTCGTAGAATTGTTACTGATCGTGTCAGAAACCATCTACTACTCATGAAATATGTAATTCTGTTTGTAATCGAAACGTGTATTAAATAAATGCCAATATTTTTTAAAACAAGGCACAAAGAAAGGGTTTCTGAATACTTCATTCTCTTTAGCTTCGGTAATTCAATTAGCAAGTCCTGTTATATGTTAAATCAAATATCGTCAGTTTTCATATTATATATTTAAAGAATGTTACAGAAGTGACATTAAGACAAATGAGTTAAAAGGAACATAAAAGTTAATATTGAAATGGGAGTGTCGACGCTGGGCATTGTTCCAAATAACTTTCTGAAACTATTTCCTGACCAGTTACTCGCATTTCACATTTTCGAAAGAGTTTAATTAACTTTCTTATAACACAAAAATATCTTTCCGGTCTTTTATTTCTTCGTTTACTTTGAGATTCTAGTGGTTAAATAACAGGATTTCAAAGTTTTCTTCCCAGGAATGTGATTTTAAGTTCGGAAGTAGTAACCAACTAGTTAAACGTAATCCACTTAATAAAGGTATATCCTTAATTCCTTCTTTTCACTTGCCAGCCTGATATTTTAATGATAAAATAGGGAAATAGTAGTCGTTATAACCAAAGGGTGGATTTTTTACTAAGAGTCACTAGTTAGAATCCTGGGTTGGTACAACTTATCAAGGTAATAGTTTAGTCAACAAGTTCAAAAGCGTGAAAAATAGAGATAAAAGATGATCCTAAAAATATGATCGATAGCTCATTCGATTTAAAATCACTTCTAGAAAAATGTTTTTGAAGGATTTTAGTGCGAGAAAAAAAATTCAATAGTTATTAACAAAATAAGATGAAATGAAATGGTTACGTTAATAACTCAAAAAATCTTAATTGTTAAGCAATTTTGATAAAAGGTCGTCAAAGTAGAGAAAATTTACTCTATCTCCATTATTAATAATTTTAATTATAGTTGAAAATAGGGCTTCGTGCGGCTGTTACCATTTTTTATCATATATTTTGTTAATAACAATTTAACTTTTTACTTGCACCAAAATTCTTCAAATACATTTTTCTAGAGGTGATTCTGAATCGAACGAGCTATTGTTCATATTTTTAGAACCTGTATCTCTACTTTTTAGGTTTTTATCCTTGTTGACTAGATTAAAACACCATGAGTAACTGCATATCCAAGTAGCAAATCTAGGATATGTGTAGCCTGTAGACACGGAATAGACCAGCGTGGTGGGTCTATGCTCTGAAGTCCTTCTCTCCCACAAGTGAGGAGACTTGTGCCCAGCTGTGGGCTGTTTATAAGCTTCTACTTACCAGTATAAATTGGCCTCAAACTGAGAAGGAATCAAAATCAGTTCCACGTAACTGTAATGCAACTGTAAAGTAGAGGAAAATTTCTGTATAGTGGTAACTAGCTAAGGTCTAAGTCTCCAACGTAATTTAGAAAAAACGATCTTCATGCAAAATTATTCTGTTTTAATGATTATGGTTATATTAAATTACGTCCCAGCTTTACTCATGCTATGTTTATAAATATTTTTCACTCTATAAATGAGTTTTTATTCATGGCAAGTTCAAGGAAAACGGTTTAATTTACTTCGTGTTATTCGCGAAAATTTTTAAGGCAAAATATTTGCAAAGGTTTCTTTCTCATTTTCTTGCAAATTAAGGTAAAGTTTGTTTAACAACTTTTTCTCTGTAATTTTAATTTTTTCATTATCCATCTAAGCTACGTGAGCGTAATTGTAGAGTCTATTAAGCTGTTTGTTGGTAGACATTGTGCAAACTTTGAACGCAGCATCTAAAAAAGGGAGCCGAGAATATGTCAAAGCGCTTAGCAGCCTCGCAGCCTTCGCTGAAGCTTTGAGGAGTTTAATATACCATCCCACCCAAGCACAAAGAGATTTAAATCTATGTATGCTGCGCTGTAAATATAGCAGACTAAATTTATCGGAAAACTCATGTACGTGCATAAAAAAATTTCGGATTAACATTGTCTAATATATTATACTCTATTTTTTGAAGTGAAACTTCTTTAGCCGCATCAGAACAAAATTTTTACAGATGAAATGCGTGATTTGTGTCACGAAGATGTTTTTAATGCTAATTCGTTTGAAGGTTAGGTAGATTTAATATTAACAAATAACATGTGGTATTTTAATTTGCCACTCCTCATTTAAATATTCTTCATAGAACATAAAATTAAATTGTAAATTCACAAACAAAATTTAATTAATAATTTCTAGTATTGACAAAAACACGTGGCATTTTTATTTACAATGTGTCATTTGAGATTTCAATAAATTATTTGGATTAATTTTTGACACGTTTAATATTTTAATGATAATTAAATTCCTAAAATATCTTATTTTTGAACAATTTCCTTTTCCTTAAGGTCGTTTGGAAGAAAACGCTGATAAGCAATAAAGCCGCCTTTTTGTACAATTACTTGTGTAAATCTTAATCAAAATATGTGATTCTGTTTTTTTAAGAGTTTATTATAATGACTGTTTATTTGAAAATATATATTTATCCCAAAGTTAGCGAGGGAGCTTATATTCTCCATATTAAATCTATGGGTGAGTGCATGTATATTATTAGCTTTATTCGAGCTGTTAAATCCGTTGACACTGACAGAAATAGCATTTTATGCCATAGTGAATAAATAACCTCCATGGCGGACGTTATTTACCCCACGTAGCCCAAGTCAAAAGGTTTTGTTTAAAAATTTATGATACCATTAAAGCGGCCACCGCTGAAAGACAGTATCTCAAACATACAAGTATATTTACTGAATTGAATATTACATTAGAAAGGCATAAAGGTAGACAAGGATGTACTGTAAATCCGATATCGGCGATGGATTTGTCCTCCGACCCTTTTAATGCTATGTATAACTATGCGATATAATACTATGTACATGTATACAGCGTTAACTGCAGATTTATTACTTTCTTTGATAGATTACTGTTAGAGGGTGATCTTACCTGATGATATAGTCTAAGATTATAGTGCGCTAACCTAGGCTATTAGCGTCTCACTGGGCACAGGCCTCCTCCCTTATAGGAAAGAAATTTGTTAGAGCATAGACCCACCACGCTGCTGCACTGTCTGTATTATATTCGCATATAGAGCGCAATTAATTAGTTTGACGGTCTTTATTGGAGTTACTAGCCACGTCCGAAACCTGAGAGCAGTCCAGACCTAGACAAATTGGGAAACACTATTTCCTATATATAGGCATATTATAGGTACATATATGCCGGGAATCGAACACAATACTTCTGCAAACATAACGAGTAACCCCACAACTACGCAAGTGGGGCCATCAAAATTTCGTGGACAGCCACTCAGCCAGTCACTTTTGAAATTACTGTTTTTATACGTACCTGACTTGCACATGTTTATTATCATAGTTAACAAGTATACTTTTAGATTAATATATTGCTTAATTTGGTTTTACTTTACCAATATTTTTTATTATTCATCATTTACTATGCTCATTGTCCGATTCAAGACCCGAGTCTTTAGTTCTTACGGTGAAAATAATAAACACAGTAACGAATAAAACTATTTCTTTTTAACATTCAAAAGTTGTATTAATATATTATTGGCAGTCAGTACTTGATATAATATTAAACATTACACAGATACCTCCACAATATTCAATTGACAATCTTATTTTAAAATATGATCGCAATATCACTGATACTTCCTCAATAATAATCATTATACTATGTAATATTTTAACAATAGTTGTTTATCTCAAATAATTGAAGTCCCAAATAATAATATAACACCAACGCTTTATGGCACAGATTGTAAAAAAGCGGGTTTAAAACTAAAAACTTTTATTTACCAGCCATTGTTTCTGATAAACCAAAAGTCATTGGTAGAGATATAAATACATAGCCTCATTCTCATAGGGGCAGGCAGAGATCACGTCCTTCCAATTGCCACGATTCGTGCAAATCTCTTTCGCTTCTTTCAATCTCATTAAACCTTTCATACAAGCTCGTCGGTTTAGGGTACTCTTGACCTGACCCTTATTTAAAGTGTCCTGGATTTGGTCCAGTAACGTTCGCCTTGGTCTTCCCCTTCCACCTTGCGCATTTACTCTTGTCTCATATATACTTTTTGTCAGTCTTCTTTCATTCATTCTCTCTACGTGCCCAAACCACCTAAGCATACCTTTCTCAATTTTAGTCACTACATCTTCTTTTACACCACAACGTTCTCTTATCACACTATTTCTTACTTTGTCACTCAGTTTCAATCCACTCAAACTTCTCAACGCTCTCATCTCTATCGCATTTATTTTACTTTTGTGATCCTTCTGCCACACATAACTTTCACTACCATATGTGTTGGCACCAACACTCCTGAATGCACTGCCAGTCTGGGCCTTTAAGACACCATCTGGCTATTTATAAAGGCGTGCAGAGCACTATTTACCATATTTACCATACTCTTTCGACAGAAAACCACTCCGTGTACGCCCCGTTTATTCTGACACAAGCACTAGAACCCTCATAGAGAAACTTCAATGCTTGAATCAGATTACCGCTCACCCCATATGTAGATAACGTTGACCACAGCTCATTCCTCACAGCTCGATCATAGTGGTATGGTATAGTAGATGTGCAGTACAATTAACATATTATATAAAGTATACACAAAAACAGGACAAGAAACTAGAGAAAAAGAAACAATAAAGAAAGGGATCGACATACATACAAAGTAAAACTTAAAAACGAAAGAATCTAACTATCGGGTGAAAGGTTTTGGAAATATCGCAATAAGTGATCGTTATTCGATCACATACCCTAATCCAGTGGGAATATGGGGATCCCCGTTCGCAGTTTGAGTCTACGTCACGAAATTAATGTGTACGCCGTACTTCAAGTAATTTGTTTGATTATTTTTGGAAAATATACCCTTAAATTGTCATCAATTTCCATGTTTCTGTTAACCATTTAATGTGATTAATACTACGGTAGACGTTTCGCTTCATTCGAAATTGCTTGGCGGAATCTATTTCCTCATTCGGCGGCTAAGCCACTTATTCCAGTCTTTAATCAAATCAGCATTAATTTGCCTATAATCGTGATCTACTACGATTAAATGACTACTGTAAACAAAGTTTTTTTTTCGAATTTTTGTCCAAATTTAAACAGTTTCTTTTTTAAGCAAGATTGTTTGAAGGGAAAGGCTTCATTAGTCAAAACTTTATCATGTCAATGAAGAATAATGCTTTTCCTTAATAGACTTAAACTATATAAATTGAACGGTATATTTAATATATCGTTCAATTTATAATATTATACATTAACATTGTAATATTATACCGTACTAGATTCGAAATTTTCAATAACTTTATCTGGCGCGTTAACATGAGTTTATTGCCAGTTTACAGCTACTATCAAGCCTTAAAACCCTGGATGACAGGCTTTATGGCGCATTAAACGTAATTGTTTTGTGTCATCTAATAAAAAGGTATTTTGATAAATGTAATTAGTTTATATAGATAGGTTTTTTTATTAATATAACTACCGGCTTTAAGTTTTCTACCAACCTACCTTAGAAAATACAATTCACAATACCGGAGACGTAACCGTAACTGCAAATGACTTAAATACTTGCACCATTTCCCAAGGTTGTCTGGAAGTTTCAAAAGAATGTAGTTTATTCAACAGGTTAAGCTTTTGGTTTTCTTTGATTAGGGCATTGTATGATACCCGGATTTATGAACTTTACCTGCAGTGCAGAGCATTATTAAATATCAAAAAGAGCGAAATGCAATTTTAACACAAAAAATAAAAATAAACTGTTTCGCATTTGCACCTTATATACTAATGAAAAGCAATTATGTGCCCTATGAAAAAAAAAACTTGTAATATTTTAGCATACGCTTTTTTAATAAGATATTCGACTTCTGGGTTTGCCTTCACATAGTTTTCAAAGATGTTTGAACTTGATTCCAGTTGCACATGAAATCTAAACACGTTGTAAACTATTAAAACTAAATTAAAAGGAGTAACCGTTGAGTTACTTCTCAGCGAAAACAACTTTCCGAACCTGAGGTTTATTACCAACCGTCAGACTACTGATGCTCAGAAAACTGTCGCATAAAAATGTATATAATGGTTTTTATAACCTACTTTTTGTAAAAAAAAACATTAATATACCAAAAAAATACGGAAAAATTATGGAACACTAATCTGGAAAAACTATGAAGACATGGAAGTACTGGACCTAAAATGTAGACAACTACTGTAAAATGATTTAGTCTCATCATTATAAATCTAGATTCGAAATATACAGCGTTTACGCAGTCGTTCCAACTTATTTGAACTAAAAATGGGGTTTCCATATTCCCACGGGGTCGAACATTACAGGTAAATCGTATATTTTGAGCTGTAGTGTTTCATAATATTTAAATAACTTTTTTTTGTTATACTGCGTTCAGACAGTTCATTTAACACATAAGGATGCAAATGTCGAAACCTCGAAAATATGAAATGGTTATATTTCCGATCACTATATGATGCGGACAAAGACTGATTCTTCTCGGTGATAAGTTATACAAATGTCTGGGATGCTAACAACTGATTTTTGCGGAAAAGGAACCCCGATTGAAATGGTCTCATAGCACATTTAGAAGAAACTCTTGATTATTACGGAAAGTAAAAACTAAATTTTATTTCATAGGCCACCTAATGAAGGTTGGAAATATATAATGATAATCGAATAACAATATTTATTAGGTAAATAGCTGAGTCACGAAAAAAACAAATTTGGTTAGCATAAAAAAGGTTATAGCGAGCTAACTTTGAAAGTTAGACTATTAAAGATGGGTTTTAGAAGTGAAACTTCTTTAGGCGCATGGGGGTAAAAATGCAGCGATTTTTATGCTAATTCGTTTAGAGTTTAGGTAGTGTAATATTTACAAATAACATGTGGCATTTTAATTTGTCACTCGTTATTTAATTATTTAATATACTATTTTTCATAAGATTTAAAATAAAAATATTTCATAAATTCTCGTTTCTAAATTTTAAATTCAAAAACAAAATTTGATTTAATAATTTCTAATATTGACAAAAAATACGTGACATTTTTATTTATAATTCGTCATTTGAGATTTCAATAAATTATTTGTATTATTTTTGACCCCCTTGAATTTCTAACGTGTCTTCTTTTTACCTCCCTCTAAATCTCGGAAATCTAGTTTTAGATTTGTGTAATTATAAACAAAGCTTAAAAATTATATTCACTTCTGACATGTATACTTTGTTTGTATGTTAATTCTGTGAAACATGATTTTTACAAAACTTTAAATAAAAAAGCGAAATAAAAACCCTGATTTTAAAACATTCTTCATTGGCTACTACTGCTATTGGTGTACATGCTTTGCTAGCAGCTGTCCCGGGTTCGATCCCCGGTAGGACGAATTTAGGAAATAGTATTTTCTAATTTGCCTGAGTCTGGACTGGTAGAAGGCTTTGGCCGTGGCTAGTTAACACCGTACCAGCAAAGACGTACCGCCAAACAAAGAGATTTGTGTTCCGAGTACAATGCTGTGTAGAAACCATAAGGGGTATATTTTACCAGGTTAGTGCGCTTCCATCTTAGATTGTATCATTACTTTCCATCAGGTGAGATCACAGTCAAGCGCTAAATTGTCAGCAATAATACTAGTAAAAAATTTTTTTTTTCAAAGCCTAATATTAGTGCGTTCAAGCAAACAAGTAATCCTTTACATTTATAATATTAGTATAGATTTATTTAAAGAAATACTTAAATTGTTTTTTATATCGTAAAATAAACGCGCCTTTGGAATTTAACAAATTCCTCCTGTAATAACTAGTTTACGGTTGTCAACAGCTTTTGTAATTAGTTGCTCTAGACTTTACGAGGTATCTAATACCCGGTAATGATCTAAGGCGGGCTAAAATGTTTTAACACAAATTGATTGAAGTATACGTATATTTAAAATTGAAATGGATGTTATGTTCAAAGGAAGGAAATGTGAAATTTGTTCCTATTGGATGCGGGATTTTGACGGCATCCTTTGTGCCAGTACTCGTTTTGCTAGCAAAGTTTCTGGGTTTAGATTTCGAGATTGGATTTTGTAATTTATCAATCCATGGGGCTGGGCATCTGATCTGTGGTAACTGACCTCTTACCAGAGCTTTCCTTTTTTGAAATTATCAGCCCTAACCATTATTTCATTGATAACCATCATTCACACGCAAACCTATCAATAATAAATAGATGAAATTTCAATACGGTAGATGATCTCGTATTACTATGTTGCTCTTTTTATGCTTATATATTGGAAAACATGTTGCTTATATTTTATTTTCTGAACATTACCGGTTAGTTCATTGCTTGATAAAAATTTGACAAACATTTAGAACAAGGTTCCGCCCTGAAGTTATTATCTATAAGAGATATTCAGATATCTATTGACTCATCACGATCTCTGGAACCATAAGGCGTAGACCATTCTTTTTGCTGAGTAGTTCAGCTATGAACGGATTTTGCGAATTTCTACCTGCAAGGGGGGTTGCGGGGGTGTTAATTAAAGAAATTCCAATTTTAACAATAAAAAAATTCAATCTTCACATTTACAAACTATATCTTCTATGGTATGTAAAACTTGGTTAGAATTTTTATATTTGATATAATGTAAGCTCTCAAAAGTAAATTTTAGGAAATTTCTACCTTAAAGGGCAGTGCCGATATGTTTCTTATTTGTAAAACCATTGAAGTCACGGGTTCAGCTTACTTTTTGGATTTGACAGCCTATTTTACACAAAAAAATAATAAAGTACTAGATTCAAAATGCTACGATAACGTTATAAAGCATTTTGTTCGGAATAATCTCCCGGCAGGATAAATGAAGGGAAAAGTATTGAAAACCTATATTATACCTCTTAATGATGTCATTAAGAGGTATATTCCACTTATTAAGTTGGGAGTTTATTATTGCCGATAATATTTTTTGGCAACTGGTTAAGAATGCATTAGACCAGGAACAGAAAATAACGAGTTCTTTTAAATTTATACAAATAACAATGTAATTTTAATTTGACATTCTTAATTTTTATGAAATTTTTACTTAACTTTTTATTATTATTTTTTAATTAATTATATGAAATTTTGTGGTTTTATTTGTGCTTTTATTTATATATTTTTTGTGTAAATGAATATATAGTTATTTTTATAGGCCCCATGATTTATTTAATTTCATTTAACTCCATTCCAATTTATTTTGTTTATTTATTATTGCACATATTTAGACTTTACAATTCTTTGTCTTCAGAAAAGCCATTTGCTGTTTCTGTGTTTAGTTGAGATCCACTGCATCCTCAAGTGCAGAGGCACCATTCTGGCTTCTTCGGACGCCATTGCCTATTGGTTCTTTTTACGAGATGGTCAACCGCAATGCATTTATCTATGTCCTTGATCTTAATTCTGCTATACATCTCCTAATTTCGAATTTGAGTACACCAAAAACTTCGAAAAAGCCTCCGCCACGCTCGCTGTGTTTCGATCCTCGTAAGAAAGCTCAACGAAAGAAGTCAACAGAGTAGATTCACTTTGCTGAGAATTATAATTAACAAAATATCACCTCCACTTTATCATAATATATAACTCGTTGAGTTTTGTAAAGCAAGCACGTTACCCCTAGTTAAGTTAGTCTTAACGTAATTGGAGCGTAAACTGGGCTTGTGACGCTTAAAAATATATATGGATGGCATATATTTTTCACCACATTTATTCCATAGTATGAATAACTTTATCTCTATTAATATACCTGTTTAAATATATTTATCGATTTCTTGACTGCTCAATGAAATCGGTGAATACATATCAATATAGCACCTTTGTGACGCGTAAATTTAACTCTATTTCCTCGATTGTCGAAATATGCCTCCGCCCTTCGTTAATGTGGGCTAAAAGCAATCTAGGTCATCATTTTCCTTTGAACCACATTCAGTGTCAGAATATTAATAAAAGAGCGAAAAATCCGAGGTCGATGTATCCAACGAGTAGGTATACCAAAATAAAATCCCTACTTGATGTGAATCTATAAATTCATATCTTATATCTCTATATCTGTACAAAAAATAAAGATGGAGTCCGTAATTTCAAATTTCATTAAATGCCTATGAATGTTTAGGTAAGTAGCAGCCCATTAACGTCCCACTGGGGGGCACAGGTCTCCTCATTCATAGGAGAGTGGGTTTTTAGAGCATAGACTCAACACGCTGCTCTACTGCGGATTGGCGGGCATAGTACACAATTGCACTCTCTATTCCTTCACTCTCATAGTCCAATGTGACGGGAATCCGACACGATCGGAAAAAGATCAGGCGCAGGACCGACGGCTTATTGTGCACGGGGGTAGAGCACACCGCCAATTTCCCAACTTCGAGCAAATATTGAGAAAAACTGAGTAGAAAACTTAATATTGATTTTTGAATTGGCCCGACCCAGAACTCGAACGCAGGACCTCATGACTCGAACATGCTAACCACTAGACCAAGGAGGCAGTTATAAACTATGAACGAATACACGGCATTTATGACAATATATCTGTATTTCAAATGTTTGCCCGCTTTGAAACGACTAGACTCTTTTTGACGAGACTTTCACTAGCAGATAGCTGCTGTTATAAGGAGAAAGTGCAACTACTTTTATTTCAGTTTATTTTTCCTTTGGCAACAGTGAAAATCTGTGAACCTTGTGATGAAAATAGTGAAAACACAAATTCAATTTCACACACAAAATATTCGTACCTGTCAAATATCTGACGTTCGTCTCGTCGGTACGATAAAGTCAAGTACCCTCAAATTTAATGCCGTGTAAAATAAGGGTTTCAGATCACCGACATACAACTGTAATATTCGCATTATTACGTATTTAGATCAAAAATTATCTTAATAAAGCCGCTAGAAGGCGGACATATTAACGTTCTCTAATCGTGCTAGAAAGATATATCAATCTTCTTTTAAAATATTATACATATACCAATTTATGTAACTATAGAGTTTGTTTGTAGATTTAGTTTTTTTTTGCAGTAAGTAGTAATATATGTATACAAATATTGTTTGGTCGCATATTACTTTTAAAAGCTCAAAGCGTAGACTCCCTTTCCAATCAATAACCTATTTTATATGTAGTAATAGTTTTGATAAAAATAATCATGTTTTTTTATAAACTGACAAACTATGTTTGCAATAAAACAAGATAAAATAGATACTAGATCTCTAAAAATATACTTTTTTATATAGTCTTTTCACGAGGAAGCCGTAGCGTTCGAGATAACCTCATTTCCTTCCTGAGCGCCGTCAAGCCTATTTCATCCTGAATAAAAGCCCGCACATAAATGAATTTCTTTCCAATTCGATAAATAAATCCTGTTTATCACCTTATTTACATTTACACTATCTTATGCTTAGTATTAAAATATTCATGTTCAAACATTTAGTAAAGGGAATTTATGCAAAATTTTTTGATATAAACAACTAGTAAGTTCAACTTCATACATAACTAATATTTATTTGTTTAAACATTGCATTATTCATTAACAGCTATATGATAAATTCGTAGTGAATATGGGAAATAGGTAAATTTCAAGTCAATTCGTGATATTTATTTGTCTCGTATACAATCTTGGACATGCTTTATCATCAATGATTAAATTATGAATAGCTGATTCTTAGATAATATTGTATGGCATTAAAATAATCTACTTTTTAAATTTTACTTATCAGTAGATGTAAGTCGGAATCAAAACGCCAGCGCTATCTATCGGCGCTGGACAGAGTCAATGAGTCACAGGCCGGCGACATTCTCGACAGTTTTCGAGTAACGGTCCGGCAGAGTGGTCGACTATTTAAATTGTCGCTCGTTCCTACTATTACTGTTAATGTGTTTGTGTAATTTGTATTGGGAACATTAAGTGATTGGACATTTTAATCTGAGTTAAGTAATAAAGTGATTGATTATACCAACATTACCCACCGAAGCCCACACTGTGTAGATTGCATTATTGACCCCACTAAATACGATGTGGGTGGGAACCTATGCCTTCTCCAACATGTGTAAAAGAACATTTGCAAGGTTCAAGAAAATTTCCTAATAACACTCTGTTTGATATATAAGTTTCTGTGGACTAAAAGGGAAACTAACAAATTAAGAAGTTAAAAAGCTTTCCACTTGAAAATAAATTGAAAAATATATGAAAACTTTGCAACCAGGCTCTTAGGAGTCAACTCGCGAAGTAATAGCAGTTTGAAAGTAAAAGGTGGATTACAACGAGTGTTAAAACACTAACCTATTTCCAACAACTATTATTTAATTTAACGGTAAACTTTGCTTTACTTTACGATCTTACAAATTGAGCTCGGTGTCAAATAATACTTACAACTAATCACTGCTTTGGAAGAATAGTGACACAATTTAAAAAAGCAAATTTTATTCAAGACTTATTTGAAAATTTAAGAAAGATGAAGTTAACCTATGAAACGTTTAATGATGCTTTGCGGTGCGAATTTTAACACATGAAAATGTAGACATTTTATATTTTGCTGTTCCGAAATAAAATTTTGGATTGTGTGATTATTCATTAAACTCAGGGTAATGTTGAGATACAACAATAAACTTAGGGCATTTCTGAGGTTACAAGATTATCGTTAACATTTTGGTCTATAACCGCTACTGGTGAGCTATCTACTAATGTCAGCAAGGGTAACTAATTGATAAATCATTCTACAATTTAAAGGAATATTTATAGGGCAAAAAAGCGTGGGGTTGAAAGAATTGTTCCATATGACGGAGAATAAAAGAGAAAGAAAGCGTAAAGCACAGGGGCGTAGGGTTTTCCGCCGACATCGTCATTAATGGCATCCATAATTTCCATACTGTGTGCGTTGATGGGTAATGTTGGTGCAATCAAACACTTTATTAATTAACTCAGACTATAATGTTCAATCACTTAGTTTTCTCAATATCATCTACACAAATGTACACAAACTCATTAATAATAACAGCTAGAAATGCGACAGTTTCAATAGTTGACCGCTCTGGCGGACCGACACCCGAGAACTGCCGAGAGACGCGCGCCGGACTGCCACTTATTGACTCTGCCCCATGGACCAGCGATTCACAGACTATTTCACTCCGACATATATAGAATAAATTAAAAATATATATTGTAACGATGATGACAAAAAAACGTACACCCGACGCAGAGTTTGTTGTGGGCTCTTCTCAGATCAGGGCGCGAAGGAACCCTCTTTACTTTAGATTTTAAGCCGTTTTTTAACGGCATCATAGTCGTATATTTAAATAAGATAAGGAAAAAACGACATTTGGCGATTCAAAAGTGCTATAAAGGCCTACTTGAATAAAGATATTTTAGAACTCTGGACATTATCAAGAACAGGCTAATAACAAATAACATTATTTTATATTTTACATTGCAAGTGCCAAAAAGTACCCTATTATTGAAAGCAATTCTTGTTTATTCTATATTACTAACAGGCTAACGCTTGATGATCACACCTGAGAGTAAGTTATGATACAGACTGAGATGGTAGCGCGCTAACCGGGTATGAGGCCTCTTATGGTTTCTATACAGCGTCGCACCACCAAATTATTTTGTTTGGCGGTACCTCTTTGCTGGTAGGTTTTTAGGGTAGTACTCGCCACGGCCGAAGCCTCTTAATAATCCAGACTAAGAAAAATTATAAAATACAATTTCCTACATATCAAATAAACCTAATGTACAGAAAAAAATCTATATGTACAATGACCCAAAAACTAAAGTTTCTAAGGGTCCCCGGAGCTTGGGTTAAGATATAACAAACAACAATATGTAGATTTTATGCCCGCATTTGACTTTGGCTTTTCAATCTACTGTAAATTATTAAATAGGTAAACGGTTTTGTTATTTAAATTTGTATAGAGAGATTTTAAATGAAGTTATTATTATATTTTATATTAGTCATTAATTTCAACAGCGATACAATTGAGTACATTTTCATTTTGACTAAATATTTTAACAATCTTTTATATTTGAGGCAAAGAATTCATTGTTGCCGGAATGCTACTGGCGTCGAAACAAAAGAATCTCGAATATCTAAACAAATAATTATATATCGACTTAAATTCTTGTTTATTCTGCAGCTCGATAAAATTAACTTTACATAATTTGGAATAAATTTGTAATCAGCAAAGTTTAATAAAAATATCTATGCTTTCAAATTGATATAATTTCCTGGCGATTTCATGGAAATATTTTTAAATCCACCTGAACATATTTACACATACACACGTACAGAAGATTACATATAGACTTACTGTACTCGGAAGTTTCACACGCTATAATCCCGATCCCATGGAAATATGGGATATGCAGATGGAATTGTTTATCCAAATCCAAATTGTTTATTCTAGAACTCACCTGATATTTCACCAAAATTGGTTTAGCCTTTTAGAAGAAGTACAACCTCACACGTGCAGAATATAAATAAACAATGATATCTTATATAAGACAAGAGGTTGAAATTTTATTAAATAGAAAATAATTCCTGTTATTACGGAAAGTACGCAGCGGTATTCATTTCTCGACTGATCAGACAGTTTCGTATTATATACCAACTGTAGTAAAATTAATTTCTGCTATAAAAGCTCTGAAATTTAATGGAAACGTTAAAGTTAATAACACAAATATTAGTATATTTGTACTACATAACGTTTACTGTTGTTTTAGTGTGCGAATGATAAGGCGCTGTGCCTTTACGCAACTACAGTTTTAGTGAACATTTAAGTTAGAAATTATGAAAATACGTAAAAAATACTTTTAGTTATGTATGAGGGCCTCACTTGCCTAATGGTGCAAATATTCGTTTCGCTATCAAAATTGTTGGTAATAGTATTTTCTAATTTGTCTAGGTTTGACTAACGTGAAGCTTCGAACATGGTTAATTACAACCTGATAAGCAAACACATGCTGCTAAGTAAAATAAAATCGCGTTCCAGTGCGATGTTAATAAGAATCCCAAAAATGTTTTTTTAGATCCAGAAAAGCACAACTGTTCAGGACAGCGGTTGAAGTTAATATCACTTGTTTAATTCTCATTGTACCTTTCATACAAGTTCGTCGGTTTAGATTACTCTTGACTTGGCCCTTATTTAAAATGTCCTGGATTTGGTCCAGGAACTTTCGCCTTGCTCTTCCCATTCCAACTTTCCCATTCACTTTTGACTCATAAATCCTATTTGTCAGTCTCCTTTCATTTATTCTGTCTACTTGTCCAAGCTATCTAAGCATACCTTTCTCAACTTTAGTCACTACATCTTCCTTTTTACCACAACTTTCTCTTACTTATACTTCACGCTCTCATCTCTACCACATTTATTTTGCTTTTATACTTCTTCTGCTATACACAACTTTCACTACCATACATAAGTGTTGGCACCAACACTCCTCCATGCACAGCCGGTCTGGCCCTTTGGCACACCATCTGGCTATTCATAAAATCTTTAAGAGCTTATAAATCATGTCAAACCTTCATTCGCAGTACACATAGCCCATATTATAGACACCAGATTTTAAAGTTTTTGTCAAAATAACTTCAAATTGCTCGCCTGAAAGTTCTGTTTTTGTAGATGTCACACTGTTAATAGTTTTATATAGAAACCAATCGATCTAAATTACCAGTTCAGTGCATTACCATTGTCGATGTATCTTTCTTATCATGGCGCGAGGTCCGATAAGCTCTAAACTGAGAGCATGAAAAAAGTGGTTTTTAACTAAGTATTTATTAAAATCAAATTAGTTGTTTCCGTCTGTGTTAGCTACACTGACGTCCTGTCCTGTCCCGTTGGAATATGAAGATCTCTGTTATTCGTAAGAGTAAATGTCGCGATGGAAGATACTTTCGTCGCTTCAACCGATGGACGTCCACTGCTGGACATAGGTCTCACGAAATGATGCCCACAAGACCCGATCTTGTGCCGCCTGGCTCCAGCGGCTACCGGCGATCCTCCTTATATCGTCGGTCCACCTTGTGGGGGGTCTTCCTACACTGCGTCGTCCAGTGCGGGGTCGCCATTCCAGCACTTTCCGACCCCAACGTCCATCGGTTCGTCGGACTATGTGCCCCGCCCATTGCCACTTCAGGTTCGCGATTCGTAGAGCTATGTCGGTGACTTTGGTTCTGCTACGGATCTCCTCATTTCTGATTTGATCGCGTAGAGAAACTCCGAGCATAGCCCTCTCCATCGCACGCTGAGTGACTCTGAGCTTCCGCATGAGGCCCATAGTCAGCGACCACGTCTCAGAACCGTAGGTCATCACTGGCAACACGCACTGTTCGAAGACTTTGGTCTTCAGGCACTGAGGGATATTGGACGAAAAAGTCTTCCGGAACTTCCCGAACGCTGCCCAACCGAGTTGGATTCGGCGGTTGACCTCTTTCTCGAAATTGGACCTACCTAGCTGGACTATGTGTCCCAGGTATGTATACTCGTCAACAATTTCGAGTGTAGAGTTCTCAACGATGACTGGGTGGAGCGGAACATGGATATTGGACATAACTTTCGTCTTATCCATGTTCATTTTTAGGCCCACCTGTCGAGAAGCTCTGCTGAGGTCATCGAGCATTGCATTGAGATCTTCCAGAGTCTCTGCCATAATGACCACGTCGTCGGCAAACCGTAGATGAGTGATGTACTCGCCGTTGATGTTGATGCCCAGTCCGTTCCACTCCATAAGCTTAAACAGGTCCTCCAACGCCGCAGTAAAGAGCTTCGGGGAGATAACATCTCCCTGTCGCACTCCACGCTGCAGTTGGATAGACTCTGTGCTTTGGTCCTGTATACGGACTGACATAGTGGCGTTTTCGTACAAACACTTCAACACGTGTATGTACCGGTGGTCAATTCGGCATCTCTGCAAAGATCTCAACACGGCCCATGTTTCCACCGAATCGAAGGCTTTCTCATAGTCCACGAACGCCAAGCAAAGTGGCCGATTATACTCCTCGGTCTTCTGTATAATCTGCCGCAGCGTAAAGATGTGGTCTATGGTACTAAAGCCTTTTCGGAATCCGGCTTGTTCGGGGGGCTGGAAGTCGTCAAACTTGCGAGCGAGACGATTCGTAATGACCCTCGAGAACAGCTTATAGACATGACTTAGCAGCGCAATAGGTCTATAGTTCTTCAATAAGGTGTTGTCACCTTTCTTGAAGAACAGAACTACCACGCTCCTATGCCACGCCTTTGGCACCGTACCTTCCAGGATGACGGAATTGAACATTCGCTGAAGGACTTTTAGAATGGGTTTTCCACCCGCCTTCAGGAGTTCCGCTGTGATTCCGTCATCACCAGGTGCCTTGCTGTTCTTCATCTGTTTAAGGGCCATACTAATCTCGTACAAGCTGACGTCCGGGATATCTTCGGTATAATGTCGAGTAAGTTTGGCACGAGGATCTTTAGCCAAACTATCAATAGGCTTGCAGGTCGATGTGTATAACTGCCCATAGAAACTCTCAACCTCCCTCCGAATCTCAGGTCCAGATGCAATGAGTTCGCCGTTATGAGTCCTCAGCCGCGTCAACTGGCTCTGACCGATAGACAGATCTTTTGCGAACACTTTAGTGCCTTTGTTGCGTTCGATGGTATCTCGTATACGCTCGGCATTAAAGTGTCGCACATCACGCTTTTGCGATTTAGAGATCTGTCTATTGATCTGCCGGTATGCGGACGCGTCTGCTGCAGACTGCAAGCTCATTGCATGTCTCTGTTCCATGAGATTAAGAGTATGGTCTGAGAATCTCTTGGTTTTCTTTCTACGGGGTTTATAGAATTTCATCCCAACCGTATGGACAGTTTCCACTAGCCTATTGTTTAGCTCGTCCACGGATTCGCAATTCTCGAGGCAAGCGAAGCGGTTTTGCAGCTCCAGTTGGAAGCTCTCGGGGTCTTGGATATGAGCGCGAGTGGGTCGGAGCGTTGACTTCACCAGTCTGTTCCGTTCACGGACAACGTCAATATTCAATGTGCCTCTTACCATACGGTGATCGCTCCCAGTTTTCACTCTATTGATCACAGAGACATCATTGAATATATTTCGCTTCGTAGACATGATGAAGTCAATCTCGTTTCTCGTGGAACCATCGGGACTAAGCCAAGTCCACTTTCGATGTGGCCGTTTCCTGAAAAAGGAGTTCATCATGTAGAGGCCCTCCCTTTCCATGAAATCGGCCAGCATTTGACCTCTCTGGTTCCGTTGCCCGTATCCAAATTGCCCCACTCTCAACTCTGCCCCACTTCGTTCGCCGAGTTTTGCGTTGAAATCTCCCATTACAATATTGTAGTGTGTCCTAGAGGTATGTATGGCTCTTGATATATCCTCATACATAACCTCTACATCATCATCGGGATACGATGATGTGGGTGCGTAAACCTGTATGACCTTCAACGAATACCGTTTGGTAATTCTGAGTATAAGGTACGCTACCCTACTGGACACACTGTTTACTTGGACAATATTGTTAACGAGAGATTTGTGGACGAGGAACCCGACACCACCTTGGGATTGGTGTTCACCCTCCCGGTAGTATAGCAAGTTACCGGATTTGAGAATTATCGTGTCCTCCCCCTCTCTACGGACTTCGGATAATCCCACAATATCCCAGTGTAACTTGCTCATGGCTTCTTCCAGCTCGAAGACTTTTTCGTCGGTCCTCAAAGTGCGTGCGTTGTATGTTGCCAGGTCAAGTCGTCGGGGGAAGATACTTTATGAAATTTAAAATAAAACAAATAATTTTGGAGATGAGTGAGTGACAGATATTTCTGTGGTAATCTCGTGATTCCTAAAACGATTAAGTCAAATTAAACCAAA
The DNA here is from genome assembly GCA_015832385.1 of Elymnias hypermnestra. NCBI lineage: Eukaryota > Metazoa > Arthropoda > Insecta > Lepidoptera > Nymphalidae > Elymnias > Elymnias hypermnestra. Next base: position 1,571,427 of record JACTOM010000562.1, on the reverse strand, counting down.
GACTCCTTAGTCAAGTAGCTTTCCAGTATTTTCAGTCGTCAAATATATTATGCACAACTGATTATGAGGTTGTTAAAGAGCGGTTTTAAATCGAAGGTTACGAGGGTTAATACTTATAAATGAACCTTTGTATTTAAAGTTTTAATAGACAGCCTCGACGGCGCAGTACCAATACATGCTAGCAGAGGCCCCGGGTTCGATACCCGGTAGGGCGAATATAGAAAATTGTATTTTCTAATTTGTCTGAATCTAGTCTGGTGGGAGGCTTTGACCGTGGCTTATTACCACCCTACCAGTAAAGACGTACCGCCAAAACAAAGAAATTTGTGTTCTGGTACGATGTTGTGTAGAAGCCGTATCGCCTCTTACCTAGATTAGTGCGCTTCCATCTTAGACTGTATTATCCTGTACCATCAGGCGAGGTCACAGTCAGGCACTATAACTATTAGCAATAAAAAAAGAGGTAAGGTCAGTAGCAGCCCATTTCCGTCCTACTAACGGCACAGGCCTCCTCACACATGAGATAGAGGCTTTTTAGACCACGCAACTACAATGCTGTAGGCATAGTACACAACTGCACTCACATCGGACTATGAGAGTGAAGGAATACCTTCAAGGCAATCCGACACGAAAGGAGAGAGACTTACGGCTTAACGTTTTCTCCGAAGTACGTGTTGAAGCACACCGGCAACTTCCCAATTTCAGGCAAATATTAGGAATATCTTAACAGAAAACTCAATATCGGTTTAATATTCTCCCAAACCAGGACTCGGAACCAGGAACTCATGTTTGTAGCCGAACAAGTTGACCACTAGACCAATGAGCATTGGTCTAGTGGTCTGATAATACAGTAGAAGTTAGTATCTAGCAATCTTAAGTTTTTTTTTATGTAATAACCCGAGTTAAGGACTATAATATATTAAGTCACATTGTTATATTATTTGAGACAGTTTGAAAATAAGAAATAGCTATAATAAGCTAATAAAACAAGCTACAGACACCGTTTATTTGCCTTTGGGTATTACATTTCATGTGCAGTTCCGCTACATTTATAAGAGGGCTGCCAACAACTTGTAAATGAAATGAAACCTGAAATGGGGCCTTCAAGAGGGTTTCAGCCAGTTCTAATTAATGATTTGAATTTTATACAAGTACATGTATTATCACATTCAAGGCACGCGCTGCTTTATATAAAAAAGATTACTTTATATACAGTCAACAATAAAACTATATTATATAATATTTAGTAAATTTATTCTCGTGTTTGTAATGATAAAAAATGTTTAGGGGGTTTGAATTACGTTTTGCATAACACTTTTACAAGTTATTGGAATACAAGTTATGTAAGAAAAATGTTATTTAAAACTGTGTTGATATCCAGTGTCTTCCACTAAAAATTAAATCAATATTTATATGAGATTGAGTGAATTAGTAAAAAATATTTTATTAAGGGCTGGAAATTTGAAGTAGATATATTTTTTTCTTGCTGACTGGTTAGAGTTTGACTGATCACATCTGATACATTCAGTGGTTTTTGTCAGCTTGGATATGCTTTATGCACGCCGGATAAAGTATAAACTTTCATCTGGGAGTGTGGGACTCGCTGGTTGTAGCAGGATACCTTCTAAAGCCCAGCGGAACCCTCTGCATCCAGATATCCTCTGGGATCCAGAAGTACGCTAACGCGTTCAGCTCTGACGCCGTGCGAGAGCACGCGAGCAAAATTGCATCTCTTGCCCCCCACCCCTCTCGTCTGGCGAGAGGAAGTAGCGTCTGCCGTAAGCTTCTTATGCCTGTATAGTGCCTCCTTCTCACAAGATGACAACTTCGCAGAAGGAGGCCACTGCTCTCCAACCTAAATCATCACCAAGCATGACGCCCACAATGCTGGGGAGTGATTGTAAGTGGTGAAAAAGTTTAAGATGGAAGTACGCTGGTAACTAGCTACGGCCGAAGCTTCCCACCAGTTCAATCTCAGACATATTTCAGGGATAGAACCCAGGACGTCTACTACTAAAACGAGTACCCGCACCACTGCGCCTGCGAGGTTGTCAAAAAAAGATGGGTGTGTTAACTAATAGTAGGAATTTCACGAGTCCTTTGTTTTCTTACATATTAATACTTGAGTCTGCTTGATGGTTGTATAATCATACTAAAACATGCTATATAACCCTGGATTTGATTTGAAAAGGCCATTATGTCACCGTCTCAGCTTAATGTAATTTGAAAAAATATTTGTTTTAATAACTTGGATGTTATCATTTCATTTTAGCGCATCTCACCCATAATGAAATTTGTTAAGATAAACGGGCTGGTGTCTTAAATTTATACACAAAAGCATCCCTGGCATAAATTAACAGGGGGGGTCGAATGAAATTTTCTTCTCAAAACGGATGACCTTATCGGTAAGGAATCGTCGAGCAAATAAATGGATCCAGCTATTTCGAAGATTGATATAGGTAAACAAAGGCCTTTATTTTAAAATCACGGACACTATATCTTAATAATTGTTGTGGAACCATTCATAATCAGAAAATCCCACCAGTGACAGATCGATTCGACAAGATTCACAGCTATGGTCTTCAAATCAAATATATTTTTATTCAAGAAGGCATATTAAGGCACTTTTGAATCGTCAAATTATATATATTTTTTTCCAAACTCTGATTCTAATATACGTCTGATGATGGTACTCAAAAACGGCTTAAAATCTAAAGTTACGAGGGTTCCTTTGCGTCCTGATCCGAGAAGAACCCACCACAAACTCAGTCGGGTACTTTTTTTATTACCATCATCATTAAAATTTCATATTAGTTTACTATATTTTAATTCAAATTAGAGCAATTCGGCATCTCCGAAAAATTCGCAGAGGCCCCCGCCACGTTGTGCTCTTCAGGGTCCTCTTAATAGGCGATACCTCTTCCTGGCAATATTAAGACCACATTCAAATCAAATCAACTCAAAATATCTTTATTCAAGTAGGCATTTTACAGCACTTTTGAATCGTCAAATTTTTGTTTTTTCTTTTCTTTTCCACACTCTAATTCTAATGTACGTCTGATGATGATACTCCAGAACGACTTAAAATCTAAAGTTACGANTTGCAACTTATTATGATTTTTCAATCAACTTTCTTTTCACAAATACTTTTAATTTATTAATTGACATCTTTAGAACGTCTTGTGGGAGTTTATTATAGAAACGTATACAGTGGTTCGGGTCTTCCAGGTTCAATGCTTTGGTTGTTCGGATTGTCAGAAATTATTTCTTCGTAGCCAGTGTTCCGGCTTAGGTCTTCTGGAATCGGTGCTGCAGAATTCTGGGTTTTCCAATGTTCACAAGTTGCTCTTAGTTATATAATCCACTCCGATCGGGTGACTAAGGTGTATGGCAAACTCAGGGAGAGGCCTTTTATACAATTCTCCACGATGCATGCACGTGCAGACGTGACGAGCGGGAGATATAGGGACAGCGGGTGCTAAGGTAGTTACGGGAGGGGCGGGGCTGGCAATCGACCGTACTGTTTATAATAAAATTAAAGTAATTCCAATGCCATCTTGCATGAACTTCTTATTTGCATTATTTTGAAGAAGACAAGCTTTTAGGTAACGTTGTACAATTTTGCGCATATTAAATTTTATTAATGAATAAATAAAATATTAATATAAAGTATCATATACAAGTTTAAATAAATATATTTGAACTTGAGAGGATTTGGCTTGCTGGCAATGGAATCCAAGACCTCTATTAACGAAGTGAAAATTCCAATTTTGAAGCAAGCATCGTATTATTCATTGCTTCGATCCGATCATTCATTGCACCATGATTTATAGTTAAATAATATATGAGGCAATTGATCTGGATTCAATTGAATAAATATTCATAAAAGTCTAGTCATTAATTGACAGCGAATTTGTAAATGTGTATTCGTAGTGACAGCACCAATCAATCCTACAGCTTCTGTCCGGAGATTCATGGATAATGTTTATTTTTACACGTCAGATGAAGGTAACTCGGAAAGTTTTTGTATAAACATCAATCAATCATGATTAACTGTCTTTTTTTTGATAAATCGAATGTTATAAATTATTTACCTTGTCGCGGATTTTCGACATAATAAGATCACCAATTATAAATTTACTTCAGTTACGAACGGCCGTAAATTTTCTGATTTCCCTTGAGAGTAATTTAAAAAAAACATTGTAAGGGAAATGGGATATAATTCCATGTTAGTTTATGCAAATCTATTTTAATGTTTCAGATATTAGACTGTATATCAAGGAATATATGAGGCAGCTAGATGCAGATTGAAAAAGCGTGTTTATATGTTGATATCCAGGCAGTAAACATAGTTTCGAAAAGAGTTAGGTTATTACAATAAAAAATGTTTTGATTTTACTTTTTCACATGACTTGTTTCAATGATACCACCAGGTAGCTTGTTTGGGACTAAACCTTCAAATTTTCGTAAAGTTGAAAATGGCACGGAGTATTAATTCAAAATAAATAAATAAGCCGTATTTTTGATGACAATTTCTAAAAGATTTTTACCCAAATTTTCACAAATAATAGTACTTTAAAATTTTGCTCATCAATATTATGAGGCTAAGTTATATCATGGAATATTATGGTAATCGAAAGCTGTAATATTGCGAGATAGCCTTGCAGCGGATTATTAGAAGTTATCATATTATTACCCGCCGCGTTTCATCCAATTATGTAAATGGAGCCACGTGCGTTGATGCTAACACTAACCATCATTTGAATATTGCTTTGTGTTTAGTTCAGCGATATATCATTGAAAGTTAACTAAGCAAATATCTACTTCATGTACGTAAAACTTAGGTATATAAAGAAAAATAAAAGTGAGTGCGTAAAAAGTACACTTGGCAGATGTGAAACTTCTCTGTCGCGAGCGTTACATAGCCAAGGGTGAAGTCTTAGTATCATTCAGTACCAATCCATAAACAAATATATCAGTGCCATTGACTATAACTCACTCTCATAGTCGGCGAGAGCATACTCACGCGTGACATAGTCTACCGCGACGAGTCAATCGCATTCACTACCCACCAAAGACGATATAACAATATCATTGACTATTACTTTCTCGTTACCATAATTGATGAGAGCCGAATTTTCTCGCGCGTTACATTGTTTAGCGTGATGACTCAGTCGCATTCACTATCCACCAAAGACTATATAACAATAGCATTGACTATTACTTTCTCGTTACCATAATTGATGAGAGCGGGATTTTCTCGCGCGTTACATTGTCTAACTCATTCGCATTTACTTTCCACCAAACACGATATCACAATATTATTAATTACTACATTCTCGTTACCATAATTAATAAGACCCGAATTTTATCGCGCGTTATATTGTCTAGCGTGGTGACTCAGTCGCATTCACTATCCACCAAAAACGATATCACAATATCAATGATTATTACATTCTCGTTACCATAATTAATAAGACCCGAATTTTCTCGCGCGTTACATTGTCTAGCGAGATGACTGAGTCGCATTCACTATCCACCAAACACGATATAACAATATCATTGACTATTACTTTCTCGTTACCATAATTAATAAGACCCGAATTTTCTCGCGCGTTACATTGTCTAGCGTGATGACTCAGTCGTATTCACTATCCACAAAACACGATATAACAATATCATTGACTATTATTTTCTCGTTACCCTTAATTGATGAGAGCCAAATTTTCTCGCGCGTTACAATGTTTAGTGTGATGACTTAGTCACTTTCAGTGTCCACTATGTAAAATATAGCAGTGACGTTGACTATAACTCACTACCATACTCGAGGAGGGCAGATTTTTCTTGAGCGTGTCGGTGCAGTCTTAGTCAATTCCCACTAAATATATGTATACAGCGCGTCTAAACAAATATACAGACATACATACATAGCATCACGCTTCATTCCCATAGGGGTAGGCAGAGACAGAGTCCTTCCATTTGCCACGGTCCTTGCATATCTCCTTCGCTTCTTTCTTTCTCATTAAACTTTTCATACAAGTTCGTCGGTTTAGAGTACTCTTGACCTGGCCCTTATTTAAAATGTCCTGGATTTGGTCCAGAAACATTCGCCTTGGTCTTCCCCTTCCAACTTTTCCATTTATTCTTCACTCATAAATCTTTTTGTCAGTCCCTCATTCTCTCTAAGCATACCTTTCTCAATTTTAGTCACTGCATCTTCTTTTATACCACAACGTTCTCTTATCACACTATTTCTTACTTTGTCACTCAGTTTCAATCCACTCAAACTTCTCAACGGTCTTATCTCTATCGCATTTATTTTACTTATGTATTTCTTCTGCCATACCCAACTTCCACTACCATACATAAGTGTTGGTACCAACACTCTTGCATGCACAGCCAGTCCTATGGCCCTTTGAGACACAATCTGGCTATTCATAAAGGCGTGCAGAGCACCATTTACCTTATTCCCTGCATTCACTCTCCTTTCAATATCACTTTCACATGTTCCATCTTTGGTAAATTCAGATCCCAAGTATACAAATTCTTTCACCTCTTCCATTTGTTCCCCATCTATCAAAATTTTTCCATTCATCATAGATTCATCTCTTTCAAAAAGCATAACTTTCGTTTTGTGTACATTCATTCCTTTCCTTTTCAAAGCTTCATTCATAAATATTTACCATCTCCTGTAGTTCATTAGCGGATGATGCAAGTATTACTCGGTCATCAGCGTAGAGTAAACATTTGATGAGTAATTCATTCATTCTTAACCCATACATACTTTCTTGTAAATCTATCAAACAGTTATCCATGAAAAGGTTGAACAGCCATGGTGACGCAACACATCCCTGTCAAACACCTCTTTCGACTGGAAACCACTCCGTGTACGCCCCGTTTATTCTGATACAAGCACTAGAACCCTCATAGAGAGACTTCAATGCTTGCATCAGATAACCGCTCACCACATACGTAGATAACGTCGATCACAACTCATTCCTCATCACTCGATCATAGGCCTTTTCTAAATCTATGAAAGCGTAATAAACTTTTTGGTGTTTAGCTAAAAATTTTTCAGTTATGCAGCGTAAAGAAAAGACCCGACCCGTACATCCCATTCCTCTTCTAAGTCCCAAATATTCACTTACAAATTGTTTATACTCCCGCCAGCGTGACGACTCAGTCTCATTCAATTCCCATTACATTAAATACACAATCACAGCACGACTTAACAATTTTCACTTAACTACAAACAACAAACGCTGGATAATGCTCCCTATCTCATTCTCTCCCACGTTAAATCGTATGAATTCATGTTTCTGTCTCTTTTTACTGTCGCTTTTACGTTTCATTTACTTTCAAATCACAACGATGCTAAAGTTATTTTCACTTCAATAGTATGTATATTTCTGTCATTATTTGCCGGCTTCATCCTACATATTTTTCTATATGCGTTTTATACCTCTTGTTTTTTCCGTTGCATCCGGTTTGAAATCACAACGACTCCATCTTAAACTGTATCGTCACTTACTATCAGGGCAAACGCTAATCTGTTATCAATAAATACAAATTTCTCAATATCTTGACAGAATTACGTATTGCATTTCTTATAAATATGTCCCATGAATTTCACTGAAATGTAACAAACTTGGTAACATCTGCTTGTATAAGAAAAACACGTTACGAGTGGAGGATATTACTTGGAAAAGCACTTTAAAGTTTTAAACGCAGCATCCATTGAGTTCTTATAGATTTTAAATCCCAAACGAAAGAAGAAAAGAGGCAGTTTAAGACTCTTGTGGGTTCACATTTGAAAGTACGCCTAAGTTAGAGGTTATGTTAATTATAATTCAAATAAACACTTACTATTAGATTTACTAGAGTTATATATTGACATTTAAAATACATTGAATAAACTTTAGAGCAGGGAAGGATTGACTAGCGATGAAACGGATAGATGTGATGGCAGATACCGAATATCCGGCCAACCTTGAAGCCGGATAACAGAATATTCGGAAAAACTTAGTCGAATGGCGACTCATTACACGAGTTAATTATTGAGCGCTTTATTGTATTTTAAAATTGATTGCAAATAAGACATAATGGAAATACGTGATAAATGTGAAATCGCCGATTTACCAGGAATTATAAAACATAAAAAGCATTTTACTGTTATAAAATTTTACTACGAAACAAGAACAAAACGTTGACAAAATCCGTTTCTTCTTAAAAACTATACACAACCTCCATAACAACAACAAGAATTATAGAAAAATAAAAAAAAACTTATAAAATTAACACATACTCGTTTAGGATACCGAAGAAAAATGTCTTCGATAAAAATAGATCACATTTTTGGTAATAACGATATATATAAAATTCTCGTGTCACGGTTTTAGAACTTCAACTCCTCCGAAAAGGCTCGACCGATTTTCGTGAATCTTAGCGTGCACATCGGCTGACGTGGAGAAATGGACAACATTTATTTTATACCTCTAAATGTTAAGGGTGATCCATCCCTAAAGTTTTTTTTGACAATTTTTTTAACGATACAGGACACAAAAATACATGCAACCCTAAATTTCCACCCTTCTATCACCAACCCCTACTTTTTAAAAGGGATAATAGTTATTTGACGGCAAAACAACGTTTGATGGGTCAGCTAGTTTTTATATAAAACGTGACGGTCAAAAGTTAAAGCAGTATACATAGCGAAAGATCTTTTTTTTGTGTTATTAAAAAATAATTCATGTCGTATTTATTTATCTGTATCCTGTATCCGGCTGGATTGAACTCGTTTCTTATCTATATTTAACTACATCAATATTTAATAAGTTAGCTTCTTTTGGTAGGAAAGTTTAATTAAAACTGTTAGACAAAACGTTTTTGAATTAATGCACTTCGTGTCGACGAAATTTTTACTTTTACATTTAATGATGTAAAGTAAAAAACAGAAGAAAGGTGCTTGTGAACACCGCTGCAAAGTAGACGGCACTGGAAAGACGAGATTGCTCTTTCACTGAATAAAGGTACATTTCCATAATAATGGGAATTCAATTATGCATAGTGTTCGGTACAACGAAGATTTTGTAAATAGAATGTAGTTCGTCATTTTGCTTCTACGATAAAATCGTTCAAAACAATGTTTATAAATGACTTACGTTATAATAAGTGCATATAGATAACGTTGTTAAAGTTTTTAACAACGTATTAGTAATTCAATAAAATTATTATTTTATTTTACTCACAATCTCTGGTTTATCGCAACTTATCTAACCTTTATCTAGTGAAAAACGGGAAAGACACTTAAATTAACACCTATAATGTAATCAAACTCTTGTATAGCGTTTTCTGATATAATACTCTCAAAACCTGTAATCCCAGCATTGTTGTCTAAGATATCTATTTTTGCGAACTGATTATAAGTTGTGTCAACAATTTTCTTTACACCTTCATTTTTTGAAATATCGGCGAAAATTATCAACAGCTTATTTCCATTTTTAGTACACATTTTCTTAACCACTACTAACTTTTTTTGGTTTCTGCGAACTATAGCGACATTATAGAGAAGTTTCTTTATAAAACGTTTCGGTTGATGAACGTTACACTCTTATGTTCGGTCAAATGTTTTTTTATAAGAAAATATAAAAGCTTTATTTGCTATTTAACTACTCAGACTAATTACTTTAACCGTAAAAGAGCAAATAAATGATACCTCTGGAAATTTTTATTTCATTTATTGTGAATGGCATAAAAATTGTTATAATTATTAAATTTGTGAGGATAATTTTACTTTTATCCTATCATCATTTAAGTAGCATTCCGTTATCTATAACATATGAAGAACCTGTTATGCTTTTCGCCTTGTCACTTGCAAGATATACAACCAAATCTGCTATTTCGTCAGCATCTGAAATTTTGTCTAATGCCGTACGCTGTTTCATTGATTTCCATGCTTTCAGGACTTCCGCCTCGTCAGTAATTAAGTTATCTAGAAAGTCTGTTTTCACAGGACCTGGATTGACAGTATTGACGCGAACACCTTTTGTTGCTAATTCCAAAGCCACACTTCTTGTAAAATGATCCAATGCTGCTTTTGATGTGCAATAAGTAAAATTGTTTGGAACGAAAATTCCAGTGGAAGCTATACTAGATATATTAACGATGTTTCCGTTACTTTCTATAAGATGTGGAGCAGCTAGATGAGTGAGATAAACAGCAGCTCTCAAATTAACAGCCATAATGTGATCAAAAACTTTTATAGCATTTTCTGATAAAATACTCTCAAAACCTCCAACTCCAGCATTGTTTACCAAGATATCTATTTTTCTGAACTGATTATAAGTTGTGTCAACTATTTTCTTTACACCTTCACTTTTTGAAACATCGGCTATAATTATCAACGGCTTTTTTCCATTTTCAGCACACATTTTCTCAACTACTTCTAACTTTTTTTGATTTCTTCCAACTATAGCGACATTGGCTCCTTCTATAGCAAATTTAACAGCAACTGCGGCGCCTATTCCTGAACTGGCACCAGTCACAATTACAACTTTGTCTGTGAAACCCATACTGATAATCCTTTGATAACTCAGGTTAGAAGTAAAGACAGATTTACTAGAAAACCACATTTATAACAACGTTCAAGTGTATTGGTAATCAAATCAGATAATTTTATTGTTATCAAATTGATAAATTTAAAGGCTAATGATATGCTGGAATTTCCATTCACTAATAAATAAGTCTTCTAACGACTGATTAGATACATACCATTATGTAATATATAGAGGATAACGGAGTCCTGGGCCTATAGACTAGGTGACATTCTAAGTACGCTAACGCCAATAGAACGTTTAAAAAATGACGTGAATACCGTATCATATAGATATGTCACGTGATCACATAAACAAATTGCAGCGTTCTAGTCGTTTCCGTAGCGTTAAGGTACATAGAATGTCATCTTGGCTAGGGAGGCTAACGAGTCACATTACTTATTATACCTAGAAGCGTTAAACATATTTTAACAGCTATATGAGACATATATGTACGTTTTTAAACAGCTGTACTATAGAATATAGAACCATAATGCCGAAATTAAAATATCATCTATATACAGACAAAGATAATTTAGTAAACTGATGGGCCTGTCAAAAACAGCGTATACAATTTCAGATACAACTGCCGATAACGACAGATATAGTAGATGCATCTGAAATTGTAATCGCTGCTTTTGAGAGACTAGTTTATTGATTACACAATCTTTCAAACTAGCAAATGACAACTTCAATTTATTATATGTGTATAATCGTACGTATATATATATATATATATATATATAGATATAACAAAGTCGTGTTTGTTGAAATATGTCTGATTTGTCGGATTTATCGTCCTCCCGAATGCGAAACGTCGAAATTATTAGTACCAGTGACTTGAAATTCGGCATACATATTTCTTTGACAACATAAACGGTTACTAAGATCGGGTTTTGCCACATGCCACGTTATCGAGTTATATAAAACGAAAACGATTTTTCTGATAGATCTACAAAATTATTTCGCCGATAGATTTGATTTTTGGCATACATAACACTTTCGCGATGTAGACGCCTACCAAGAACGACTTGTGCCATATTTCCACTAGATGAGAACAACGCGGTTAAAGATGTAGGGAACAGCCTACCTATAAATACCATTTATATAAAAATATAACTTGATAGATATATTATTATTTTAATTTATTTTTTAAACTAACTCGATATAAGAACTCATTCACGTAATTGATCTACAGACTAATATGCTGACTATCAAAAACAACTAGGAAGTAAATAGTTCATACAATAATTGAGTATATCAAGAAAATTATCGTGTCAAGAAGCTACTCTTGAGATATTTATTTAGAAGTGGACAGGCTGTCTTTTATATAACAAACTTCGCTTCGTATTTCATTGCGGACAGACTGGTTAGCGCTTGTGATCTCACTTGACGTTAAGTGATAATACAATCCTAGATGGTAGCCCGTTAATCTGGTAGGAGGCAATTTAGCACTAAATGGGTTATAAACGGCATCGTATCGGAACGCAAATTTTTTGCTTGGCCGCGCCTCATTACTAGTATTATCTACTTTGTTATTGTTATCGTTGTCGTATTTTATTACTAGGTTATTGTTATCGTATTTTAGTGTATTCTAAACCGTAAATCGTTAAGTATATCGATTAAAATTATTATTGTATACCTATTATTAAACACAATGAATTATTGAACTCATTAAACCAAAAGTAGAGCACAACCTTAAATCTTAATGAGTGTTTTATATTTGACCCCGTTATTTGGGAAAAGATAAGCGTATTCTGGATACATTAGCCGTATCATTATAATCTAGTCATATATTGTTTCGTCTTTAAGGTTAATGAGTGTTCACGTATAATAATTAAGGTCAATATTTTAAAAAAGTTGTTCGCTTTATCACAAGAATTGAAAACAATCAACGAAGGATTGTAATAGAGTTAAACACTTGTTACATTTTTATTGCAGCTTTTTTGTACAATATAATTTAATAAGTGGTTTAATGTGATTAAAATTACAAATGAGAAAGATTATTTTTAGGCATAACGTAGTATACGTTATGCCTAAAAATAAATATATTTAAAAACTTCTCGAAGGCATCGGTTGAAATTTGTTACAATCAATACTAAATTGACACGTCGTAAAGTAAGACTGTATTATCATTTACCTTCAAGTAAGGTTAAAGCTTATATGCATACAATAAAAATGGAGATTTCAGACATCATTACTATTGGGCTTGAAACGCAATACTTTTTTAATTACAGCCTCGAGTGCTACAATGCACCCGCGACGGTTAAATCCAAGAGTTTAATAACGAAACCCTCGTCATTTACAAATTTCTATTCTTTCAATATATACTCATTAGTATCGAAGTAAAAGCCCGGAACTTCAGTTTAAAATTGACAATTTAAGAAATGTCATATTTATACCCAAATAATACTGAATAACGTTTTCAAAATGAAAGGTATAGTAAAATATTTTCTTTGTGTATGTTTATCCTGGTAGGTTATCAAATTAATTGACTGATTCCCATGGAACTGTTACAAAAAAGATAGAGTATGTAAAAGGAATAATATAGGACTTTTTTATCCCGTCTATTCTTCTCTAAAGAAAATTCTAAGCATGGAAACGATTTAATAATGGTTTTAATAGTTTTTACATATAAGTAAAATTGTACATGTACAAACAATTGTTCAAGCGTGGACCAAAGAAAAAAATCTTGATGTTGGAACCATTATTTGGATTTGGACTAAACTGCAATGAAAATGATAACGTAGAATATAAAATGCAACGAAATATACAGCATGTATTTTAAAATATATGTAGAGCAGTGATAAATAACAGGGGCAAGGACAAAAGATGTCGAGGGTCGAAGTGCATTGCAATATAGTAAATAGGGGAACCTTTCACAAGATGTTGGTTTTATGTTTCATTGTATTCCTGCCTATGCTTGCCTAGATTACTTAGATTCTAAGATGTTAAAAACCTTTGCGGTAAGTTATATAAAAAATCTAAGTCAAGTCTAACTTAATACTATCTACACTGCCTCATTGGTCTAGTGGTTAGCATGTTCGACTACAGACATGAGGTCTTGGGTTCGAGTCCCGGGTCAGCCAATTCAAAATCAATATTGAGTTTTCTGTTAAGAATTTCTCAATATTTGCCCGAAGTTAGGAAGTTTGCGGTGTGTTCCACCCCCATGCCTCGGGGAGCACGTTAAGCCGTCGGTCCTGCGCCTGATCTCTCTCCGGTCGTGTCGGATTTCAGTAACATCGGTCTATGAGAGTGAAGGAGTAGAGAGTGCACTTGTGTACTAAGCCTGCCAATCGGCAGTGGAGGAGCGTGGAGGGTCTGTGCTCTAAAAACCCTGGCTCCTCAGAATGAGGAGGCCTGTGCCCAGCAGTGGGACGTTAATGGGCTGCTACTTACTTTACTTACTATCTACAAGTTTAAAAATGTTTTAAACTTAAAAGAATGCACAAAAAGTATTTAATTTAATTTCAACTATCTATTAATCTACATAAGTAATCTATAGTTACAGCCTGCTATCTTTTACCACATTACTATTATATATCAAAACGGTTGTAAAAATAAAATATTAATACGTGTCAAAATCATCAAAATGAAATATGGTTGTTTGTAGAAAATCCCAACTGGAGTGGTAGAATCGATACGAGCCCGCCATTGAATCAATATCTCTTTATTATATACCTAACCCTTAATTATCCTAGATCTGCGTATATATTTTCTATCAAATACCAGCGTTTCACAGTTTATAATTTAATAAAATGAGTGTACGTGTACTTCGTCTTCGTTAAATTATTTGTAACAGAATATTTTTAGTGACGTAACCTTTTACGTAGGTATTTTGAGTGAATGTTATGGTACACAATACACAGTAACCCCGCTATCTAGTGCTAAAAGTAGTGTTTATTACTAATTTAGAGAATAAAACCAACCCAAAAATGAAAGTTTCATCGTGACGCATAAACTTTTTTATCTGGGACAAATAATGTATGAGAAGTAGGCCATTTCCTCTGAACAATATTCATAAATATATATATGAACAGTGTGAAGTTAAAGTAGAAATTAAATTAATGAAAGCTTTGTAATATTATTTAATTTATTACAACTTGAAAGGACAACTAATGAGCTACAGGAGATGCTAAATATTATGAATGAAGCTTTGAAAGGGAAAGGAATGAAAGTGAATATAAACAAAACGAAAGTTATGCTTTTTGAACGAGATGAATCTATGATGAATGGCAATATTTTGATAGATGGGGAACAAGTGGAAGAGGTGAAAGAATTTGTATACTTGGGATCTAAATTTACAAAAGATGGAACATGTGAAAGTGATATCGAAAGGAGAGTGAATGCAGGGAATATGGTAAATGGTGCTCTGCATGCTTTTATGAATAGCCAGATGGTGTCTCAAAGGGCTAGACTGGCAGTGCATGCTGGAGTGTTGGTGCCAACACTTATGTATGGTAGTGAAAGTTGGGTATGGCAGAAGAATCACAAAAGTAAAATAAATGCGGTAGAGATGAGAGCGTTGAGAAGCATGAGTGGATTAAAACTGAGTGACAGAGTGAGAAATAGTGTGATAAGAGAACGTTGTGGTATAAAAGAAGACGTAGTGACTAAAATTGAGAAAGGTATGCTTAGATGGTTTGGGCATGTAGAGAGAATGAATGAAAGGAGACTGACAAAAAGGATTTATGAGTCAAGAGTGAATGCGAAAGTTGGAAGGGGAAGACCAAGGCGAACGTTCCTGGACCAAATCCAGGACATTTTAAATAACGGCCAGGTCAAGAGTACTCTAAACCGACGAACTTGTATGAAAGGTTTAATGAGAATGAAAGAAGCAAAGGAGATATGCAAGGATCGTGGCAAGTGGAAGGATGTTGTCTCTGCCTACCCCTATGGGAATGAGGCGTGATGCTATGTATGTATGAAAGGACATCGTTTCTTAAACTCCATACTCAATAAAATCAGCCCATTTTTATATTATTAATAAGTTTAAGGATGTTTACATTATTCATAAACTTTATGTTAATAGAAAAATCTTTTGAATTTCTTCTACAATTACCGCTTTCGCATTGATACAAAGGTTATTAGATTCGATTCAAATAAGTACAATACGAGGAAAGGCACAAAAGACCAAGCGAAATGATTAATATTGAGTGCATTTCGCTTTTAATTTATGAAGCCGAGATTTTATTGACACAGTATAAAATTTTAATAAAGTCTAGCTCTAGCCAATTACTGGGTAAGTATTGTTCTACGACACAAAGAACTTGATTATTATATATTATCATGAGATGATAGGGATAATGCTTTCACATACGTATTTTAATAAGAACTGAGGTGATTTTTTAATAACTTGAGTTATCAATCGACAGGATTATTGGGGTGTCTAAAGATTAAATAAGTGTACGTGGATTAATGTATTCAACGTGATGTGTTTTTATACAGAAAAAGAGTTGACAAACAGAGTAGAAAATGGACTGACCTGTTTTGTAATGACTTATTTATATATAGTCTAGTTAAAGCCTGAAAGGTTGAATTAAGATTTCCCGTTGCGTATAAATCTAATATATAAAATTCATGTGTCACAGTTTTAGTGTTTTAACACCTCCGAAACGGCTTCACCGATTTTGATGAAGTTTTAGATGTATATTCAGCTGGTATGAGAAAAAGGTGTTAAGGGTGATTCACCCCAAAATGTTTTTTTTTTTCAATTTTTGACCAACTTTTTTTTGTTATTTTTTATCGTGGCAGTTAATTTTTATTTGTTATTTTTCTATAGTGGAGTTACCCTCCTTCCACCAACCTACTTATGGATTAATAGCGATAATAGTTGGTTTGCGATAGTACGCAACGTTTGCTGGGTCAGTTAGTATCGATATAAAAAAGCCCAATGCTATTCTTTACAGATATATTCCTCTGTTTATCTTGACAAAACCGGTTTTTACGTTTCGCGGAATAATCAAATAGTCAGACACATATTACATGTATTTAAAATCATAATATTTTGTCTTGTATGTGCACCTATGGAATATTCATGAGCTACAGTTTGTTCGCGTTAAGATTGAAGTGAGTTATCATATAGCCCCACCCCCTAACCAATCAAACCAGTTGATTGACCTTCTTCAACTGGTCACTGTTAACTGGACCTTGTAGATTGAAAAGATTTGATTGATGTTGAATGGTAAGGGATCCCTGCATTCTTACCGCGAACAACCTGCGATAAGCTGCTTATATGATACTAGCAATGCCCCACGGTTTCAAAAACGTAGACATCGATCTCGTGGCATTGGATGGTCTAGTAAGTCGGGCTATAGATTTATTTTCGTTAACATAAAAGTTTTATTTCACTTAGTTTTCAATTACTAACTTTCAGATTATTAAATACACATTTACATTCATATTCTAATCAATATATAGATTTTCTTTAACAACGAATATATATCTAAAAATATTCTACAGGTATTGAACAAATTTTTTAAATCGGTCCAGTAATTTTTAGCATGATTATTATAAATGGTTAAAAATATAAACATAAATTCAAAATGCAAAAGTGTCTATAATATTAGAGAATTATTTGTAATACTTTATTTTCTCAGAACTTCCTAATACAAAACATATGCCATAATTTTGTTATGTGGCAGCAAAATAATTGTCCTGTTTTAATAATTTAAAAGTTATTTTACTGGTACTGAAACGGTTTTTTATGCACACGTTGGGTTACATTAACGTATTTTTATTAGGGATCCCTATTATTTTTTGAAAATCATATAGCCTATGTTGCTCAGTGAAAATGCAGCTTTCTAATGGTGAAAAAAATTTTGAAATCGGTCCAGTCGTTTTCGTTTACGTTACAAACCTATATAAAAAAGATTTACAAACAGACGCTACAATTTAATTTGTTGGGTACATGCATATATCATATAAGTTTATTAAATTCTCTTTGTACAGTAAGGATGACTTCCTATTCTAATATGGGTAAAGTTCTTATCTATTATGTCGACAATAGCGCGAACAGGATGGCTGAGTGGGTAAAGATTATGTGTGTATTCTACATTTGCCCATTTTCATTATAATCCTGGAACAATTCGATAAAGTCGTTGGATTGTATTATGGACCTTATATTTTTTTTATTTATTGAGACATTAGGGGTCGAATGTAATTTCATCATCTGTGTTACTCTTGATATCCATTCTGTATAAAGAGCGCCAAATGGTTTCAATATAATGCTGCCGATAAGTGAACAAAAGATGTCTATTTATTAATTTAAGGACCACCAGTTGTTGCTACACTTAATTTCTTATAATATAAAACTGGTGAAGTGTGCAACTTTTTAAGGTAGCCACAACATGAGTTAAAAATTAAATGGCTATACGTACTTTTGCTTTGCAGAAATCGCAACATTACCTTCATCTATCTAGATATCCAGGTATCTATTGACGCATCACGATATCTCTGGAATCATAAAGCGTAGAGACTTGAAATTTGGTAGGAACATTTCTTTTGCCGAGTAGAGTTCAGCTAAGAACGGATTTTACAAAATTCCACCCGCAGAGGTAACGGGGGTGTTAATCTAGAGCCTGAAAAAAGGAACATAAACTCTTTGCAGTAATACACAGCAAATAGCTTATTGGAGTATATACACGTATGTTTCTTATTTGTAAAACAATTTGCTTAAATTAATGAAAATGCTACCCAAAAAACATTCCACGCAGACGAAGTCGCGAGTTCAGCTAGTACCTATTATCATAACACATGTATAAATGTAATAAAAAAGTTGTAGAGACCAATTCATATTTCGTAGATTTCCAGTAGCGTAGTCTGTAATGGGTACTTAATACATTACAATTTCAAATACATTTGTCAGAAGTGAAACTTCTTTGGTAAAATAATTTTTAAGACTTGTTTATATTTATACAAATATAAAACTTTACATTTCTGAGAAGTAGAGGGAGGGCAAAGAAAGATATGTTAGGAATTTCATAGTTTAATTGTAATGAAAATATTAAAAGTATCGATAATTAAAACAAATAATTTATTTAAATCTCATATGACAAATTGTGAATAAAAATGCCACGTGTTTTTTGTCAATATTAGAAATTTTTCATTAAATAGAGATAAGAGAATTTATGAAATATTTTTAGTTTACATTTTATGAAAAATAGTATATTAAATTAATAAATTATTTAATTATAAGTGGCAAATTAAATTTCCACATGTTATTTGTAAATAGTAAAACTATCTCTAAACTTGAAAGGAGTTAGCACCAAAACGCTTCACATCTTCGTGACGCTAATCACGCGTTTCATCCGTGAAAATTTTACCCCATTGCGCTTCAAATATTAAAGAGACCAATTCTTACATCGTTGACTTTCATTGGCGTAGTCTGTAATGGTTATTTAATAGGTTACAATAAATAAAAAAAACCCCCCACAATGAGCATAGCACTAGGTTGATTTTGTACCCTTACATTTCCTCTAATGAAATTGTATAATAGACAAATTTTATGTTAAGTAATGACCGTTAGCGTTCTATAAATTATAGTTTCCAAGTGGAGTAATGTCATAAAGTTTCACATTTATTTGTTTATGCAATTGCGTTATATCACAAATAACAAAATACCGCAAATTTGCTTATTTCTGACCACAAAGTCATTGTAGTATTGAGCCGATTAACGCGGTCGATCAACACGTGAATTGGAAATTAATTCATCGCATTAACTGAAACAATACGTTATTTTTGTGTTTAAGGAAAGAGATTTATGTTCTATGTGTTTATAAATAGCCTAAAAATGAAAGATTTAATACGTCAGTATTAATTTTGACGGCCTCGCTGGCGCAGTGGTGCGAGTATTCGCTTTGCTAGCGGAGGTCCCGGGTTCGATCCCCGGTTTTCTAATTTGTCTGAGTCTGGACTGTTGGCAGGCTTCGGCCGTGGCTAGTTACCGCCCTACCAGCAAAAACGTACTACCAAACAAAGAGATTTGTGTTCCGGTACGATGCTGTGTAGAAACCGTAAAGGGTATATCGCCTCTTAACAGATTAGCGCGCTTCCATCTTAGACTATATCATCACTTACCATCAGGTGAGATCATAGTCAAGCGCTAATCTGTCAGTAATAAAAAAAAATTATTGATAAAATAAAACTAATAATTGTATATATATATTCAATTATTATTATTCTACCTTTACACTCACGGTCCTTTACGCAAATGTATAATATTACATATAGATAGATTTATAATAACTATTTATATAGAGTTATAAAGTAATACATAAACGTTTATATAAATAAATAAGATGAATAAATAAGACGGGCGGAGGATACACAGGTCAGGGATACAGGCTGAGAAACCGCCGGACTATCCTAGCCGAGTCCAGCAACACCGCCTTTGGCATCCTTGCTGCGAGCGAACTGCCACGGAACCCCAGTCGTCTCAGATAGTGAGCGAGACTGGCTGGGATTAGACCATTCGCAGATATTACGATTGGGATGGTTTCAGTGGATCCCACTCCCCACATGGCGGTAATCTCGTGCGGCAGACCCAGATATTTACGCTTTATCTCTGTCTCAGTTCGCACGAGATTCTCGTCATAAGGAATCGTGATATCCACTAAATCCATTATTATAATTATTATTATGTACATAATATATCATATTATTATTGTTAATGAGTTTGTGTAAATATAGTATAAAGTGATTGAACATTATAATCTGAGTTAATTAATAAAGTGTTTGATTGCACCAACATTACCCATCAACGCCCACAGTATGACAATTATGGATGCCATTATTGACGATGTTGGCGGAGAACCTTACGCCCCTGTGCTTTATGATTCTTTCCCTTTTATTCTCCGATATATATGTTATATATATATATATATATATATAACTGGACTGGAATCGACTGGAATCGATAAAAGTCGACGAGTTTGAATATGAACTGAATAATTCTAGTACGAAATATGTGAACTATAAATAAAAAGTTGATATAAATGTACGACCAAAATATGTATATTTTTGGAAAAGTTCTTGTGAATTTTCAAAAAATACTATAATTTTACTAATAATATAAATTTAAGAGTATGTTAGGATGTTTGTTTCTAAATTATTGTTAAATGACTCAACAAATTTGACTTACAAATGACAAGATAAGTCATGACCTGGATTAATACATAGGTATATAAACTGGTTTAATAACTGATGATTCGGTGTTAGTGGAAACTGAACTCATGTTAGTGGAATCTGATGTCATAGTCGCTGGCAGAAGCTAGTATACTAATGAGCTTAAAAGCCCATATTTCCAATCAAAGCTTATTTTAAATATATTCTTGTATAGAGATACGTATTACGCATATATCCAGATTCGTTCCAGCAATCTAATACGTCTTTATTATCTTCTATTCGTGATAAACTTAGATGTCCGGTGAAGCGTCTATTATCAAATTATGTGGTCGGTTAGTTCTTGTGTCCGCAGATAAATTAGACCTCGAGGCCGAAAATAATGTTGAGTAATGGCATATTTATCTATATTTCTCTTTAATAAAGATATGTAGTCACAAATATAGTAAAAACTCAGCCTATTAAGACAAGGTTTAAACTGCGTAAAGCTTTTAGTAAAAATCTGAAACACTGCATTATGATAATTGATACCTATATTTATTCTTTCAAATACAGGACGTGGCAATTGTTATCATTTTTTTTTGTTTTCATGTGAATTTGATAATGGTTTAGTCTGACAATTTAAACCGATAAATAACCGATTTCATCATGTCACATCCTCGGGATCTGGAACAGAACAGCTAGTACATTATATAAATTGAAAATGTACGTAATAGATGTCTAATAGAGAATCTCGTCAAATCAATCATGCACTTGTAGAAATAGATTTAACCTTGACTATAATGACATGACTAACAATGAAGTAATCAATGCACTTCTCGACGCACCCACTAGGCTTACCAAACCTTACATAAAATAATCGAGACTCTTTATATAAAATAACTAGTAATGCCCAGGTTTCACCCATATAGATATCGATCTCTTGGCAGTGGAAAGTCTACTCAGTCGGACTTATTTTCTTATGACCTATTTTAACAATAGTAATTTAATTTTGTTTTGATAGTTTAAGTTTGATTATTGTCGACACTTTTATTAACTTTTAAAATGAGAAAAAGTGGTTATAGTGGCATAACTACAGTAGTTGGACATGTGGTATCGCGGATTTTTTAATACGTATTAACACGTTCTGTAATATTGTAGAAAAATTTCTGCGTTAACTATTATATTCTTTGGGATTCCTATTTTTTTGAGGAAGTAATATATGTCGCTCTATGAAAATGCAGTTTTCTAATGATGAAAAAAAATTTGAAATCAGTCCAGCAGTTTTTCTGTGAAATCGTTATAAACATACATACAAAAATTCAAACTTTCCTTCTTCTTTTTTATAATCTTAGTTTAGACTATCATATTTCCTTATATTTGTACGAGTTTTTATCGCCAATGTCATCTAAATATTTTTAGTAACTTTAAAATTCTCAGCTTCTTACTCTATAATTAATATCGCTTATGTTATTTCTTAGGCCTTCTCTATCTACATATTTCAATTTATCGTAATTTCTTCAGAGGTTTAGGCGTGAAGAAATATAATAGACATTATCACTTTCAGATTTATAGTACGGTAAGTAGCAATCAACTGCCTCATTGGTGTAGTGGTTAGCATGTTCGACTACAGACATCAGGTCCTGGGGTCGAGTCCCAGGTCGGGCCAATTCAAAAACCAATATTGNTCTAAAAACCCTCGCTCCTTGGAGTGAGGAGGCCTGTGCCCAGCAGTGGGACGTTAAAGGGCTGCTACTTATTTTTTACTTACTTAAGTTGCAATCTATTAACATCTCACTGCTAAGCACAGGCCTGAGGGGGTTTTTATAGCATAAACCCACTACGTTGCTCTACTGCAAGTTGGCAGTCATTACACAAGTCAACTCTCTATTTCATAGTACTAGTATGGATTATTCTTATACTAGGGTATGCCTTCGAAAGGAGGTGGGGAAGTATCACCTTCCGGCTGACACAGATATTCATGGGGGCACGTTTCGGGGTATCTGTGTCGAATAGGATGAGGGCAAACGCCTCAATGTCACCACTGCGGATGGGAACAGAATGACGCCCAGCACACCCTGGAAGAGTGTCCTGCATGGACCTTGGAATGTCATCACTTGGCCAGTGAAATTGGGAAGGTTTTAGTGGAGATGGTGGCCGAGGAGTCTTTGTGGAAGGCGATGGTCTCCTTTTGTGAATCCGACATGATCAAGAAGAGAGCTGAGCGAGAGCGGGAAAAAGCCACCATTTCCCGGCGACGACAAAGACCGGGGTCGGCCTGTTGAAACACAGAAATGACATATCCCTGATAGTGGGACCCTGGACTCACGAGCGGTTATAAAAAGGGGCTGTGGCCCTTTTTCTTAGCACTCAAACGACTCCAGGAAGACGGCAGGTTAATGCGGTCTTAATCTGCCGTGACGGCAGGTTAATGTGGTCTTAATATTGCCAGGAAGAGGTATCGCCTATTAAGAGGACCCTGAAGAGCACAACGAGCCCCTGCGAATTTTTCGGAGATCCCGGGACTCTGTTATACGGAGAGGTAGGCCACCGGGGGAGTTTTAGTTGAAAATACTACATAAGCCGATCTATCCCCCAAAAAGGTCGGGTATCTTACAAAGATTTCCTCCTCGAAAAAAAAGGGTATGGTTTCGGATTTCAATGTTGATCTGTTGTTATATAGTTATACAGTATCATATACTATTGAGCTGTGTTTTAGGGATTTCTTTTTGAATTTTGCCATGTATTTGTATTTCTTTTACTCCAGTTTTACTGATTAATTAGGTAAATGGGTTTGATGTAACTAATTAATCAGTTGGTAAACATATATGAGTCCTTGTTGTAGTCGTATGTTCAATAACATCTCTTATTATCTTATATCTATAATTAATTAATGGTAACATTTAAAATTTTGCGTAAAACTAAATATAATAATACCTTGATTGTAAATAAATATAATAATGTTTTACCTCAACAAAAATTTAATTAAAATAAATATGATATGTATTACAAATAGGACAGTTCACTGTGATTTGTAAATATTAATGTAAAAACATTGGTTCTTTGAAACGATGAAGGCAGAAATGTATGCTATTAACAAGTAACTCATAGGACTGAATTTCAGAGATTCTTTTTTAAGTATTGCCCCACAGTATTCTGTCTCTACCAAGTATTCGACTGCTCTAATTCTGTCGTAATTTCCGCTACTCTCATCTTTATGTCGTTGAGTCAGTCAATCAAAATAAATGATTCGAAAAAAGCTCTGTACGTTATTAAAAATATCGATTATCGTCCGGAAAAATGGTTGGATTTGATTTAATACAGAAATTTATCGTTCTACAATGTAAATTGTCATTCAATTATCTATACGGCCCCAGGCTATTTTAACGGTGAATGACACTCAGTCGTTATATTTATTTACGTAATTGAATTTTCATGTTCGTTATGATATTTTTGTTTATGCTTCAATTATCAACCTATGCACTATACCTTTCATATTTGTATAAAAAAGCTAAAAGCTACGAGTCTGTTTGAATAAACTTAGTATATTTTTTTCGCTGGGAAATGCTATATGCTCGCCGGATGAAGTATAAACTTTCACCCAGGAGCATGGGACTTGCTGGCTTTACCAGGATACCCGCTAAAACGCAGCGGAATCGTCTTCATCTAGGTGTTCGGTTCAAATATCCGCTGATACATTCAGCTAGTGCGCCCCGGATGAATCCAGGGTTTACTTAAGGGAGGACAGACGGGCACAATTATGCCTTCCAGCTAGTCAAATTAATACTTATGGCTCTGATGTACCTACAAAAATATTGATAGGTTATAAATTTTATATCAGGTAAAGTGTTTTATTAGATAGACTTAGGAAAGACTATAAGAGAGACTAGAGATATAATTATGCTATTATACAAAAGGTACAAAGACATTGAAATCGTGCAATCGATGTGCCCCAAACCATGTGTATTAGAAAGATAATAATGCATAAATGGTTTTGGTTCACCGAACTCCCTCTTTCATTATGAAACTTTAATAGACATGAAGTTATACTTTTCGCATTTTAGACTGAGGAAATCAGTACTTATTGACCTCGAGAGTTACGTGGGCAGTACTAGAAAACCATGGCGACCAGACAGTTTCCTACAGTTATGAAAATATTGCACTCCCATACAAACTCTCTTCTCCTATTTCACCCTTTACTAGTTTTATTTTAATGTAGGTTACTATATTTATCTCTATTCTCTTCTATTTTTTTAAAAAAAAGGTGTTAAAACGTTACTTATCGATAGACAGACAGATCTACTTTTGCTTTTATGATATAGGTAAATGTATTATTAGGTAGGTATTAAAACTGAACCTTTTAAAAATTAATTAATTAATATATAGGCTTTATAGACTTAAGGGTAATAATTTTGAAGAGAAATTTCTTTAGGTGCATGAGGGTAAAAGTTGAACTGATAAAACGCGTGACTAGCATAACGAAGATGAGCAGCGTTTTTTACGATAATTCGTTTGAAGGTTAGGTAGTTCTAATATTTACAAATGTGGCATTTTAATTTGATTCTCGTCATTCAATACTTTAACATACTATTTTTCACAAAAACATTTAATAAATTTAAAATTCAAAAACAAAATTTAATTAATAATTTCTAATATTATTCTTGGATTACTTTGAAATTAAGTTTTCATTTTCAATTTTCTATTATAGAAGTAGGTTAGGCGTATAATTTATTATAAAATTGGGAAGACACTGACTCCTAAGTTGCGGGCTTACCTAGTTTAGGGGTTCAGGGTATTTTAATTATGTACCTTTCTTTTTTATGCCCAAATAAATAAAGTTATTATTATTGACAAAAATACGTGGTAGTTTTATTTACAATTCGTCAATTGAGATTTCAATAAATTATAGATAGATATGATTGTATTAATTTTCCACAGTGTTAACATTTTCGTAACATATCTTTCCCTACCTCTATATCTCAGAAATATAATGTTTTAGATTTGTATAAATTACTTTGCCAAAAAAGTTTTACTTCTGACAAGTGTACTTTGTACGCACGTACTTTTAACTTTTTGTAACTCTGACTCCTAAATTAGGGAGACCTGTGATGCAAAAGGCAGTGCCTCCCTAAATATATGGCAATTGAAAAGGTAGTAATTAAATGTTGTTATTCAAAGTGTATCTGTACCGGTACACTTCCATTAATTGTTTGTGTCTTTCCATTAATTAATTGCTGAGTAATTAATGTCCGTTCAATGCGTAATAGTACTCACAGGGACCGCAGGTGGACGAGTCAATTCTCCCACCCAATTGATTACGCAATAATAAATTGCACTAATCAAAGCCCATACGATAATAACGACTTTTGAAGTAGGCCAGAATAGAATTGATTTACTTATTCATATAAACCTTTAACATTTTTGTAATTCCGTAGAGAAATAGAAACATATTTTACGTTTGTAGCTTTCACACTTCTCTTTATTTAGACTAAGACATTTTTTTATATCTGTCGTTTGTTTATCTAAACTAATATTATAAAAAGAACTACTTGACCGATTTCTAAAACTTTTTCACCGTCAGGAAGCTGCATTTGCACTGAGCGACATAGGCTATATTACTTTCTCAAAACAAATAGGGATCCTGAATAAAAATGCATTAATGTAACCCAAGGTGCGGCAAAATTGGTCACAAAATCTGTCATCGCGTGCGTTCTACTACATTATAGAAGGCATTAATATCTACAAAAGCCTTCTTTTTTTTTAACGTCAGGAAATCCTCGTGGATACCTGCAACACCATGGGGAGGCGTTGCAAGTTATGCCAGACTTTGTCATAGCATATGTCCAACTACTGTAGTTACGCCACTATAACTTCTGTTTTACATTTAAAAAGTTAATAAAAGTGCCGAGAATAATCAAACCATATTATTCATACCTCTACTTTAATCCTTATCCTATTAAATGATATTTTATATAACTGTTTAAATACCTGTAAAATGTTTTTCAAATTGTTAAAATGGGATATTTCATTCAAAACATAAAAAGAACTTTATAATGTCAATCTAAAAAAAATCTTAAAAAAAAATAATAAAAGTGCCAAAAAATTAATCAAACCATATTATTCATATATATTGAATCTTATACTATTAAATGATATTTTATTAAAGACTCTTTCAATTCCTGCAAAAATTATTTAATTACCTCCTTGAAATCAAGATACTTTTAAATACCTGCAGAGTATTTTTAAATTTGCTAGTGTATTAGTATATAGATTAGATTATAGCTGTAAATGTGTATCTAATAATCTGAAAGGAAGTAATTAAAAACTAAGTGAAATAAAACTTTTATGTTAACGAAAATAAATCTATATTCCGATTTACACTGCTACGAGATCGGTATACGAGTATACGCGGGTGAAACCGCGGGGCATTGCTAGTGGTTATATAAACTAAGATACTATACTTCGATAATTGAACTTTAAACCATCTTAATTACTAATCTTTTCATATATCTTTATTTTCGAATAGTTTCGAAATTCTTACATATCTTTGCCAAGGAAAATTCCTGATGATTGTTTTCTATAAAATCAGCTATGTGTCAACAAAAATCTCTTGGAAATCAATTTAATCGTTTCCTACAGATAGACAAAAATTCTATAAATATGCTGGTATAAAAATCTTGTAAAGATAAAGATATTCCAAAACGGTTTTACATATATAGAGTGTAGAAAAGATAAAATGATCTTTATTTAGTATTCTTGTATAGATGTTTTAATAGACTAAGTAAGATTCTATGCACGCCATGTCGGAATGTAATGTTGTTTTCACGTATTTGAATTGCTTGTACGCCTAAATCCTGGCATAATTCATTAACCACTTAGTTCAGGGTTGCCACGCATATTTCGATGTATTATTTTAGATTTAAAACAATTGTATTGTATTTTTATTTTATTTATTTAAAACTTTATTGCACACTTTTGAGAAATAACAATACAACTTATGTAATATAAAAAGAACCAGATAATTAAGTAATAGGGTGCGCAAAGGCGGTCTTATCACTAAGAGCGATCTCTTCCAGACAACCTTTGGTGGGAGGAACAGAACATAGGAAGGGGAGGTGCAAATAACTTTAAAAGAGAAAACTTGACTCAGTTTTACTCTACTTAAACAAAACATTAAAGATATTGTATATAAATGGCGATAGTTTAGGGACCAAGCGAATGACTTCACTGGTAGAGCTAGTACAATTGTAATTCTCCTTATTAAATTATGAATATCATTTGAATTTATAAATTTGAGTCGGTACTCCCAAATTGAAAATTAAATGGATAAATAGACAAACAAATGATTTTTATATTTAATTAAACGCTGACCGAACAATTAAACATTGTAAATGTTTTACTGTTCAAGGTAGATAAGAAAAAAAAGATTGTGTGCAAATTTTAATTTTAATTTTGACATTGAAACTATCTTTTTATTTCAATAAAGAGCAATACGTGCCATATACCTATTGAATATAGGATCTCGTTTTACCTTAAGAGGTAACTTCAAAGAAATATCAATTCTCACAGTACCGTCGCAATATATATTGAATAAAATTTTATATATTCGTGATAAAATCCAATAATACAACAAAAGCGAAACACACAATTTTAATATAAGAAACAAAAACAAGCTTATAATGCCATATTTTAGAGTGATTCTGGGTTTTTTTTTTTTTTTTTTGTCGCTGGGATATGATGCAATTTACCAGTCAGGAGTGTGAGACTCGGCGATGCCTTCACCTAATTTTAAGAAATATGTTAAAAACGTCCTCTTAAAAAATGCATGTTAAATGCATATAAAAACTATTATTAAAGAAGTAACCGTTGAGTTTCTTGCTGGTTTCTTCTCGGAGCAATCAACTTTCCAAACCGTTGGTAGATTTATTATCAACTGAGAACCTACGACGTTTTAAAATGCTTTTTGAGCCTACTAGAATAAAGAATATTTTGATTTTGTTTTCGACGAACCAAAGCCTCACGAATCCAGGTATCTATTGACTAATCACGATATCTTTGGAACCATATGGCGTAGAGACTTGAAATTCGGTAGGGATATTCCTTTTCACGAGTAGAGGTCAGCTTAGAACGGATTTTACGAAATTCCATCCGCAAGGGGGGTTGCGGGGGTGTTAATTTAAAAAATTTCAAATTTTCACATTTACAAATTATATCTTTTATGGTATGGAAAACGTGGTCAGAATTTTTTTTAATATAATGGAAACTATCAAAAGTAAATTTTAGGAAATTCCACCTTCAAAGGGCTGAGCGGGGGGCGTAATAAAATCAATACACAGCAAATAGCTCATTGAAGTATTTATTGGTATGTTTCTTATTTGTAAAACAATTTGCTTAATTTAATAAAAATGCCACACAAAAAAACATTCCACGTAGATGAAGTGGGTTCAGCTAGTAAATTTTAAGTGGATGGCAACCTTAGATAAATTACATAGCTTTATGTTTACATGTTCAGCGTAGTTACGTTCTCTGTAACCCGTAGGCATAATATAATGATTGAATATAACCAAATAATTAATATGATGAGTTTATGTTAGAGATACTTTATAACAATAGGTTCTTAAACTTTTTACGTCC
This sequence comes from Elymnias hypermnestra, assembly GCA_015832385.1. Classification (NCBI taxonomy): domain Eukaryota; kingdom Metazoa; phylum Arthropoda; class Insecta; order Lepidoptera; family Nymphalidae; genus Elymnias; species Elymnias hypermnestra. Next base: position 1,542,097 of record JACTOM010000562.1, on the reverse strand, counting down.
GTTACCCCGATGATCAATCCATAGTCAATGATTTTATCCCTCGTCCCAACGACGAACTCAAGCTATACGTGTTAATACAAATACATAGACTTTACTAAACATAAAAATTTTAATTTTTTTATTGTAAAAAAAATTGTTTATATTTATACAAATTTAAAACTTTACATTTCCGAGACTTAGAGAGAGAAAAGGAAGACATGTTAGGAATTTAATGAATTATTTATCATTAAAATATTAATAATATCGAAAAGGTGCAGGTTCCCTCCTAATGTATTCTTTTACCGAAAAGTACAATGATGATATATACAAGCTGTTCTCATCAATGTCATCCGTGTATTTCCCAGTTCTGTAAGAATATGGGAAAATCCGTTAATTATTGTATTGAATGCACTTGAATACACAAAAATTTTCATCATAATGCGTTCATCTCATTAGGACTTCAATGGCATACGTACAGATAACTGTATTGTCTTCTATATATATAAGAGATATCCAGGTATCTATTGTCTCATAACGATATCACTGGAACCATAAGACTTGAAATTTGGTAGGAATATTCCTTTTGACGAGTAGAGGTGAGCTAAGAACGGATTTTGCGAAATTCCATTTGAAAGGGGGTTTGCAGGGGTTTTACTCAAAAAAAATCAAATTTTCACATTTACAAACTATACATCGATAATCTAGAGCCTGAAAAAGGACTATATTCATTGCATTATTTTAATTATGTTTCTTATTTGTAAAACACTTTGCCTTAATTAATGAAAATGCTACCCAAAAAACATTCCACGCAGTCGCGGACGNATGTATAAAAATGCCACGCATTTTTTGTCAAAATTAGAAATTATTAATTAAATTTTGTTTTTGAATTTAAAATTTGGAAAACAAAAAAAATATTTTATTAAAAATAGATTATTAAATAACAATGAAAATGCAATACGTTATTTGTAAATATTAATATTGCATAACCTTCATATAAAAAACGCTTCGTATATTCGTGACGCTAATCACGCGTTTCATCCATAAAAATTTTACCGTCTTGTGCCTAAAGAAATTTCACTTCAATACATATAAGCTAGGTCTAACTCAATAAATATACATCAGTTAAAAGTTTAATTAAGGCTTTCAGCACATTGTTACCCCCTTCGAGGGTAATTATCCCCAGCTTAGAAACCCATCATCTAATAGAATCTATTAATATTCTCCTCTATCACAGGACAGAAGGTTCTTAGATTGCACCCACCAGAAATGGGCAGGTTTCCTCCTAATGTATTCTTTTACCGAAAAGTACAATGATGATATATACAAGCTGTTCTCATCAGTGTCCTCCGTGTATTTCCCAGTTCCGTAAGGACATGGGAAAATCCGTTAATTATTGTATAGAATTATCAATCTAAACCATTCATGAATGCACTTGAATACACAAAAATTTTCATCATAATCCGTTCATCTCATTAGGACTTCAATGGCATACGTACAGATAAATGTATTGTCTTCTATATATATATATATATAAGAGATATCCAGGTATCTATGGACTCATAATGATATCTCTGGAACCATAAGACTTGCAATTTGGTAGGAATATTCCTTTTGACGAGTAGAGGTGAGCTAAGAACGGATTTTGCGAAATTCCATTTGAAAGGGGGTTTGCGTGTTACTCAAAAAAAATCAAATTTTCACATTTACAAACTATACATCGATAATCTAGAGCCTGAAAAAGGACTATATTCATTGCATTATTTTACGTATGTTTCTTATTTGTAAAACACTTTGCCTTAATTAATGAAAATGCTACCAAAAAAACCTTTCCACGCAGACGAAGTTGCGGGTTCAGCTACTTAAAGATATATAACTTAATAAATCTGTATCACCGTAGAAGATAATATACATTATATAGTCTACTATTGGCTAGGTTTGAGATTACAAATGTAATTTTATAAAATAAATAAATCCCGTGGTATATCAATTTTTAACGGATAAAATTCAACAGTGAACCTTAAAAAATGCAATTAATATACGCAGGGTAGTTTCAATTTTAGTGGTAGATTAAGACAGTTTAAGCTTGTTATTTAATTAAAATTTTTGAGAATAAGCTGGCTTACTAAAGTAAACTTGGCGTCATGGTTTGATTAAAATTTTAGCAATATATTTACTGAGTTATAACGTAAATTAAAATACGTAAATATCATTTACAAAAACTGCGTATTCCAGATATGAAAGTTTTCTATATAAGATATATCCAGGTATATATTGACTCATCATGATATCTCTAGAGACATAAGGCGTAGCGCCTTGAAATTTGGTAGGATTATTCTTTTGGACGAGTAGAGGTAGAGAACCAAATTCCACCCGCAAGGAGGATTGCGGGGGTGTTAAGCATTGACCCATCACGATATCTCTGGAACCATAAGGCGTAGAGACTTAAAATTTGGTAGAGTGGAGTATGATTAAAATTTAAAAGTAAAATTTGGTAGATGGAGTAGAGGTCAGCTAAGAACGAATTTTGCGAAATTCTATTTAAAAAGGGGGTTTGCGGGGGTGTTACTTAAAAAAAAACAAATTTTCACGTTTACAAACTGTACACCGATAATCTAGAGCCTGAAAAGGATTATAAGCTCTTTGCAGTTATACACAGCCAAAAGCTCATTGAAGTATTTTACGTATGTTTCTTATTTGTAAAACAATTAGCCTGAATTAATGAAAATGACGACGAAGTCGCGGGTTCAGCTAGAACATTATATAGCTGGTGGTCTCAACTTCTGCAATTAATACTCTGTTTTTGAGATATCCTCTTATAAACCTAGGTACTAAAATAAAGTAATACCACCTATGCCTCTGACTGAGGAGTTAGTAATATAAAACATAGATATATATAGCTAGGTAAACTAAAGTAGGTAGGTTTTAACATTTAAAAAGAATGCTAATTAAAATATCATGTAACATTTTCAAGGACTACTTACTATAAAAAGCACTCGAGAAAATGAATTGCTCTAATTTAAATAAATTATATTTTAATGATTATGAAAAAAAGGATATTCGACTAAGTTTGTGTTCGGCGGCCTCGCTGACACAGTGGTGCGAGTACTCGCCTTGCTAGCAGAGGTCCCGGGTTCGATCCGGATAGGACGAATTTAGGAAATTGTATTTTATAATTTGTCTGGGTCTGGTCTGGTGGGAGGCATTGGCCGTGGCTAGTTACCACCCTACCAGCAAAGACGTACCGCCAAAACAAAGACATTTCTGTTCGGTCCAATGTGTGTAGAAACCGTAAGGGGTATATCGCCTCTTACCAGATTAGCGCGCTTCCATCTTAGACTGCATCATCACTTACCATCAGGTGAGATCACAGTCAAGCGCTAAATTGTCTGCAATAAAAAAAGAGTTCTTCTCAGAACAGAGCGCCCTCTCAGAAGAGGAATGGTAATTTTTTTATTTTAAGTATTTTTATGATATGCGGGTATATTTGGTCTATTACATGTCCTATTACAAAATGCCTCAATGGTCTAGTGGTTAGCATGTTCGACTACAGACATGAGGTCCTGGGTTCGAGTCGCGGGTCGGGCCAATTCATAATTCGATATTGAGGTTTCTATTAAGGTTTTCTCAATATTTTCCCGAAGTTGGACAGTTGGCGGTATGATCCACCCCCTTGCCTCGGAGAGCAGGTTAAGCCGTCGCTCCTGCGCCTGATCTCTCTCCGGTCGTGTGGGATTGCCATCACGTCGGGTAAAGGAATAGAGAGTACACGTGTGTACTATGCCTGCCAATCCGCAGTGGAGCAGCGTGGTGGTACTCTAGAAACCCTCTCTCGTATGAGTGAGGAGGCCTGTACCCAGCAGTGGGACGTTAATGGGCTGCTACTTACTTTTTTACTACTTTATATCCTATGTGGTCTATTTCTTAAATGCAATAAGATAAATGTTATGATGAATTATTTATCCTCAAATAAAGGAATTGATATACTTAAATTTCCTTATTTAGGAAATTTAACTCATGTCTTCTCGGCAATATTATTTGGAAAACATGTTTAGCGATTTGATAGCTTTGTTGTACATTTGTGTTTTAATTTAAATTCGATATAAGTAAACCAGCATGGAACTCTATTGATATTACTATAATAACAGAGTTCCAAGGCGTGACGCCCTTGTCCTTGGAGACGAGATTCTTTCAAAAGATCTCTTTATATGTTAGCATATTTTGCGTTTATTTTATATCATCATGGTGTTTATTCGTGAAGGAAAATGTCGCGAGAAAATCTACGTATCCTGGAAGTTATTCTCGCATATAAATATCTTTAATTTGGCAGACACCCGCAAGCAACGTAGTGGGTCTACACTCGACACTCTTTCGCATACGAGTGGGAAACTAATAAAGAATTATGTAGAAGGAAATTATTTAGAGGTAAGTTGTGTAGATAAGGTAAGTAGTAGTTTTATAACGTCTTTCTGCGAAGCACAAGCCTCCTCCATCATAGAAAGGATTTTTACTACGCTGCTTTACTACGGATTAGAAAACTACACATAACCCAGAGTTACGCCGCCGATATGCAGGTTTCTTCATGAAAGTAAGTTGGATATCATTGTATTAATTTTGTCAAAATCTAAAAAAATATATTCGAAAACTATAGTAAATGTATTTTATATACTTCCTGAGTCATACGATTAGCATGACATCATAAATTTCTGCAGGTTGTCATAAATCTACGCAGGTACGATATGATTTATAGGTTTGTGATGATGAATTATTGAATATTATGCTTGATTGTTTTCTAATAAACGTCGCTTGCTCTATTTATACGTTAGACAAACGTAATAATATTTTTCTTTACCGAGTGTACTAATGTCTACTGAAGTGATTAATATGTATATTTATTAAGATAAGAAATGTTTGAGTCCCATCGAAAAATATATCCTGATTTCAACCACTTCAAGTTAAATTCCTCATCTATATTGGTTTCGTCGTCTTAGTGAAAAGATAATAAATAAACAGTGTCTTCCAGAGTTATATTAGTATTAAAAAAGTATAGATTATTGATAATTGCTTTTTAATGAGCACAGCTTCCCGTGATTATCTGATTAAAATCATAGTAAGATTTCATATATTCCAAAGATATACAAATGGTATATTATAGAGTATGTATATGTTTAAACCCTTCTGCATTTATTATATTATTTATATGACTTAGAAATACCACATATTAATAGAACACCAGCACAAAACAGCAACTTTATATTTTAGTATTTCATTGTGTTAGTGAGAAAAATGGAAGTCGAGATTATAGTACCCTTTCACCGGTAATGGCTTTTCCCTAGTTCTACAAATTTCTATTGACGAAAGGATACTGAATACCAGCCGAACTGCATTATCGCATATCGGTTTATGTCCACATAACAAATATTCAAATGGAACATTTATCTTGACAGTGTAGAGTCATTTATGAAAAGGCCTCTAGAAAAAATCAGATTCATTTATAACTATTGCCCGGTTATTAATTAATGTTGAAGAGTCCACGCTACTTGAATTAAATTCCCTACGAGAGATACATTTATCTTTATAAATAAACGTTAATTATCTGTTTATCTAAGAAAACATTCCAAATTAATGTTTATTTTCATAAACAGCTTTCATATGGTAAATTCACCACTAAAAAAATTGCATTGTTTATTTATAGCAGTGCGTTCGAAAATACTTTACTGTGACAAATTAAGTATGGTAAATAAAAACTAAAGAATAAATCCATAGACAGACATCACACTTTTTGATAATCGTTTCGTCGTTGATCGATCTTTGAAACTTTTGAAATACTGTAAAGATGTTATAATATACGTAAATGTATGCACATAATTATAACAGAAGACATGGAAAGTTGGCAACAAGTTATCTTAGTTTATTGCTGAAGACTTTTTAATGAGTTTTGAATATAAATCTTATTTAAAAATCAATTGTTAATGGTAACTAAAGCCTCAGAATCAAGATTTTCTGTACAACAATTTTAGAACAGGTCATTAATAAAACATAATTGAAAGAAACCTTGGAAATAATTAAGAAAATATTGGCATGTATCGCTTGATATATAAAAACTCACTTTTCCATTTTTTACGCTTTATTAAATTTAAAAACAAGTTCACGTTTCGCCTAAAATTCTTCTCTTATTTAATTACAATAATGGTCAGATGTACAATTTCGAGCAAAAATATATTTTTTTTTTAAATAAAGATTTGTCTTTAATTTTGTGCCATAATTAAGAAAAGTGATAAGCAATGTTTATCAATAATGGGTAAATGAGACGCAGTTTATTCCAGGCAAGCAGTTAGGTAACGTCTCGCACAGGCTCCCTCTCAACCAAGGGTCATAACCTTTAACCCTCTACTAGGTATCTACGTCAAAATTACACAAATACCAATCAATATATTTACATAAATACTCACCGCGGCGAAATATCTCGCAGCTTTCACGCTTTTGCAACACTAATCTTGACAACGAGAACAGTTAAACAAAAAATGTTCACAAACAAGCACTTGTAATAATCAAAATACACATAAAATCATCGCACAAAGATTTTCCTCAACTTGAATAGTTCCACTTCTGTTAATTTTATCGTTTCTCCGTAAGGTTGTTACTTAATCATTCATTGTAAAAGCGCCTTATGTAAAATCAAGACGAGTATAGCTCCTCCGTAGCTTTCAGACAACTGAGACCTAAAGCCTACGGGAAAATATCAAGCCTCGACCGGGAATCTGACTGAAAACAGACCCTGAGTGAAACTACGTGCATCTCACTCGCTCTCGACGATGCGTAAGCGAGTGAATCAGAGAAGGATAACAGGAATATATAACGTACCTATTCTAAATGTACGAGCCACGTCGAATTTCCGAGGTACTTAACGATGACGATGTACCTACCATCGGAAAAAGCTCCGCGATATCTATTTAAAATAATTAATATCTATTTAAATTTATTCTTTAGGCGCATGAGGGTAGAATTTTCACTGATGAAACGCGTGACTAGCGTCACGAAGGTGTGCAGCATTTTTTATGCTTATTCGTTTGAAGATTAATTTGCCACTAGTCATTTAACAATTACACATAAAATATAAAATAAATATATTGTCTTTTCCAAAAATATTATTTTAAAAAAAATCTAATGTTGATGAAAAACACGTGGCATTATTATTTACAATTCGATTAACTGTAATATTTTCGACACTTTTAATATTATAATGACAATTAAATTTATTAAATTCCTAACATATCTTCCTTTTTTTCTTCATCTAAGTCTCAAAAATCTAAAGTTTCTGATTTGTAAAACAAGACTTAAAAATAGGTTTGCCAAAGAGGTTTCATTTCTGACATGAAAACCAGATCATAATAAATGTATATTTTTTTATACTGAAAATTATATATATATTTGTTGTAGATGATGTAGTCTTATATGGAACCACACTAATATGGTAAATTTACCTCATATGGTTTCTACACAGCATCATACCGGAACACAAATCTCTTTGCTTGGCGGTACGTCTTTGCTGGTAGGGTGGTAACTAGCCACGGCCGAAGCCAGTCCAAATAAAATTCACTACAAATATCTATATAGTATTTTGTTTAATAACTTAGCTATATATAAATACACTAGCTGAACCCGCGACTATCTCTGCGTGGAATGTTTTTTGTATAGCATTTTCATTAAACTAACTAGAACTAGACCTTGTAGATTGTACCGCTTTCTTAGGTAGCAGAAAAGAGCCGTTCGTGCGATTTACAATATGGGTCCAAGAGAGTCGCTAAGAAACAAATTCAAGGCAGTTAACATGACAGTTCACTGCGTATGCATATTAGAAAACTTGTTGTACGTACACAAAAACATTGACTCTTTTAATAAAAAGAGTGAATGTATATCCTATAACTTACGAAACAAAAACAAACTTGTTGTAAATTCTAGTAGGCTGCATAAAATTAACAACTCATTTAAAGGTAACTGTATACGTTTCTATAATAAGCCCCCACAAGATGTTTTAGAAATGTCAATTAATAAATTTAAAGTCTTTGTTAAAAGAAAGTTGATAGAAAAATCGTATTATAAGTTGCAAGAGTACTTAGACGATAGAAACGCGTGGGAGTGAACGAACTGCTCTAATTTGAATTGAAATATATTAAACTAA